>KZ308316.1:339119-674103 GCA_000376725.2 Ladona fulva
GACAGATAGTGATACAAAGAAAGACCGTGTTTCTTGAAAGGTAGACCTAAATATATCGGTTCAAAGAAAACCGCAACTTATTCCCGATTTTCTCGAAAGTATCACTTTCCTATTTTTCCTTCGATTACGATATTATTTAACATTGATTAAATTGCTCCATGCTGTGCGGAATTACTTTTGCTGTATGATAAAAGTATTAAAAATTTATTTTTGCCAGCTGTCTTTTTTTATGCAAAAGTGGCAACAGCGCGCGCCGATCTCCCGTAAGAAATGCACGGGGCCATAAGAGATCCATTGTGTCTTCATGATGCTGGACAGACAATAGCTGCCTGTACTTCAGTAGTTCGCCTGCATTGAGTAGTCTGTTGTAAATGTACATACGTTTCAAATCAACTTTTGTCTCGTAGTAAAGGAGATTTCATTTCATTTCCACCTTACTCAATAAGACGGGAAAGAATAATGTAATTCAACGCAATGCTTCAAAGGAGCAAAGGCTGCACGTGCCCCACCTCTACTTTAAACCCTTCAAAATATTCAAAGAGAGAAAGAAGAGAATACAGTGACGTAGATTCTCCACGTGAAATCTCCTCCGTGAATCAAAGGGGGTTAATTGATTCTGTCCGACCTAAAATCAAATCAGTGCCAGTGAAAGAGATGGAAGAATAGAGATAGCTCCGTAAATAACGGGAAATTTAAGATGCGCCTGAGTATTTCTCCGAATGTATTTACTTACTTAATGACTAATACTACTAGGTGTAGGTAGGTGTGCCTGGACTTGTGTCGGTTTGGGTATGTGTGGAATGGCGCGCGCCTATTTTTGCTCCACTGTGTGAGAGGGTGAAAAAGAGTGAAAGATAATGACGGCGAGAGAGGGTCGTTGCGCTATTTTTTCCCGATCCCTCCGCAGAGCACCCGCGAAGGGCACAAAGAGAGATTAGGGATCAGGATGGGAACGCACGTCAATCGCTCTACAGCGACGCCAGAGCTTAAAACGGATGCTGAATGGGGAGATAGGGAGGGGGGGCGAGTGACAAAGGACGCATGATGGGGTGCCTGGCAAAACCCAAGTCAACCCGGATAATTCCAGATTCGATTGGCGTATCCATAACGTGAGGGTGAAAAATTTTACTCTCAGTTTTATGTGGTGTACGTAGATATGGCGGCCTCTTCAGATTCCAAGGGAATCCATAAATAAAAAGGGCAGCGGGCCCCTTGATAGGTGCATTGCGGTACCTCGGGTTCCTTATCTTTTCGGTCCGTACGTAATTAAGAGTCATGGAATACTCATTTCAAATTAAGCTGGTTATATATTTTATGATTTCATATTTTTTAACGTTGAAACTAGTAAAATTTGTAAAATAATTAAGTGGTTGTTTTCTATAGGTCCTTCAACAGAATGTTATCTTTACTTAAATGTAATAAACGAGAGGTAAAGTTCTACAATGAACAAATATGCTTCGATTTCATAACGATTAGCAAGATTATTCTTCCTATGTAAATTCCTATGTATATGTTGGAATACATTCGGATTCGGAAATTCGGGGATCTTAGCGATAAAAAGTGAGGTGATTGGTATTAATCCACAAGGTGTCCACTTGTCGGGGTAGGTTGGCAAGACGCTACCATACTCTCTTCTCCGTCTGGCACTATCCAGCCCAGGTATGCTAATTATGCCCAACCAAAGTGACATAAACTGCACCGTGCCACGTCACTAGCCCAACCTGCCCTCAACCCAGCCTCCTACATCACGAGATTCTAACCCAGATCCTCACAGTCTAAACCTATAATCTCACCTTATGGAGTAGTAAAAATCACCTCCCTTACTTTTTATTGTGATAATGAACATGAGCTAAGTTAATCACATCTATCGCCATCCTACAATGCATTTATACATTAATGAGAAATATTAGTCGCAGAATTAGTTTTATTGGTGCCTTGAAGGTCATTTGCAAGAAATCAGAAATTATATTCGGGCAATAATATAATTTAATTATTTCTTACTTTAAATTGAGACGTCCTATGCTGAACACGTGTAACTTTCTGATATCTTTTTACAGTACTTCCCAACAGATATTCCATAGATAGTGGAGTTCCATGATAACTAAAACTTTTCATCGGAATTTATCCGTAGAGACGCTGTCAGTAATGCACGTCATAGAATATTGAAGCCGGAAATTTTCCGGAATACAAGCGTTCGGAGGAATAAATAACGAACGCTATGAGAAAAGGAATCGCGATTACGAAAAATAATGGAATTTTCCCGAAAATGAGCGAAAGAGGAATTAACTTTTTTCCTGTATTGGAAATTGGCCGTCCAATTATATCCAGCTTATATAAAAAATAAAACACATATAAGAAGTGGATGATTAAAGACATAAAAAAGCATGAGAAGGGGGATTATTAAAAGTCTGCCACAAAAGCATGAACTGTTCCTAGGCTTTAGTTTTCGGAATTTTCCTCTTCGTCTTTTGATATTAATACATTATCTCTAAAATAGAACCATAGACTGTATTTTCTATAAACGTTATGGGCTTATGACTTTAATATAAATAGTAGAAAAAATCGCATTAGAAAAAAGGGAGTATCTTATGTGTTCCGATTTCGATTAATGAAATTAAAAGTTACATTAATTATTTTTCTTTCAATCAAATAAGATCCAGTCATCTCCAAACAGAACTTACAGCATTTTCTAGGGGTTTCTATAAAAATTGGAAAATTGTGATAATTGTGCATGCATTAACCTTTAGTTTTTTTAGTTAGTTAGGTCCTGGACGAGTAGGATTTGTTTTAAAAGACTTAATAATATTCATAAGAAATTGGATTTTTATAACCCTTTGCTCAAACAAATTCCGCGAAAATCAGGCAAGGAAGGACTTACTTCCTAACATTTTTTTTATCTCAGAGTTATCATTTTGTTATAATTTCAACTCTTCCAAGAGTTAAATTTGTTGGGAAATAGAACTAATGACAGTCCCCTATTACTCTGACACCCCAAAAGGTCCTTAAGAAACTAATCTCACCTTAGATAAGAATAATCTCATTTTATCAAAAGCTGAAAAAGGTAATTCTACTGTGATTATGGACAAATTAGACAACATTGACAAATGCCCTGATTTTCTTTAACAATAACGTTATATCTAGTCTCGCACAGGACCCATAAGTGCCAACCCCCTACCCCACGCCAATACGGTTTGGCTAAATTGCATAAACCTAACAACCCAATTCGCCATGTTATCTCTTGCGTTTCATCGCCCACTTATAAACTACTACTACGCTTCAGGATGAATATTCTACTGAAAGATGTTTTGGATTTCCGATCGTGTTTCGTGTAAAAGATACAAAATTGAGCTTTCTACAAATTTATGGCAATCTTTCCATCCATTTTGATAAATCCAAACGAGGGAAACTTTCTCTCTTAGATACTATTATTTGCAAAATTCTCAATATACTCCTTATCAATTACAGACCAGTTACAATGCAAAACATAGGAAATATTAAATCACTTCCCTTATCATATCTGGCATTTATAAATTGGTCAATGATGACTTTGACGGTATTTATATCGGTCAACTGGGAGACATTTTAATTAGATTATTAAAATGAATATTCTCTAGCGAGATATGGTGGAATTCCATTACAAATAAAATAATAACAATAACTTGTACTTTCCCTGAAGATGAACTGAAAGTTCGAAACCATTGGTTGCTAACCGAAATATATTTGTGGAAAGTACAAGTTATTGTTATTATTTCATTTGTAATTAGATTATTAATAATATTACCAGGTCATTTGAGCTTTGTTTTAAAAAACTTTGATAAATAAAATTTAGCTGAACACCAACTAAATAAAAATAATTCCTCAGAGTTCTCTGTGCAATTACTTCATTTGCAACAAAACGGACCCAAATTGGGTATTTAATACCTAGAAATCACTGAGAGTGCAACTATATTTTGATAAGGATTCACCAATTTGAGACCTCTCCCCGTTTTTTGCTAACGGTTGGTTCTGGTCCCCTCCTTTACCCACCTCCCACTCAATATCTACCCCTTCTCTAGCCTCTGCTATGTATACTCTGTTCTTGCGGCAAATTTTACCTGAAGATGGCTATGTAATAGACGAAACTGGTGGCTGAGTTTTTTACATGGAATTTTACAGTGTTTTTTATTTCTTCCGAATAGTTAGAAATGCTTCTGATGACTGTATGAACTAAATAAACTAATGACTGATTCAATGCAAAGCATTACTTGCTGCATTACATTAATGTATAATTTCCTAAAAGAATCGTAGTAAACTAAAAATTTGAGTATTTTTTCAAACATGAAATAGGAGAAACTACGATGATTTCCCCAGCTCTATATCCACATCTGCTATGTATGTATTATGCAAACTGTCTATCGGTGTATGTCAGGGGTGCTTCTACTATGACTCTACTTCCTCGATTACTTTCGCGTACCATTCGCGGGAATTCTCGAAGTGACCTGTTCTATCATCAATTTCCGTGATTTTCCTCGCAGGATCAGTACGGTCTATCTGACAGGGCGGACGTATATTATCGGCTACATTTCCCGAAGACTGTACTTTCTCTGAATTGTAGTCAAAATAGCCTTCATTTAAATATTTTACCTCCAAAAGATTCCCATCCTGCGTCCTCAAGAATCTGCGTTGTATACATCGATATGCCGTAACATTTCTTTGCAAAACTTATCGCCTCTTAAAGTAACTCTCCTAATTCACGAATACAGTACTTGTAGGCAGAGTCCCATATACCAAATGCATACATACCAGGCTTAAATCCCGCAAAATGACAGCGCTCACGAACGTTTATATATATATATATTACGGATGTGGGTACCCGACTACTTAAATATAATTGACCGATTCTACTTTCTTCATACTTAGGTCACGATAATTCGTTAATTTAATAGTAACGCAAAAATGTTTGCAGCTTCAATTATGATAAAATAAAACAAAATAAACTATATAGTACAGCACAATCGTCATAACATAAATCATCGTACTAATTTGGGGTAATTGTTCTGTTGTTAAAAGCCGCAAATATCCTTTCTTTATTAACTAGATAAGATACATAATGCAGCACATTTCAATTTAAAAACATAAACTTTTAAAAAAGTTATTCAAATCTAACCCATCGGTTTCGAAGTTAACGAAAAAGATAGATCATCAATATATGCACCGGGGAATTATCTGTATGGAAGAGAAAGGGAGAAAAGGTGCATATTGCTTCACATAAGGAGCCTCTTCACTCGTGAAACAGAAAAGTAAACCAAGAAACGTGTGCTTGGACACGCCTTGTGTGGCAACTTTCTTAATTAGAGAAGAAGAGCAAAGTTTGAGACTATGGTAGCCTTGGAACCTCCACAAGTATTCCCTTTCCCCGCAGAAGTGGTGGAATATTTCCGCTTTTACAAAAGTCTCACTTTTCCAACGGACTTCCACATTGCCCATCTTCTTGAATAAGTGATAAAAGATGGTTTGAGAATACTTCCATTGTTTCTATATTGAAAATCACAAGAAATTCAGATTATTTCGAGTTTCTATGTCATTCAATTCACGTGCTGGGATTGAAATTTCGGAAAAGCTAGGAATTCCGATGATTGTGAAATTTAAGATTGGAGAACTTTTACCAAATAGACTTCATCCAGTATAATAGCCAAAAATATCACGAGTAAATTAAGAGCGAACCACAGATGTACATCATTATTTACCTAATACGATGTTTATTACTCGTAGTGATTCAAATGAATCTCTATGGTATGTACAATTGTTCTAACATTACAATATTTGGAGCTCCAACTATTTCCCTTAAAACGCAAATTAACATTGAGCTGACAAAATGTACGAGACAGGAAGTTGGAGATCTTTTCATGGTTAATGAAAGATTTAATTGGAGTTTGTCAGCTATGAACAAATTTCTCTTAAAGCTTAAATAAGTTAAAAAGAAACGGGCGAGAGAAATAACTTTTAAAATTCAACGGTACTTATATTCTTTAACCGGTTACCGAAATATTCGGCTTAAATCTCAATTTAAACTGTTTTACTCTCTCATGTTGTTTCAAAACCTATTTCTGTATGAAAATGCGTGCGTGCGCAATTCCGTCTCCTATGCGCTGAATTTTAAAAATCTAAACAAATCCACAGACAATACCAGACTCGAAGTTTCATACAATGAAAATAGTACTTCACCAGCAAAAAAATCATTTGAATAACTCTCAACTAACACCATATGACAAGAAAGATTTCACATAGATGTGAAGATATCTAGAAGTAAATAAACAGTTTCAATAATAGTGAAAGGGGGATTAAAAAAAAGGTCGAATGTGTTTGACAGAAATGCGAGGGAAAGGATAGATCGGGAATTACATGGGATGAAAATAAAGAGAAAGAAGAGACGAAGCGATAGGGAGGTATGTTTGGGGTTGAAGTCTATCATTAGGAGGAGAATTCGGTGAGGAAAGGGAAGCAGTACCTTCGGAACGGCATCCGGTGACGCCTATTCGAGCCGCACTTCATCTCCGGAGAAGGCGCAGAGGAAAAGGGGAAAATGAATATGACAAGAAGGAAGAAGGCAGAGAGAGACTTTTGAGTGTTAGAACCATATTCAGAAAGGGTTTTGGACATACAAGAGATATATCCACAGATTTGAGATTTGAATTAATATTAAATACGTGGTCTTCTTTTAAGAGGGACTTTAGGGTATCTAACGCAACGGAATAGCTGCGAATGCTTGAAAAGAGGAAGGGCTTGAAAATGGGAGAAAAGATGTGGAACGAGGGAAAGAGAAAATTTCCCCTCGTAAACTCTGAATATTATTGGGGAGTTCTTGCAATAATAAGTACACGATGAAGTACCTAAGAGTGACCGCTAGTCCGCAAAAAAGAAAAACAAGGAAAAGTATAAGTCGAAAGGCTAAGAAATAGTGAGGAAATATAAACTTTACAGCTACTGTAAACGAAAATTAAGATATACAATCGCTCAATGTTCTGAGTTTTACATATAGTACAATGTTTTTTATTGAAATAAAAGAGATAACACAGTATACATTCGCATTAAAAGATTCAATTATACTCTTCTGTGGAGAGTATACGTGTTTCCTAAAAGCTGCGGAGAGCAGCAATGCAAATTCTGAATCTGATCTTATTAAACCAGAATCAAATTCAAAATTATATACATTTTCAAGCCGCAGTAACTACATTCCTTTCAATAAAATCTTCCGCAGTGTTCTAGGAAGATCCAACGGCGAGCATTACGGGCCATTCAAATGTTCGAAACAAAGGAAGAACCGTAAGCATGCGCTCGGTTTTAGGGAAGGAACCTTTCAAAAATCACGCACCCTTATTTGAATAGCTGAAAAAAGAGGAGCAGCTCCCCTAGGAAGTCGACGTGATTAAGGAAAATTTTCGCTCACAGCGAAAGATACAGGCAGACAGAGGCGGAAGAGTTAACGGAATGGAAAAGCTCTTTTTTTTGCTTTTCGGTGACACCGAGAGGAGAATGGAAAAATTGATCGATAATGCTGGATTTGGAACGGATGGATTCGGGCGGGAAGCTATGTCGAAGGAATTGAGGTCGTTCCTGAAAGTATCGATGATCGGGAAAATATCGACCTGCAAGGTCGCCCAAAGACTGAAATTTGATAACCTGTACATACACTCCTTTCTCCTCCCTTGAAGTTCAGTCTCCGCTTATTAACTAAGACCTGTACATGGCTTGGCCATAAAATTTTTCCGATGGTAATATTTTTTTCGATCATATTTTTTGCACGGAGATTCGTTTCCGACGCCCAGGAGTGTTATGGAATGAAATTTTTTAAACTTGGAGTTTATTCATAGTCTGATTCAGCTACTTTCATCGTTATATTTTATCTGTCGCTTTATTCCCGTCTCTTTCATTCCCTTCGGACATCGCTTTCGCCTTTCTCTTTTCTGTAATCTCTTTCATTTCCTTGTTTTGGTAAATTATTCGATATCGATCTGCAGATAAATCAAATAGACCTGTAATTCAGAAAAAAATATATTGATATCAATTTAATCGGCCACTAGTAATGCATATTAGAACCATCATGGTTTAAACAAGTTAGTAAAACAACGAGGAATAAGGAGCGATATAATTTAATCTTCACATATAAAAGACACTAAGTAATTCATGCATGAATACTAGATTAAAACGAGCTAAGTAATAATAATAATAACGTCTTTATAAGTTTAACTTTAGTACAATTTGGCCATTCTAACAATTGAGCTTTTTAACGGCCAACATAACTACACCATAACCTGGGTTCGGCCTGGACCTTAGCAATGCTAGGCTATCACGCTGACCAATACACACGGAAACAGACAAATCGTAGTCTATGCAATCATCAGAAGAAGTCGAAAGAGAAAAACCCTCAACTTAGATCATCTCTAATTTTGTATTTACTGGAAATGTGAGCTGGTTACCCGATGATTATTTTACCAAAACCAGAGCTACATTGAGTAGCAACAGACCTCAGTTAAAACTTAGAAATAAAATCAATTGATCAAGGCTTTACTAGGTGGAATTCCATAATATGACGACTTGTTTCCGCACGTTCAGCCATTCTCGAAACAAACTATAAAAATATTACTTTAAGACAGAATGCTATATATAAGAGGGGGGAAGTTAGTGTATGAAGATCAGGGAAGGGAAGGGAGAGGAGCATTAGAGGGTTGGGACATATGCGTAACTGCGGAAAGATGCGGAAGGGTGCATAAGAGGAGGAATTAGCGGTTGATGTTTACAATGGTGGATTCGTTTACAAATGTTTTACAGGAATATTTGTCGATAAGAATTTGTCTCAAGAAATGTCATTTTCTGGCCTTTTCCAAGATTATGGAAGATAACGGAATTAAATGATGACTTATGGTAGTTGAGTAACAAACTTTTACCAAAATGGGAAGCGGAGGTGTTATTCTCGAAAGATTTTTTATGATTACTTGCGCGAGCGGAAAATTTGACCAATGAGCACTGCATCGCAATTATCGTAGGTTAACTAATATATACCCGTACTTTTTTGGAGTCAAATTTATCCTTTTAGTTATTATGAAATAAACAAAGATTTTTTGAATAATAAAAGTTGGGTCTAAGGCTTTCATTTGGAAACAAGTCAAGAGAAAGAAGATATCAAAAGAAAGGTTGTCAATAAAATAACCTCTACACCATGTCCGAGGATGAATGACCGGAGATTCTATCGTTGATTTTTTTTATTCATACCTTCCTCAGCTTCTTCTGTTAGAGTCAATCGATCATAGCGGTTTGATAACCATTATTCACTACAATCTGTTTTATTATAGAAAGTTCTTTCTGGAAATTCTTCGAGTACATGGGAATATGTGTTAACCTGTGCAGCAATTAGTGAAAAGAAAATTTAAATGTAAGTTTAAAGTAAAATGTAGTATTTTTGCAAGATTGATAAGAGAAATTAATACCATACAAGTTCATCCACAACTTGGGTTGAATACTTGAGAATGTTAAGCATAATGTAGAAATAGTTGTAAAGTAGAATATAAATATCCGGTACATTGCGTAAGAGAAATCAGCGACTTCCGACAGATATTAATGGCAGTTATTATTGAATTATAAAGTCATGAAGAAATGATAGAGAAAAAGTCTGCCGTAGCCGGGACTCGAATCTGGGTCTTCCACTCTTCCGGGTTCAATCTCCGGCTACATTTCACAATTCCGGCGGACATTTTCTCAGTTTCTTCATCAAGATCAAGTATATTAACCGTGAGTGTTCCATTGCATACATAGTGAATCATGCGCCGAGTGAAATTTGCGAGATAATTTCGGAAGGGAAAAGTGGTAACATTGTTCAAATATTCAAGCAATGCTTAGTGGCGTATATATAATGCGAACGGATCCACAAATTATGACATTTAATGTACAGTGTATCGAAAGTTATGTCTAACAAAGAGGATACAGATTAAAAGTTACTGATTAAAATATACAAAATGTATATCCAGAAAACTTAATATTTATAGCATAATTTATTGCTTCCCGAGAAACCGTTATAAGTTGGGATATAATCCATCTAGAATGAAGAGTTCATTAACTCACTTGATGGTATAATGGCTGTCATCGCACAATTTTTACCCTTCTATTGAAAATATGAAACCATCCCCCACGTTCGATCATAAGCAGCACCTTTCATGGAAATAGAAAATTGCTCTCATATCCTCCATTAAGAGCATGAACCTGTTATACGCTGTTCCTTCTTTTCCAGTTCGACCCAAAAAAGGGACGCAGTTAACGAATGTCTGAGTCCATCTTCCTTGTCAACCTCCCTCCGAAAATCTCCAATCCCTGATATTTTTCCTGACTGTTCCCATCATCCCAAACTGGTTCCCTTTTTCCTTTCCTACTTTCTGCCGAAAGGCGACTATCTTCATCTAGACACAGCCACAACTCCACAACCCCAAGGACTGCTAGCCATTATAGAATCCTCATTTTTTTGCAAATATATCCTGAAGCTATTGCTTTGTTCATTAGCAATACTTCTATCTCATATAATTAACACAGTTGAAGATAGGGGCCAAGGTCTAAGAGAGAAAAATCTATTTCCCATTCGTAACATAGTAACCGTAAAGTCAGATATATCATAAGAGGTACTCTGAATATTTTTAGGATTACATTTAAACAGAAAAATTAACTCATGATTCACGTAAGACAATAAATAATAAAACATTTACCTGTAACGAGATATTTTTTCGTGATACGGGTAAATGTCTTACTATTATTATTATAATTATTATCATTGAAAAGACAACTGCCGCAGCTTGAAAAGTGAAGATCGACTCCTGGAACTACGCAATGAAGCAGAGAAAATAAAACGGGATTTCATCAAACTCAGTGAAGTAAGAAGAAAATCGGAAATGATAACACTCAAGGAAGAGTAAATATTTTATCGTAGGGGTACAAAGGATGGAGGATTTGGAGGTGTCGGCTTCTTGATTAACAATAAATGCAAAATGAATGTGGAAAAAAATAGAAAATGTATCTGACAGAATATGTAAATAAATAAATAACGTCTTTATTTTGGGCGAAATTGAGACTTTAAAGTCTCCTCTTCCATTTAACCCATCGTCAATATTATAGAAACATTTAAATTAATAATAATATCAAAGAGTTAGAAAATAGATTATAAAAGTTAACTTAAGTTGGATTAGAACAAAATTGGAAATATTTAGATGTGGATTTAAAAACCTAAGTGAGGCCTAGGAAAAAAAAAAATATATCCACAGCAGGAAAACACCCACAAAGAAGGGGGGTGTGAAAAACCTGCACAAACCTACTGAGAGTAATGACTAAGAGATTTAGAAACAGAAAGCGGAAAAAAAAATATATAGCCTGGAAATAAAAACATGGTTAAAATGACAAACAAATACATAATACTGCCTTTATAAGTTTTCACTGACACTAAGTTTCGATAAAGTGTATGATTAGTCATTGAACCGAGTCACTACTATCATATGCACTTAGGAACACAAACCTATATGCTAATATTACACACTGAGAATACTTAGAAAATACAACTAATTACTTAGAAAATACAAATACAGTAAAAACAAAGTTAACTATTAATAGATAAACATTGACATCACTTGTTAATTATTGCAAAGAATTCATTTCACAAACCTCGAGTATTTGAGAAAAGAAAAGTAGAAAATAGCACAAGGAAACAAGATAAATAACAATGATGACTAAATTATAAAACGAAGAAAAGACGAAGCAAGAAAAGAATGAGAAAATAAATTAAAATGTATGGCTAAAACATAGAAAGTTCAAGAGGATTCATTATGATAAAGCATGAGCGAAGGACAGAAGTATCATATTTTTAATCAATGCAGCAAGGAATAAGTTGGGAAGGAGCTTAGGAGCAGGACGAAGTAACCAGGGAGATAGGGATATTGAAAACCTAAGGCAGAGTATTGGTAGTGCATCGTTACGTGCGGTAGAATAACTTCTTAGCAGGGATGATTATATTGGGAAAGATATGTGCGACAATTTCTTTTGAAGGAGTGAATTGAAACTGAAGATTTGATTTCGGCAGGAAGCGTATTCCAAAGTTTGCTCGCAGTTATAAGAAAAGATTTGTGAAAGGTTTCAGTTCTATGATGAGGAATGAGAAATTGATTGTACCCTCTTGTGTTACGGTCATGCATGGCATTTAGGCACACAAATTCTGATGAAATGTATTCTGGCTGGCGCAAATGAAGTATTGCGTACATTGAGGAAAGAATATGTAGTTTTCTGCGTTGTTCCAGCTTCAACCAGGATAGTTTCTCATATGATTCGGAAATATGATCATATTTCCGTAAATTAAATATGAATCTTACAGCCGCATTTTGGGCCCGTTGTAACTTAAGAGCTAATTCTCCGGACAAATCCTGATAAACTATGTCTCCATAATCGAAGTGCGGCATAACCAATGAATTTACGAGTCGAATTTTAAGGGTAGGAGACAGGAAATTCCCTAAGCGCCTGAGAGACTGAAGTGAGGAATATACTTTCTTACATATGTGCGTGACTTGCTCAGCCCAAGAGAGATCTTCGATTATGTGAACTCCAAGATTCACTACTGATCTACAGTATGAGATAAGTGATCCGTCTAATCGGGGTTCAGGGATGTTTCTTCTGTCCAGGGAGCTTAACAATTTACGGTGACCAATTATGATGGCTTGTGATTTTGACGGATTAATTGCAAGAAAATTATTTTTACTCCAATTACTTATTTCAGCTAGATCATAGTTTATACGATTTATCGATTGGTGAAAGTCAGCCGTTTGCGTATCTAAGTAGATTTGTAAGTCATCAGCGTATAAATGGTATTTGCAATATTTTAAAACATTGGGACAGTCATTAATGTAGAGCGAGAACAATAAAGGACCGAGAATCGATCCCTGCGGAAGACCGCGATCTATCTTTAACCATGAAGATGACTCTTGTGATATAACCTTATTGTAACGATCATGCAGATATGATGCGAACCAATCTGATGCTAATTTAGAGAAGTCCATGATACCTAACTTGCTAACCATAATATCTACATCAACCGAGTCAAAGGCTTTGCTGAAATCTAAAAGTATTAATATTGTTAATTTCTTACTATCCATGGTTTTTCGAAGGTCGTCAGTAACATTCACTAAAGGGTCATTCTTAGGATAAATAAGCGTTATTCTGTTCAGATCATCCAAGTTTATGCACTAACAGCAGCGAGCAGCGAAGAGGAAATAGAAAGTATCTACCAAATTCTCGGCGTTGAACATGATAAGGAGGATCGGTACTATAAAATCATCATGGGTGATTTTAACGCTCGTGTAGGTAAGCAAGAAGCAGATGATACTGTCACAAGAAAACATGGAGTAGGCCAGAGAAATAAACGAGGTCACTGACTGGTAGTTTGCAGAGTGTACAAACATTAGACTTCGAGAAAAGCTCTTAATGACGGTTTTTTGCGAGCAAAATAACCGTTGAAGAATTCCCATCAGCAGGGGTTATGGTTCTCAGTGGTCGCGCTTTGCAAGTATTATTCTCAGTATGTATTTCGGCAACTATGTTGCAATCTTCAGGAGAGAAGAATAACTAATTGTGGTGGGGGGGGGTATTTATATCTTCTGTGGTGTGATGTCAGTGAGGGAGAACAAAACAGGAGAAGGTATTGGGCCTAGGTCACTATTCATAATTCGATGGCGATTAGTGTGTATGAAAAGGCTTTCGTATGCGTCAAGTTTTGAGGAAATTATTCACTAACTGCCTTAGACAAGGGAGAATTCCCAAGGACTGGAATCATACAAGGATCGTCCTTTTGTACAAGAAAGGAAGCAATGAAGATTTGAAGAACTACCGCCCCATCAGCCTCCTTCCTATTATTTACAAAACGTTCACTAGAGTAATAGTTACACTGTCCCTGGCAGCTGCCCCGCCCAGAGAACAAGCTGGATTCCGCAAGGGATTCAGCACTATGGACCACATCCACACGCTAGGACTAGGGAAACAAGGAATAGATGTCAAGTACATCCAACTCTTGCACAGCATCTACAAGGACGCCACGGCCTTTGTAATGCTGCTTGAAGAAACAGAGGAATTCCGCATTGAGAAGGGAGTGAGACAAGGCGACTGCCTTTCACAAATTCTTTTTACAGCCGTTCTGGAAGAAGTCTTTAAAACCTTAGACTGGGAGAAAAAGGCCTAAGGATCAATAGAGAGTACATCAGTCATTGATGATTTAATACTCTTCGCAACCAACGGTGAAGATGTAGCATCAAGACTCCAAGAACTGGACACGGAGGGGCAGAAAATAGGACTCACGATAAACTTATCAAAAACTAAGGTAACGTATAGTTATTTTGCAGTAAAAGCACCAATTTAACTACAAGAGGTACCCCTTGATGTTTGTTTGGTATACACATACACTGGACAACTGGTCGCAACAGGGAAGAAAAATAGGATTAATGAATTGAATCGAAGAATTAAATTAGGCTGGAGTACCTTCGGAAGGAACGCCCATATTCTGAAGTCGAAAATGCCAATGGTCTTGAAGAGAAAGATCTTCGATCAATGCATTAAACCCGTGCTGACATATGGAAGTGAAACTTGGGTGCGAAACGCGGCAATAACCCAGCGACTTCAGACAACACAAAGAAGTATAGAACGGTGTATGCTTGGAATCACAGGAAGAGACAAGAAACGCAACACCTGGGTGAGGAAGGTGACAGGAGTAACAGACAGGTAATAGCATCCAGGATCAGAAAAAGAATCATTTTCTGTGATAATTTTAGATATATTTTGTAATTAAAATATTTTANGGCCGATCCGACAGTGAGCGTAAAATAAAAGAAATAGATGCGAGGAAAAGTCGTTTTAGATACTCATTACGCGAACGATACGCGATAACAATAAATTAAAGAGGCAATTCCAACTTTTGGTGTTTACACCCCCTGCCACAAACCGAAAGGACGCTTGCAGAGTATTTATGTAGATTTGCACCTGCAAACGTTTTTTGCCTTACATCACACAAAACTGATAAAATATCCCTTAATTACTATTGAATGGCATCGCTGCGGTAATTAAAGCAATCGAAGTTTAACTCGTTTTTGTTCATCTGCTCGACTTTTTCGTTTTCTTCATAATATCGGTAAAATAGGCCCGTAGAAAGGAAAAGGTGATAGATGGGATTCTCTGATCTTTTCAAAAATAAAGTATATTGCTCATCGTAAATTACACCTTACATGCTTCTCTCGATTTAATAAATGTATCCATTACCATCGTAAATGGAATTTTGAAACAAGGAATGCTGATTAAACAGTGATCACATCACGCGCTCTGATGCATCACATGGATGTATTCCACGAATACCGTTGATTTCGGGTGAATATTCCCTATTAATAAAATAATGTTTCGATTCCCCAACATAATTAACCATTTAATTATCGAAATTAGATATTTTAATCCAATATCGATAAGTTATCCCAACTTGAAACCCAAAGAAAATCAAGACTTCCCAATTCTCTCAGGTTAATCCGTGCAAAAATGACGAAAGCGCGTTTAGGCATTTCGAAAAATGGCATTTTCTCATGAATGTTGAAAACTCAAAAGCGAAACTTTGAAAATAGCGGATCCCTACTTAAAGAGACCCTCTCTAATGATATTGGTCTCGATAATTATCCTTCCCATGCGAGAGCGAAAAAGAGCGGCAGAAGAAATCATTCGTTACTGAATGGAAAGACAAAACCCCATTCAGCCGCGCCGGGCATTGCAACCGGCGAAATCCCTCTTTCCACCCACGCTCCCAGAGGGGAGTAGAAGGCAAAGAGTCATTTGGAGACGGATACGAGCAGTAGGTCATGCTAATCGATAGCATCTCATTCAACTTGTCACAGTCGATCTCTGCAACACATTACGCCACCTGAAGCTCGCTTGCTCAACTACCAGACAGCTGCAGCGGAGGAGTTTCCTTAAATCTTAGGAGAGACGGGAACACTGACTTGAGGAGTGCTGACGCAAAGAGAGAGGAAGGATTTGCGGTACGAAGCGGAGGGGAATCAAAAGAGGACCCCCAACGAAGCGACATCTCTAGCTCTTTATAAGGAACTAGTTAACTCGACCTGGGGAGAAATCTGAGCGATATCTATGGTTGTGGGGATCCGTTGGGAGCCCAAATGATATATGTTGAGAGAGTGGGAACGAAAAGATACGGAGAAAAAGATGATGTGAAAAAACGGAGGTAATGAATGACTGATCTTTCAGAAGCAATCGCCTCTGCGTTAGCGGCGATTTATCGACGACTTCCCGCATTTACGAGTCCGCGGCAATTGATTTTCCTCATTACCGATGTCTTTTTTTTTTGCGCGGGGCCATAACATCGTTAATGTAGCTCTTACAACCGGCACTTATTAATTGGCGAGGTAATGTACCGACAGCAATCGGGACCGAGCGCTCATTTCCATTCGTTAAATCGCTCTATCGTTCAGAACTTGAAAGAGACTTTTTGTGCCCGCGAGCAGAGAAGCAAAAAACCTCTCAAATCGAGTATAAACCGAGATAACGGCGCTCTATTCTGACCGTTGAGTCACATTAACTCTCAAGGAAAGATGAACGGCAATTAATTAGGAATGGCCAAAGTAAGAGGAAATTTGATAATTACAGGAAGGATATTGGGAGTTTAATACTCAAACGCGAGGATTCTATACTGCAATGGGTACGCCCTTATCGGCAACCTTACTCATTTTTCAGATCTCGGAGTCCCTCGGAGACCGTCTCTCAATTAAATCCTTCTTTTCGTTCCTGTCGCTTTAACTCTGTCCGCGGCGAAAGAAAATGTGACTTTTCTTGAAAAATTCCCAAAATCCCAGAGCCATGGAAGATGGACACACTGAAAATAATTTTAGACTTCTGGTTGTATATGGTAAAGTCAAAAAAATATGCTTAAAAAAGTAGGAAAAGTATTCAGGAAATATTAAAATATATATAATATTAAATATNAATATAAATATATACCAATGACAAAAAAATTACGGGCACATGCGATCGCTTTAAATAGAAATATGAGTTCACATGATATGAGTACGAAGATATTTCACGAGCAGTACAATTGCCTCAAACTTAATCTCATCTTCAACGTTGTACATAAGATTAGCAAGGACATCACAAAAATCCAGACGAGGTCGGTTGTTCATCGGGGCCCGTTTAACCGAAACTCAAAATCAAAAATTGATTGTTTTAAATGTATTCTAATCTAATACATAAAGTGGATTTTCTCGACGAGAGAAAAGAGCAAAAAGATAGCGTTAGTTTGATAATGTCAAAGTTACTTCAGACTTGCCTCAAGGCACCGTGACTATAACTCTTCTCTTCCTGATATATATTTATGACCTGAGCGACGAGAGAGATAGTAATCTGAGGGTATCTGCGGATGACTTTATAATACGTAGAGAAATATATGAGGGAGATTTCATTATAAAACGATTCAATGTAAAACGATTAATATCTATGTATTTCACTATAAATGATTAAGCTCATATTTAAGGTTGGTGCAAAAAATTCATACTAAAATATTACATAAATAAATGCTCTGTAGTTAATTTAATCGAAATTATGCTAATTACGCTAGAAAAATTAATGGAATGAATATAAATGTAGTCGAGTTAGTTGAATATCTCAGGATCACTCTTGAAAATAACATAAACCTCAGCATGCATATTCGAAAAATCTGCGGTGAAGCAACCTAAAGACTCAGTTTTATAAAGTGCATTGTTGGTATATGCGGTGAAAAGGTTAGAGAGCGATGATATTTCTATTCTGTGAAACCCCATCCGGAATATGCGGCGAGTATATGGGATTCAGAGAATGAAACGTGTACCCACAAACTCAAGAAAGTACAGAGGAAGGCGATACGATTTGTTAAAAAGTGCTACGATAGAATAGAAAGCGTTTCGCAAATGCTCTCAGACGCAGGTTAGGATTCCTTGAAAGAAAGGAGATTGGAAGCTAGGCTGCGATTCTTAGATTCATAGGAAGTAAATTTTCGGCATTGGCATTGGTATTTTGCGACCCTCTTCTGCTAATTCGGCCGATCCGACAGTGAGCGTAAAATAAAAGAAATAGATGCGAGGAAAAGTCGTTTTAGATACTCATTACGCGAACGATACGCGATAACAATAAATTAAAGAGGCAATTCCAACTTTTGGTGTTTACACCCCCTGCCACAAACCGAAAGGACGCTTGCAGAGTATTTATGTAGATTTGCACCTGCAAACGTTTTTTGCCTTACATCACACAAAACTGATAAAATATCCCTTAATTACTATTGAATGGCATCGCTGCGGTAATTAAAGCAATCGAAGTTTAACTCGTTTTTGTTCATCTGCTCGACTTTTTCGTTTTCTTCATAATATCGGTAAAATAGGCCCGTAGAAAGGAAAAGGTGATAGATGGGATTCTCTGATCTTTTCAAAAATAAAGTATATTGCTCATCGTAAATTACACCTTACATGCTTCTCTCGATTTAATAAATGTATCCATTACCATCGTAAATGGAATTTTGAAACAAGGAATGCTGATTAAACACACAACGAACACAATTTTGCAGTAAACTACAAATGTTAGCGCTCCTAAAGAGTGGGTCCTACTTAGAATATAGATCGTATTCTTCAGTCCCAATTTCAGCTCCGACTATTTGCAGAAGTCGAGACAGATAAGACGTGAGATAAGAAGTGTTGCCCTTAAATGAATTGCATCCATCTACGGCTAATTCTAGCTCCCATCGGTCACTGAGTAGGCGATGTGCTTTACTCCTTGCTCTGAGCGAGGCTCGAACCGGCGACTTAATGGAACGTTATCTTTCCTCAGATCGGCTTACCGTCCAAGACCCGTTCCCAGCCGTTTCAGCGAAGAGAGAGCCATTAATTCTTGAACGGCATTGCCTTAAATCGCGCAACTTATCGCCATTGGATTTGAAAAGGCCTCCGGAACTTTTAACTAGAAAGCTGTCCACCGAAAACGAGGGCGGTAAACTTCGAAATCCCGGATGTGGCAGAATTGGAATGCCTACCACAACGAGAATATACTCAGTATATTGTCGATTCCCTTTCCGAAGTATTAAAAATATATTCAGTAACCATTTTTTCCACTGAATAATACGCAATCATCTGAGACTGCCACTATCATGAAAGCGCGCATATCGTGTGCCAATTGTACGCATTCCAAAAATGCCTCGTTCTTGCTGTAATTATATAATAATGCGATCTTAAAAATTTCTCCGGCGTTTTTGTTTGAAACGAGGTGAAATATATCTTGAAAATACCTTTTCATGGGCAAATTAACGAAGAACTAGACTTTTTCTTTAGCTTTCAAATCAGCTCTATCGTGAATTGTACATACAATTGCAATTGTACACCATGTAGCGCAATTTTCCCTGTTACCGTAGTAGTATTATTTTTATAAGCACTTCAACAGCCGAGGTCCTTTCACACATATGTGTCCCCTCTCGTTCAATCGCTCATTTTTATAATTCCATGCAAAGATCATCTCTAAGTGATTTACTAGAAAAAAGAACGGTATGTTATGAATTACGATAAATATAACCTCTGCTTTAGGCAGTGTATATATCTGAGAAACTTAAATGCATTTCTTCTGGCACAGAAAGAGTTTTCTCCATTCACAGTTCAGTTCCATTTAAAACAGGGCCAAGTAAAGACTGAATACAATAAAGGCAAATATGATATTATTAATAACTTTGTAGTATATACATCGCAACTGTTTCTCGGAGAAAATGGTTTTTCCAAAACTTTTAGGATATATAGGTGAATAATAGCTATAAAAATACTTTAGACTTAGAATGTTTATACTTTACAAAACTGATCCAACTTAGGCTTTTATTTTGACAATTAATATAGGACGATAACATTCCATTATATTTTAGCGGTGATATTCATTACTAATTGTTTATCCTAATTACTTCATACAAAAGCTATCCACGTAAAATCAACTTAAATTACTATAGGATTTATTTCGTTCGCCTACAGAGAGAGAAAGTTCGAAATCTAGAGGGGATCACTATGCTGACCCAGCATCGTAAAATAAATTGTGGAACTATCTCAATTAAGAGGCGGCAGATCCATTGTGGTGTTGAAAAGTCATTAGTAGTAGCGTGGGACTCGAAGAGATGATCACGTCTCGGACACTAAAATACCGCCTGGCTAGCGACTAAGGAATACGAGCTAATTAAATGCTTCTTCAGTAAAGGTGAAACTTCTAGTACTTGTAGTACATCAGAGCTCTGGGTTTATTGATGCATTTTTAGACACTATTACTCGAATACTTACAATCATTTTTAAATTCATAAATCAGCTTTCTGTCGATTTTCTGCATTCAGTTATCAAATTTATCTACTCTTCTATCTATCGTCATCTGTCATCATGATATTTTTCCTTATGACTGTGTGGCGGTAATCATTCAGCCACTTTCAACTGTTCTTTCTCCCTTAATATCTTTAAGATTGTACAATACATTCGTACCCACATGAAAGGGAAGCTACAGTGCTGGAAAATCTCAGGATGAAATCAACCGCTTCTCTATTTTCTCCCACGCATTCAATCGTTTCACACAACTCTAACTGATTACAACTCTCACTGACATTTAACTCTCGGATTCTTGAGTTTTCGATGTTTTTTTTTTTATTTAAAACCTTACTAGGAGTTCTACCTAACTCTAAACGTGACGTTTATGGATGACGTACGATTAGATTATGCATTATTTGTTGATAAGTAATTTTTTATCTTCGGGTTCTCATGGTTCTCTCTCACCCCTTATTGCGTGGCTGATTTCTCACAATTTGTGTTTTTCTTCATACCTGTGTAGTTTTTCTCTATCAAATCAAATATTTCTGTTTCGTATTTCTTGTAAATATCGAAAACACACAAAAATTACTGGAGTTACGTTGTATCGTCTATCTGAAATTGAATTACACCATATGCTATAGTGTAAAGTGTAAATGAATTTGTTATATTCGTTCAATTACCAGAGAGTTTAAATAAAAGATAAGCATACCAGAGCCTAACCTCATAAATGTAGGATCAAATAGTAAATTAATTATAAAAAGAGGATCAAGTTTTAATCCATCACATTGTAACAAAATTGGACAACGCAAAATAGTTAAAAACGATGCAATTAACTTATTGGCCTTCAGTTGCTTGTCATCGCATCCTTACATCAAACTAGCAGTAAAATTGGTGAATCTAAAGACCGATTTCTACAACACTTTTAATATAGAAAACACACCCGGCTCTCGGATAGCCAAATGGGAAACGCGTTAGACTTCAGTGAAAGCTGTTCCGGGTTCGATTCCCGGTGGGAGCCTACGTGCGAAATGACCCAAGCCGTCGAAGCACTTTCAATAATACTACTACTAAAACACCGAATAAGAATTGTTTTTATCTTTGCCATATTCGAATTTAAAAAAAATTCAGCTAATGATAGAGAGCGTTAGAAATGTTAGATATTCATGTGAATACTGGAACAGCTTTTCCTTCCATGAAAAGCTAAAGAGAACATATCCCGTCCGAACTGAAGTGCTGGTGTCCTTGTGGCGGAAGCCGTTAATGGCCACTCGTAACCAACGCCCACGTAACGATCCCCTTCTGATTTAATAGGAAAACTCCATTGGACAAATTGAGAAGGACGCTAAGCGCAACTCAATCTGGTCGACCGCAGCACCGATTGAGCCCATAGAGATTAAAACTTCCATACGAATACCACTTATGAAAATAGAATGTTCATTCGTTGAGAACGATATCAGCAATTCCAAAGATGGCCCACCTCTTACCTAGGACCAAAATCGGGGTAAATCGCCATTATTTGAAGGGCCTGCTTGAACAAATCTTTGGTTGAGTTTAAAGAACTTGATCCCCTTATAATTATGACCAAAACTAGAGTAAGTATTAAAATTTCAATACTACGTTAAACTTTGAGTACATTACCTATAATAATAAGTATAGTGTGGAAATTGAACTTACGATAAAATCGATTCCATTGAAATTTTTTATTTTTGGCGTCAATAATAATAGTCTCTCAAGTGCTGGACAATATACGATGGCGACTGCTAATAGAAACCATACCTAAAAGCAAAAAAAATGTCGTTAAGTGTTACGAACTCCGATTGTAAAAGTTACTCCCATGAAAAATTAAATTTTGCTGATATTTAAGTGCTTTGGAACATTTCAGTCTTATTGACATTTGAAAGATTAAGGATCAGAATAAAGTTTAAGTTATTTCATAAGCAATTTATCGATATTTACCACAACGCTCCAAACAATTCTTTACGGATTCCAATAGATTTTAGAAATATAATTCCCCTCAGACAAATTATTTCTAAATGTTAATTTACTTTAGGGAATTTGAATTATGCCCGTGTAAAAGGCTCTTATGTCTCATCTCTTCACTACTATACCATTCTGATACCGCGTGCTAGAGAATCCTCACGAACTAGCAATAAACCCAGTCTCTTTAATCCCTCAGTAAAGAAGGAGCCAATGAATGTATAAAATAATTAATCAAAAAAATATCCGTGAACATATTAATGGAACCACTGATTATTCTCCGATACGAGAGCGATGCGAGCAACCTTCTCGTGATTGGTTTCCTTTTTTCCGTGTCACATGTCTTCCCTCATCGCTCAATTCTCTAGACAAGCTCACATAAAAGCATTCTTTTCATACATGAAGAGGAAACCTGTTGCTGATTCATGAATGCCTCTGGGAAATCACTTGCTAATGGAAGATCAAGTGCTTTTCTGAAGCTCACGAGGAGGGTAAAATGACATTCGATCTAGGACATGGTATTTTTGACAGATGTTCATAAAAATAAAAACAGTAAAGATTTTTGGCATTTATAATATTCACTATAGCTAATAATACATTTTCATTGACAACGAAAAAGTAAACATTTGTCCTAGATGGCTTATCAACAGATTTTAATCATCTTAAATCTTAAAATAATTACAGCGTTATTCATACTCAGCTGTATAATAACGTGTTGAACGGTGTGCTAATATATAATAATGATGAAAGTAAACAAGGTTTATTTATATGTATGTACTTGACATCATAGAGATAAACGATAACCACGACACAGGTTTCAGAGCTCTATTCGCATCATGTCTGATAATGGAGCAACACTTAAAAACCAAGGTCGTGATGTTGTTTACTTTCTATGGTGTTAAGTATAAATTAACCTAGTTTACGTTCATCATTATACCATAACATATCTGTATTAAAAATAATTTTACAATATCTTTATACTAGAAGAAGATATATTAATCACTGTTTAAATTATGAAAATCTCCTTTTCATGGAATTTTTGCTTTTTGTGTCAACCTTTAAACGGGCAAAAGGAGACAAATTTGACACAGCACTTTCACTTTATTCGCTTCCTTTATAAAAAAAATGTCCCTATCACTTTCACGCTTCGTGTATTTCCTATTTTTTCATTGTATTCTTGGGATAAAATTATTTATTTTTTTGTTTTTAAAATTCGCAAGATTCTGGATATGGTAACTTTTAATCTCGCTTGTCGACATTTATTTCCGTTTCATGAGGCTAATAATAAATTATGATACAATATTATACGATATTAATGAGATGACGGGACCGCCGGATATCCATGTGGGTAACTCGTTCTTTGCGGTGAAATCGATTCCGTGTTCGATTCCCGGTAGAGGCTCACGTGCGAAATAACTTCAGCTGTCGAAAACAACTATTGTTACTAAATAATTAAATTACTTTTAAAAGTACTACTATACCATCAATAAGATGTTGAACTATGTATAGTGTAATATTATAAGAACATAAAGCATTCCTAGAATTTATACCGAGATTTAGCGTGCAGAAGATTTAGGAAATTCTCTATTTTTTTGTGGATATAATTCCAATTGCATAGATAATATATACCTAAACAAATGTTAAATATGAGATAATAAATTAAATATTAACTCAGGGACTTAGCAGGAAAAACCTTTTTGGGTCTAATTTGACAAAATGTGAGTGGATACGTAACAATTTAGGTTTGTCCGTTTAAGGATTACTGACACTTTAATACAGACTTTCCATAAAGGCCACAACTAAAGAATAATTTCTTTGCTTAGAAAGAAAAATGTTAACCACAGATTGCACAAACACATTGATTTTTGTTTTATATATAATAAATTAGGGAGATTACTTGTAATTTGAAAACCCTTTTAGTTAACTTTGAAAAAAGATACGTAGGTAATACAATGAAAGGTTACGCGTCCCTCTCAAGCCAAAAAGGGAATGGAATCGTTCGAGTATTTTTCGATCAATGCGTTGATATCTCTGCTCCGATTTTTTACCGATGACTGAAAAAAATCTCTTCGAAACATTAGATCGATCACTTGTATTAATCATCAAGTAAGTTAAGTTAAGTCACGTACGTTAGCAATAAGACAATGATCACTCGGCGGCTGCATTGGATCTCTCCGCGAGACAACCATTGAAACAAGTGGAACAAAAACTTGTCCCTCCTACTTGAAGACTTTCAACACGCTGCTCATTACTTGAATTCACTTCACTCGCTTTCTTCCGCGAAGAATTCTTACCAGTAAACTAACGATCTGCGGCATCGTCATCTGCTCGGAGAACACGTTTCGAGAATGAGGAAAGCATCCGAGACATTTTTGCGAATTTCCTACTGTCAGGCGAAAGAATTCGCTCTCTTTCGAGGCACGAAAGCATTCCCGTCTACAGGAATACTTCGCTTTAAAGCGGAAAGCGTTTGGAATCGACTGCACGGAAAAATCCTCTTTCTGGACGATTTCAGCTGAGTTTTCATTTGACTAATTCGGTGACCCTTCCTTTGACTTTTCCATCAATATCGCGTTATTCAACAAAAACATTTGTTTTAGTAAAACGACGGAGATATTGCCTAGACAGGTATCGACGACGAGTGGAGTTCCAATCGATCAAAGTGCATACATCAACGTCATATTTTGCAAGTCACCAGTGTGCTCGAAGCGGCAATTTATCTCTATCGGGGAACTGAATTCTCGATTACTCCTTATCGCAGTACGGAAACGTTTCCAGATTCCTCTCTTCTCCGTTATCAATGTTTCCTTCCCGCGCTGTAGTGATTGCAGTTCGAAGTAAGCAGGTTTCGGATTCCCGCGATATTTTCAGCTACGGTCTATCAAATCTTGGTTTTTTGGTAAATAATCGAGGAATTTCTCTTTATTATGATGGAATATACGGATTGCCAGGTACGACGCGTATGAAAGATCTTTCTCAATCTTTATCTTGTTTTATAGACAGAAGAAATCACAAGAGAAGTCCCAAAAAAATTGTAGCTGTTTCTAAAAGCTTAAATTGCTGCTGGCTTTGACGCTGTTTTCCACAATTTCCTTTCATTTTTGGCAGAAGAATTTAGCATAAAATTTAAAAATTTGCATGAAAGCAGGCCTTAAAAATTACCTGTCTGTGCCATAATCCGCTAGGAAGAATACTTGCGAGTTTCCTTTTAATCCGATAAATCTCAGAATTAACTATGAGAACCGATATTTTATACCATTCCCTAAACGTTAAGGTCTCTCCCAATATCAGAGTAGCGACACAATAAATACGAGCGTATGCATGTGCCACGCTTAGAACTAACCCCGCTTTAATACGTAAAGTTTTACCGATTTACACAAATATCTTTTTTGAGCTATGCCTAACTATTAACATGTACGATATATCCACCAGATTATCGGCAAAAAAAGGAATGCTACTCAGGAGTTAGTACTTTGCTACTAATAATTATTTTCAAGTTGCATTAATCTAAACTTTGATAACATTGAAAAGTAATCCACTTACGGAAATAATTTAACGGGCATTTTCCATAGATTTTTAGCAGAAATTGGCTGAGTTGATGATTCAAGAAAGAATACAGAACATATTGATATCAGCTTTTCTTTACCTCGGAGACTGTGCATGGCAATGGTTATTCCTTCACTACTTGGTTCGGAAAGCCAACTTATGAAGATCACCACGATGGGCGAAAATAGATCCAAAAATGCAAAGGTTACCCAACGCGGGCGTAAAAAAGGACTTGTTTATAAAATACGTGGCTACTCATGCGTCCTTCTAGGAATATAATAATAATAATAATATTTATTTTACGGGCAGAGCCCTTTTGCATGATACAGTACAATGACTAAGTGAATGAACAGTACAATTATTAAGTAAATTAGCACAGCAAATACACAACCCATAATTTGGTTGTCAAAAATAAAAAGCACACAAAAACAAATCAAAACTAAATTCAAAAAGAGTATAGGAATAGGAACTTTAAATAAGTTTAGCAATACAATCAAATATATTTTACAATACAATAATCAGACAATTATTAAAATAATATAAATATAAAATACCATACATAACCAGATGATACAATAGCAAGATAAATTTGTTAGTAAATGAAAAATTACACATTTTGATGGACAAAATTTCTGAATGCATTATGTGATAAATGAAAAATATCTGTAGATTTACAAATACTGTTATAATCTCTCATTATACGGAAAATTGGTAGATGATACATATAGTTCGTGCATACGTATGGAATGTGAAACAGGTAATGAGATCTCGAGTGAACAGTTGGAACCCTTAAATTAATTAAGGATAAAAGATAAGAACACTTGATATTATTATTTAATAGAGAGTGTAAAAATATGATCCCCATTTGTTTTCTACGTACAGAGAGGGTGTGGATATTGAGTAGTTTCAAAATCTTATCGTATTCTCCTCTATCCCTTTCAATTCCAGCCTTAAATGCCACAAATCTTAGGAATTTATTTTGGACCCTCTCTAGGCCTAGGTCATACTTATCATAAAATGGGGACCAGACTATAGAACAATATTCTAGAATTGGTCTGACTAGGGTTAAATACAGAAGTCTGTAACAAGACATATTGTTAAAGTCTCTGCAGTTACGATAAATGAAGCCAAGAGTTTTGTAGGCTTTAGTAATTGAAGCATCAATGTGTCTGTTGAAAGTTAAGTTAGATTCAAAGAATACACCCAAGTCAAGTTTCTGGTTCACTCTTACAAGATTTTGTCCAGACAGAGAATAGTCAATAAATACAGGAGTCTTAGATTTACAAAAGGTTAAAACATTACATTTACTAATATTTAAGTGTAAAGCATTTACTCTGCACCACTCAGAGACATTAGTCAAACAACTTTGAAGTGCAAGAACATCTGAATGTGAGTCTATGGTATGAAATAATTTTATGTCATCAGCATACATAAGATAGTTAGTTGGTTTGATTACAGTCCCAATATCATTTATGAAAATCAAAAATAGAATTGGACCGAGATGTGACCCCTGGGGGACACCAGATACAGCCTCGAAGGAAAAGGAAGTGAAACCTTTGATTTTCACCATTAATTTTCTGTTCGACAAGTAACTGCAAAACCAGGATAATAAATTCCCACTTATGCCATAAGCATTGAGCTTTGCTAGAAGCACAGAATGGCATACCTTATCAAAAGCTTTAGTAAAATCACAGTAAATAGCGTCTACTTGATGGTGATCATGTGCTGAGGTAGTGATAAAGTGCTGAAAAGATAACAGGTTAGTAACAGTAGACCTACCACTCCTAAATCCATGTTGTTCATCAACTAGAGCATTTTCGGCAAGTGGGGTAAGTCTATTTGTCACTAAACTTTCAAGCACCTTAGCTAGAACAGATTGGATAACAATAGGTCTGTAGTTATTCACATCATTTTTGTTGCCACTCTTATGCACAGGAACTATATAGGAGGTTTTCAAAAACTCAGGAAAAATTCCGCTCTCAAAGGATTTGTTAAAAATAATGTAAAGGGGGAACACTAAGGCTTCACAACAGTTTTTGATAAGTAGTGGAGGTAAGTTGTCAGGGCCAGGACTTTTTGTTACATCCAGTTTCCTCAATATTTTTTGAATTTCATCAACAGTGACATTCACTGTTGAAATATTTATACTATGACTAAAATTAAACTTGGGAACAGGAGTATGATTATTATCCACGAAGGAGTAGACTCCAGAGAAGTATTTTGCAAATAGATTTGCAATATCATTAGGATTATCACACTCGATGCTATTATAGGACATTGTTGATGGAATGTTTTTAGTTCCTCGACAATTATTTACATGCGACCAGAAATACTTAGTATTAACTAATATGTTTTCCTGCACAGTATTTATATAGGAAGCATAGTTAGATTTAGAAAGTATTTTACATTTCTTTCGAATATCAGAAAACTTTTGATAATCTATGGAGTTACCAGAGGCTTTATAAATTTTGTGAAGGATTTTCTTTTGGGAAATTAATTGTTTCAGGGTAGGGGTAAACCATTTAGGGAAACTGGTATTACGACATAATATTACAGGAGTAAATAATTCAATAGCTTGATAAATTATGGAATAAAAGAAGTTCACAGCCTCATTACAGCCTAAATTACATAATACCATAGGCCAGTTTACTTCATTGAGGTAGTTATTTAGACCAAGGAAGTCACAGTTTTTATAGTCATATATAAACTCATTTTTCTTGATTATATCTTCATTCTTTGGTACATTTATCACTAATTCAATGGACGGATGATAAGAATCACATTTTGTTAAGGGGTCATCAACCACAGAGCATGTAACATTAGTTGTGTTAG
Source organism: Ladona fulva (assembly GCA_000376725.2). Lineage (NCBI taxonomy): Eukaryota > Metazoa > Arthropoda > Insecta > Odonata > Libellulidae > Ladona > Ladona fulva. Next base: position 367,850 of record KZ308316.1, read on the forward strand.
AAAAGATAAGGTCCAACAATTTATTATATTTATTTTTTATAGTATTAATTTGACTTAGACCCAAGAAAGAATAACTGTCAACAACAATTTTTGCTTTGTATGATAGATCACAGTCAATCGCGACTACCTCGTTTTCAAAAGGAATATTCCAGTCTATAACAGGTAAATTATAGTCTCCTAAAAATAAAATTTCATCAAAATCTTTAATTAGCATAGTTTCAATATCGGCGCAATGACTATCATAAAGTGATACCGGTGAATCAGGCGGAAAATATACAGATCCAATTAAAAATTTTAGACCAGCAGAATAGATCATTACAAACACTTGTTCAACATTATTATCAGGCAAGATTACTTCATTACAATTAAACGAAGATTTTACGGCAATTAAAACCCCACCACCACGTCTTTTATTGGAATGTGTAGAGTCACGATCTTTTCTGAATATTTGAAAATTTGGCCAATTGAGTTCGGATGTTAAAATATCCCTAGATAACCAGGTTTCAGTTAGCACTACAACATCATAGCTTGCCACACTTACGGCTAAGCTAAGTTCCGTAAGTTTTGTTTTGATACCTCTAACATTTTGATAGTAAATCGAGAGATGAGAGTTTAGCAGGGTATTATTTTGAACAACAGACTCATCTCTCACAGAACCCTGTTTTTTGAGACAATTTTTGGCACACCCTTGATGTATTTAATCGTGAGGTCTTGCTCACCAGCATCCAATCTGACCTGCAGCTCACCTCTCAAGGTTTGAAGATGGTTTCTTTCCAATTGTGTCCTATCCCGAGAGCAGGATAGTGACCGGACGAAATCATTTCCGGAGGACTTAATTGAGTTGAAACTTTTAAGGAATTCGAAAGCTACCTCTTCAGACGGAAGCGTGATCCTAAGAGGTCTCGGCCTGTTCGTCACATTTCTTCCAAGGCGGGTGCAACGAGAATCAAAATTTGACGAGACATTCGGTATTACAGTGTAAATTAGACTTTTTGAAAAATCTGAATCATGGGTCACACTTTGATCATCCTGCTTTTCCGGAGCACCGAAAACAATTATGTTTTTGCACCTACGGTTACGTTCGTTGACTTCGAAAACAACGGAATTCATTGTTTCAAAGTCCGATGTTATCGATGTCCTGGTTGTTGCAGTAGGACCGTTCTTCAGTGATTCAATTTCCTTTTTAAGTTCCATAATTATTTCCTTCAGTTCACCGATAACCTGTCCATAGGAGTCACATTCACAGCTACCATGTGACACCTCTTTGTATACACTTTTCGGATTGCACCGATTACAGAACCATTCGATGTCGGGCTCAGCAACAATCATTTTTAAAATGTTGTCCTTTAACTTAGAACATTTCTTGTGAAAAGCATTATCACAATTGCTACATATAATGTGAGAATTTTTCAAGTCAACGTGCTTCACACAAACAGTACACGTCATCTTGAAAAAAAAAGGCTACATCAATGCCCTGAAACCTGCCTTTCAGCGTATGGAAGGGGGTTTGAGAATCGGTATTGTAATGATTATTTCAAACAAAGCAATAGGATATTACAAAATTTACATCTAATAGAAGTGATTCTGCACATTTGACTCTAAGTCATAGATATTGCGCCATCAAAATGGAAAGCCCTGAGGGGAATTCAATCTCTGTATTCATTTCCTAACAGAGGGGTGAATGGAAGTACCACTGTAACGATTTAACAGTGTCCTCTTGGATTTTTTTTTGGTATTCACTTAATAATTCCGGATCATTATATCCATGCCTCAGTAAGAAAGACTAAACTCTAAGACGACTTTTCAAATGTTTATAGTAATAATAAAATTTTATTTTACGGGCACTAGGATCCCCTATTATATCCGCGTTAATAATTCATACGAATAGAAACAAAACTGTGGCCACGACCACTCACGAATCCGAAAAAATCCGCTTGGCAATACACGTTTCAGAATATTTGATAGAGGTAACTATCCTGTTAAACTAAAATTATTTCATGATCCTCTCTATACACAGATGTCTATTACTTCATTCCTCCCTTTATCAGTAATTAGGTCTCTAATCTACGTACTTGAAATCTGTCCAGCATTGATTTGAAAAGCACTGAAAGTCTCTTGCCCTCTGAGGTTTGAGACACTTGCTTACCACTGTGGGACATTGCAAGCAAGTTCCCTTATCTGCAGCAGCTAATTTATTAAACAAAAATGTCAAGAAATCGAGTAAAACGATTTCTGGTAGATAAATCATTATCATCTTTGAAGGATAGTTTCTTCGCAATCGTAACCTTTCTTACTTCTTTTTCCGTTTAGATCCATAAGAGAATTAAAAAGTTTCATTTTCTAGTTATAATCCTCAACAGAAAAGGAGTTATCTCCAAACAGCTTTACCTTGCAACACAAATGTGAGGAATAAAGGGCTTATTCCATTTAAAGAAGCCGCATTAGATGCGCTCTTTGAAATATCGCGAAGTGGAGATGATTAATTGGGTTCGCTTATGCTTTTCAAAGTTAATACCTCAGTGAATGAAGAAAGCTTTGAAAATTCTAACCAAATATCGTATGAGGGCATCACATCAAACAGACCTTCATTATCTGCAAATGGTGCAAGCTCAAAGAGTATCCCGAAGTTTTAAGTCATCCAAGAGATTAGAGCCAGAGCTATGTGATACGCCATTAATAAAAAAATTAACGTAAGGTAGTTAAGTTTTAGAGCAAAAAGAACCCACTGAGAGAATCAACGTATCCAAAGGAAACGAATATGCAAGAATCCAGCCTAGAGTGGGAGAACCTGCGACCTTCATGCGGCCTTCCCAGGCGTTCAGTACGCCCTTTACATCATTCTTAAACAAATGCCCTCATTTAAATTTTTCGTTTACCAATGTCGTTGGTGAAGTCATGTGACAATAAAATGGAAAATATTCTCTTTTGGTATACTTGGCGAGTATTTTTTTTTTCGCTCGCAATTTTGATGCTATAACATACGGATATAGGGTTTAACTTAACATGGATCACTCACATTCGCAATATATGTGGACGAGCTCTTAAGAAACTCGGATTCGTTAGAGAATTGTCGGTAAGAGCGAAGAAAAAGTCCGTGAGCGATGTTAAGTTGCGTTGGTCAGGCCTCACTAGAATACGAGTGTAGTGTATGGGATCCAACAGAAAAGTGTTGTATTCGTGAAAAAGATAATTGTAGCGAAAGGCGATACGTTTCGTAAAAATGGTTACGACAAATCAGTGAACGTTACCCAAATGCTTCAGGACGCCGGATAGGAATCTCTAGAAGATAGAAGACTAAAACAAAGGATAAATTTACTAAATAAGTCCAGAGAAAGTACCTTCGTAGAAGATGTAGCCGATATAATGCGTCCTCCTTGTTACATAGGCCGTTCCGATTCATAGAGAAAAATCAGAGAGATAGACGTGAGTATAGTGATATTAGTGATATAGACATTAACATTTTATGACTATAAAGATTGAGAGTTTGGCTAGAAAAAACAGATTCCCGCAGAGAATATTAATTAGAAGTGGTTTCGAGCGATCAATACTAAAATGGAATTCGGTGGAGCAAATATTTTTGAAGAAATCTTCTTCTTCATTTTATGCGTACTAGTTTAACTTATTACTCTCACGCAACAGTAGGGTGGAAGATAAAACGGTAAAATATATACAGAAACAACTCTAGGTTAGAGAATAATAAAAAAACGCTAACATTTTTCAAATGATTGTCTACATTATCTCGAATGAATAGCGTGTCCTATGTGAAACTTGCTTAAGGCGCTTTTCAGGAGAACTAGTGAAAACCGCGTTGTAAGTGGTAGAGAGCTTTGACCATGTTACGGTAACATTTCAATTCTTGTGCACTGGAAAAAAATAGGAAGAGATCTATTAATTTTACATAAGGTCTTTACACCATAATAATAAACGGGTACTTCTTTATTTTGCTCTTTATGCTGCAGCAGGAGATGTGTTATCTAGTGAGTCCACGAACTACTGTTGTGTGATACCGGTTGACTTCTCGCATTTTTTAAGGAATGTTTGGCTTTTTGGACTTCGTTTCGTCTTCGTTTGTTACTTCATTCTGGTCTTCTAATACCCTATAACGAAGCGATGTGTAGAGGTTTAAGGAAGATAGTGCTCAGGATAGACATTTAAGTAAGAATAACGATAATAGCAGTAGTAAGAGACCAAACACTGCAATGCCAATCTGGTTCATTCGTATTTATGCTTAATCCTTGAGATTGCGACGAAAGGAAACACCATCCAGCGACTCCTTATTTACAAGAATTTCGGACCTGAGAATAGACATGGGATGGATATTAATTACTCAGAGCTAGAATTAGCTCCGACAGTGGGAAGAAGATTTTTTTGCTCCGCAATGTTTTCATTTTCCTCTCACAAATTATTAATTAGGTAAATTTGATATAATTTAGTGATTTGATTAATCATGCTCGTAACACGAAATTGAAACGAAAGGACCAAGCTTGTTTTTAATCAAAGGTTCTAGCCTGAGACAGAACTGATGGGCAAGAACACACTATCTCAGAGGTGGTATTGTGGAAATTGTTTTCCTTCGCGATACATTAATTTTATTCTCAGAAAATTATTCGTCCTAAGCGAAATGATCGAAAGGAATCCCCTTAAATCGAGGCAAAACGGGAGCGGAAAACAGCGATATAGACATAGTATACACTTTTTGGTCAATATAATGATGGAAAGGATTGGCTAAAGCATGTGAAAAGGGTAAATTCCGCCCTTTAGATGGTTAAAATGCGTCTTAAACGTTATTTCGACATTGATTTGTATGACAGGGACCGTGAGAAAACCACGTATGTCTATGTAGTACCGTGCAGCCTTTCGGCGTGTGGCAGGGGGTGCATGCACCATGAATCTATTTCCTTAATCTACTCGTATTATTTTCGCGTATTGTTCGCAACAAAAAATGAGTTCTTGAATCGATTGGTTTTAGCATCTATTTCTCTGATCTTTCTCGCAGTATCTATATATATTCTATGGTGAACAGATTATATCTGCTACATCATCTCTGAACGTGCTTTATCTGAATTTATCTAGTAAATTGATCCTTCGTTGAAATCTTCTAACTTCCAAAGATTTCCATCTTGCGTCCTGAGTGACGCTCACTGATTTATCGTAGCAATTCTTCACAAAACGTATCGCCTTTCGCAGCGCCTTTTCTAATCCTTGAATACAACACTTATCGGCAGGGGCCCATACACTACACGTATACTCAAGATGAGGTCTAACTAACGCAAAATAACATCGCTCGCGAGCTTTTTCGTCGCTCCAACAGACTATTTTCTTAACGAAGCCGAGTTTTTTAAGTGCTTTTCCTCATATATTATGGATGTGGGTACTCCATGTCAAGTTATTCGTGATGGTTACTACAAGATATTTCACCGATTCTACTGATAATAAGTTTATCCCACGGAGACTGTACGAATAATCTTTATTAATAGATTTTCTTTCGAAGAAGTTAGCTACTGAACATTTGTCTATGTTTAGCTCTAATTGCCAATCACCGTACCATTTCATAATATTATCATATATGTTTCATGTTGTTCAGAACTCTACGAATTAATCGAAGAACTAATCCCCTTCAAACACCGGGATTTACCAGGTAAACCATATAGAGGATGTAATTTTTACCCTCAGTCTTGGCGACTAGGCATTTCTAAGCTCTCCTATGCAATTCTTCATCATTTGACAGAATGAAAAGAAAATAAGTTTTATAATGTTATCTAAATCATCCGACAGGGATAATCTTTCCTCTTTAAAATGAATATTCTCTAGCGAGATATGGTGGAATTCCATTACAAATAAAATAATAACAACAACTTGTACTTTCCAAAAATATATTTTGGTTAGCAACCAATGGTTTCGAACTAGAGTGTCCCTCTCCAGTCCTCCACGCATAAATTCCACGATAGGGTTTTACACCTGTCGATTTTAGTGACGAAGAAAACACATTCTTTCGACATGGGCTTAAATACTCCCCACCTCTACCCAACACCGCCAGTGATTTAGTGAATCTTGTAACAGATTGTGAAGTGGCTACGTCGAAATATCCAATCTTGAAATCGAAGTGCAGTGAAGTTATTTCAACTCATCTCAATTATCCCCTTAATACCACGCGCAGTGCTTTCCAAAACCTCCACTTGTTGAAAAACATTCAGAGTGCTATACTGCAACAGGATTTAATTTTCACCAAAGCCGACAAAGGCAATTGTTTAGTTATCCTAAACAAAAGCGATTATACTAACAAGTGCAACCATTTCATCTCTTTGAACGACTTTTCAAGTGTAGCACAGGACCCCACAGTACAACAACAGAATCAAGTCAAAAAAGCTATTGCTGATTCTGGTATAATAGATAATCACAGCAAACCACGCCTAATTTGTGCAAATCCCCTTCCCCCAAGATTCTATGGCCTGCCGAAACTGCACAAACAAGGGATTCCTATTCGTCCGGTGTGTCTTCCCCCACCCATAAACTAGCTTCGTTTGTGAACAGTGTCCTTTCTAATTTGCAATTATTTGTGCCTAAATATTCAGTGAAGAACTCCCTGCAATTGACAAAAAAGCTCAGTGAATTAACATTACCACCTAACTGTAAAATTGTTTCATTCGATATCAAGGACTTATTTACCAATGTACCCATAAAAGACACGCTAATGATGATTGAAGAAACATTAATCAGGAACAATTGTGATATCGATATCACGGAAAACTTGTTACATTTAATTACTGTCTGTACTAATCAAAATTACTTTTTGTTCAATGGCTCATTCTACAGACAAAACAAGCGACTTGCCATGGGTTCCCCACTGTCACCAATTCTTGCTGATATATTTCTTAATCATATTGAAACAAAATTATTTAATTCCAATACACCAATTTTAAATAATTTTATAACTTGGCATCGATACGTCGATGACATTCTCTGTATTTGGAAGGGCTCATCTAGGCAAATGGACCAATTTCTAAACATTCTGAACTCTCTTCACCCCTCTCAAACTTTTACAATGGAGAACGAAGTCAACCATTCCCTTAATTTTTTAGATTTAAACCTGCACATCACTGACCACAAAATTCAATTCTCTATTTATCGGAAACCATTCTTCACCGATCACACTATTCCTGCTTCGTCCAACCACCATCACTCACACAAGCTCGCTGCCTTTCACTCTCTGAGACTCAAGAGACTACTCACCATTCCTATGTCCCCCAATGATTTTAAAAAAGAACTCTCTACCATCCACACAATATCCGTCAATAATGGATACTCCTCAGGTCTAATAAACAAATTATTACAACGCAAAAAGAGAAAAATGGCTCTAAGTCATCTCTTTTCTCCTTCTCCCATCAACATTCAAAGACCTCCATTTATCAAATTTAATTTCTTAGGAGATGCCACCTATAGAATTTGCAATGCCTTCCCGAAGTCAGATTTCCGCATAACCTTCTCAAATAACAAAAATTAAAAATCCCTATTATGCAATGGGAAGGACAAAATAGACCCTTCACTTAAACCGGGAATATACAGGATCCACTGTAATGAGTGTGGCAGTATTTACGTTGGACAAAGTCGCCGAAATATTAAAGTAAGATGTAAAGAACATCATAGAGCTCTACTGAACAGAGCCCCCTCAAGATCCCACTTTGCCCGTCATCTCCTTGAAAACAATCATTCTTCCAATTTCACTCCTACAATCCTTCATTCTTCTGCAAAAGGCTTCAATTTAGACACCAGAGAGAAATTTCATATCCTTCATCACCTCCACCATTCACATTCGCTATCCAATGAAAATCTTTTTACAGATAATCCTTCAAACGTCTTAACTTACCTTTTTCCCTCATTACCACCTCTAACACCGGTCAACTTTTCTGCTGGACCTCCCCCTCCCCTACCCTCCAACTGATGGCTCCCACATGTCTCCCAAGACCCTTCCTCTTCCCCCCCTTTTTTCCCCTCTCCCTGATTTGTGGTCCCTTATATTCCTATTTTTCACTTCTTCTTTTGCATTCCTAAGATGAACTGAAAGTTCGAAACAAAAAAAAAACTCTTTACTCTCTATTTCCCTGTAAATTACCGTATAGTCCGCAAATATCCTAATATTACTATCAATAAGATTGCTAAGGTCGTTGATGTATGGTGAAAATAGTAACTGTCCGATTGCGCTACCCTGCTGGACGCCCGAGGTCACCTTAACCACGTTAGAACTAATACTGTCCAGCCTTACGCGTTGCTCTCTATCGGAGAGAAAGTCCTTTGTCCAATTTATTACCTCTGCATTGATTCCTGCAACTTTTAACTTGTACAATAATTTACGATGAGGGACCTTATCGAATACCTTCCGAAAATCTAAAAATACGTTTTAAGCTGGATAGTGTCTTAAGCAGAAGCGTTTTTAACGATTTTAGTATACCTAGAAAATATATCTATAATATTCTACATGTATAAATATAACACTGCGTTCATATAGGTTATTATTGAACTCTATACTTAAAAGGCATATTTATCAGGGTTTTGTAGTTTGGCTCCAATATGTTCCTAAAATATTGCTTTAATTATCTAACAATATTCTACGAACAAAATTATTTTAACAATTACTTTTACTTTTTATTTGAACATAATAAACTTTATTTTTTTAAGATAATTTTTACATGATACCATCTTTTTTTGGCTTCATTAACTATGTTACAATCGGATAATTTGAATATTACGCCAGAGGCTTGCAGATTCTAATTAAATTAACTCACATTTTAGATATATAAGAATAAAAATGGAAGTTTCAAACGAAACATTGGACGGATTATCGGATTCTCGAGTTAAATTACACGTAAGATACACAATATTATCGGGAATCGCGGATATTCAATCTAGTTGCCACGAATTAGACCAATATAGCAGCTCCTAGTGAGCTTGATCCATCGTCTTTCAAGTTCTTTATTCCTTGGATACAAGGAACCAATTATTTTGAATGACGAGGAGAAAAATTTAATAATCCTATTATCAGCAAACAGAATCGAATATTCTCCGCTTTTTATTGCTTCCGAGAAGAAATCTTTGCGGGGGAGAGATATGAGACGCCTGAGGAAAGGTGACGGGAGGAGGAAGATGAATAGGGAAGTAAAAAGTGGGATCGGAGGTTTCTCGAGAAATATGAAATCTTCGGAATATCGATCCGCATTATTTCAATCTACATCTTCTTCAGACATCGCCGTTGGTTTCTCTCCACCACTTTGCGGGAAATAAAATACTTAAAATAAGGTCCTTTACGCTGATGCAATGAATTTCCCAATCTCAACTCTTCTTCCTTTCTGCTAGTCTCTCATTTCTTTTCTAGTGGCTCCTCCCATCTCTTCCCCATGAAATTTATCGTGCATCCTGATTACAAAGCCTACGCGGTTGCCTGAGCTTTTTTCGAAAAGCTATGAGGCAATATTTACTCACAGAATAATCCGCCGCTTTATCGCGACAGTGCAACTGGAATTCTTAGGTTATTAATATGAGTGAATTATCGGGAAATCAAGTGGTCGGGTAAACTTTCATGGAATTCTAGATGTGCAAGAAAAATATTACTTTTGATACATAAAGTCAACTTGCAGATTTTTAATAGGATAATTTTTAAATGCCTACCTAAAATTGATTGATCAATTAAATTTTATAAACCTTTTTGAAAGATTTTTTCTCAAAAACGTCCAATAATAATTGTTCACTGCTTATTACTGTTTCTTTACTCCATGATACATTCTTAGCCATACATCATCTTCATTTAAAAACAGAGATTTTAATTACTTCACTCAGAAGGGATGCAACTAAAAGTAATTATAATCAACTAACCTTTTCTTCAGGAGAGAACAAATCTTTCCTCCTATTTTATCTTTAGGGAGAGGGTCTGGGGGTCTGAGACCAAGTGCCATAGGCCCCCAGAACCTCGCCCCTTGAGTGTGACATTACTTAAGGAAGACCCCTTATAATTTACACGAATTCCGTTTTAATTACATGTGGTAATTAATGTAATTCCGTTATAATCATATAATTATCGTTTAAGCAAAATCTTATCTAGAATTCAACTTCAAAAAGAAAAATAGTTGGGTTTATCATAGAATATTGACTTAGCTTAGGCATTCATCTTAGATAGAGCAGGAGTTTCTAAAATAGTAGAACAAGGTGGTCAATATTGGTCCGATGTCAAAATTTTTGCGTTAGAATAGTTATCTCCCGGACACGTATCTCAGGACGTTTGTGAATGTAATTATCTTCTCCTTTGAGCAACTTATCAGCCCGTTTTAATATCTCTGTTTAAGTACCTCTTAACAGCAGTGCTTCCCAGCCTTTGGGATTTCGCGGCTCACTTATGCATTCATTCGAGCATCCCGGATTTATTAATTCTATTTAAAGTCAGATTGAGGAAAAATAAAACGCTAAATGAAGAAAGAGATTCTAAGTACTTTGCCTGCTCTCATTAAGCGACAAAATATTTCGCGGAGTATGTTTTCCAAATACGTTATTGTAAGAAAATTATAAATGCTTCACAAATTGCTAAGTAAAATGCAAAATTCGAAGAGTGTGTTATCCTTTACGATACGTGGCTCACAAAGAGCTTATTTATAGCGCACAGATCGGGAAGCACCGTTCTAAAGAGACAGGAATCTTATTGTTAGATCCTCCGTCTTTGCCAAAACCCCTTGAATAGAAGCGGAAACTCTCCAATCTCCGGCCGACGACGACTATTTTCTGAGACGCGATATAAAAGTCTTCTCTTTCGCTGGAGACTTCCTTATCCTCCAACAGGTTTCCCTTGTAGGTGGGATATCTTAGGAAGATTTCGAGATACTTTTCCAGGTGAAAGACCGGTAGAGGATAACAAAATCGCGCTAAGGGCAAGAAGCTATATGTTTTCCTCCTCCCATTATTTATCGTTTTCCCTTGGAGTCAAATGCGGTACGAATATGAGATGAAAGGAAAAGTTCTGAACATCCTTCTGTTTTTAGACTGTATTGAGATATTTTTATCTCCGGTTGTCCTGATCTTCCATGATTGTATTTAGCGACGCCTTATGGAAATGTGCTGAGCACGTCTAAAGCCTTTTTAATTGATAACAGAAAAAGGAATAAGTAAGCTAGAGAACGAGTAGAAAAAGGGAAAGGTAGTATCAGTATAATTGGTGACCGTTTTCAGGGGCGGAAATAAAACGATTATAGTATCAACTGAATGCGATGTATGACAAGAATAATACCTACTGATAATAATAACAACTGAAGCAACAAGATTACGCAGAGTAAAAGGTGACTTTGCATGTAAAGGCGTGCACTAACAACTGAAGCAACAAGATTACGCAGAGTAAAAGGTGACTTTGCATGTAAAGGCGTGCATCTACGATAACTCCCATGGAAAACCGACCATATATGTAATAAGTTGAAATGGCCAGGATCACTTCGCCCTCGCCTACAAACTTTCCTAAATGGCATGTCAGAATGTTCTGAATCGAAAGCTTAAGGGGTCCTAGCACCTGCCCGGATGATTCCGGGTTCTAGTTCCGATGCTGTCAGAATCTTTTATGTCCGTTTCTCCTCAAATAAACAAGTTTCTGGAAATAAAATGCTACAAAAGATAACAGATTATACACGAGAATTAAGTTAAGAGTACATTATCTGTATATGCCTATGGAGCTTATCATAGAGTAACAAAGAATGAAAATGAGGTTACCCATATTCCACACAAGTATATGAATTGAATACAATGATTAAACTAAGAGTTAAGAAATACCAGTAATCAATAGCACTCATCAAACATTTTAGGAGTTTAGCTCCCAATTAAGGGAAATACCAGGCAAAAGATGTTCCCCTTCTCTCAAGTTGACTTTTATTAAGATTTTGTAATAGCACTAATTGGGTTATTTTGGAGTTCGTAAAAAATATTCATGATTAATTTAATTATGACGATTTATAAGGTTGCCACCCGTAGTGTAATTGCAGCCTTTATAATAATATATAAATAAAAACACGATAAGAGCCTATCGGAAGACGAAAAGATAGAACAGGATTAAAAACCAAAACAGGTTTAGTCTTGCTTGGAAGAAAAAAAATAGAGAAACGAATAGAGAATGAATAAAAATACCAAATATATTTTATTTCGAACGATATTCCTTCCAAAGAGAATATGAAAGGAGGTCATGTTTGAGACGTAACTCCGCTATTTTTGCTTTGAAAATGACATTGAATACTACCTTAAAAAGTGCTCTGTTCAAACAACCGTTAGATATTCATTCTCTAAACAGACTAAATGGTCTGGTTTATAAAGGCATTCTAAAGAAATTAAAATGAATGTTTATTTAAGAATGGACCACTTTTAAGGTTTAAGCATATTTTATTGCCCTACAGACTAATAATCTGATCTACCGATAAAGGTGAATTGGTAAATCGGAAGATAGGTAAATTGCTAGAATCAATGCCTGGAATACAAGATTTTTTATGTGGGAACATCAGCATTCGAAGACATATTAGATAATTATTCCTTTTTTCTTCTTTTATTCTGATCTTCGTCGGTCAACTTAATAGTAATCCAACTGAAGACTTCCTAATTTTCACATGAGATTTTACACTTAAACATATATTGCCACTGAGTCTTAAAATTATTGTCTCATATACATAAATATAGATTTCCTATCTTCATAAACAAGGGAGACACGTAAGAAATTCGCTAATGCTTCTGAAGATACAGATGACAATATAAAATATTAGGTGAATAAATTACGCACATGAAATTCGAGAAAGATAGATGAGTAAATGAAATAAACTCAAGCCATGTAAAAATCATCCGAGAGTCGTGCATCCAAACTTATTTCATCTTGCAGCATATAAATAAAGAATCACAACGCCTACTATTGAATTCTTTTTAAATATCGAAGATAAATAATCCCAGAAAAATACTTTTATTATTGTGCACCTTTGGGAACTACAAAAACTCACGAAAAACAAACATTGGTAAAGAGTAGTTCACGACCGTTTTGGCACGTTCGGACGTCATGTGAAATTTTATTTTAACCACTAACGACAAATAACATTGTTCCCGTTTTCAACGGATCACCAACCAAGATTAATCAGAACTAATAGAATGAAAAGAAAAGAAGTTCGTCGTAAGGCTTCTTTACGACGACCTTACCTCCTGAGAGGCTGACAAATACTTTTCAATTGCCGCTCAAACATTTTTTGCTGTGCTTTTTTGTTGAGAACTGTTATCAAGTCTAGTTTCATGTATTTCAAATACTTTTTCCAACCCTTTGTCTGCTGAGAAATGTTAATGCTTTCAGCTTAAGTTTCATATATTTCTTTTCTATATTGATCATTATGCATCGCAAAGCGGGTTTTAACATTGTTCATTTTTCAGAAATAATGTCTTTCAATAGCAATCATGGCGCATCTTTGTATTATAAGCACCTACTGCAGTTCTCTTTCCAATTAAAAATTAATTAATCCAAAGGAAAAATGGACATGGAAATGGAACGATCATTCCTAGGGTCATGTCTAACTGCCGCTCGAGGAGACTTCAGGCAAAGGCAATGTTGTTCGTCCAACTAAGCGGCGTCGTTCACAGCTTCATTCAGGCACCAAACCATACAAAGCAGAGTCTTCCCAAACGACATATCTAATTGTTCTGGCAAGAAAGTTTAATATGATAAAGTAACTTCTAGGTAACTGAGGTATGGGCTCGATTCCCCGCCCTGTCAGTACTTACGTGTCCATTTTTTCATTAGAACTTTTCTAGGTGTACAGGTTTCTGTGTGTAGGTGTACGCTTTCACGTGCAAATTGAACTTTTACTCTTTTCCATAAATCAAAAGGAAATATCGCCAGTGCCATTNTATATTTTCTAACACATTACCTATTTCTCTTAGCAAAAAAATAATAACTTTCAGAAAAATTATTTATAACAGCGAATCCAATAATAATTTTGAGAAAGCAACGTTGAAATTAAAAAATATAAGCCTTTCTGTTTATTAACTTTCACATAGCGGACTCCAGAAATGCTTCATCTCTAACAATCATCTCGCGGCTAAGCGATAATGGGACGAATACCAATTAAGTAACGGACAATGCACCAGAGAATCTCCTCCCTAGAGGGTGAAGCTGGTTAACGAAATGTTTAAAGCGTCCATGACGTCACTTTCCTCATCGCCCCTGAGAAGTGTAGGTGGTGCCAACACCCACTCTCAAAACATCTTTTTATAAATTCGCCAAACCCTTTGCCTCGCCTACTGAAGCCTCCACCTCTACCTCCCACGCTTTCCTCATTCCATCGCTGTACCATTCCTCACTGCAGCATCTTGCGGTACGACCAAGAGGACCGCCGAAGACCACAGTAGAGTCCGAAGGGCCGCACGCGAGCACCCGACTGGACTGGATGTCTGTCGGCTCTCCATGGCCAGGGAGACCGTGCATAAAGGCTCGCACGAGATGAAATACGGCCCATTGCTTGTATGCGCCTTCATTCTGACAATTCTCAAGGTCGTAAAAGCCAGACTCTTAGCCTCCCACGCACAATAATTATCACTTCAACATGTTCATAGATGCAGACCGATGGAGACGGGAGATAGAGAACGGAAAAGAGAGGACTCTTAATGGAGCCATAGTTAACATTTTTGGCGTGCGAATGAAGAGTGGTGCGTAAGAAAAGGTTAAGATGAGAGATACTGCGTGGAGAAAAGTGGTATAATCGCTAATCCCGGATGTATATTTCATTTTGCTACGCCGAAGGGAATCTTTTATGGGTAAAAGAAGAATAAGAAATAAAGAAGATGGCTCTGTAAAGAGTTGCATAATGCTGATCAATAAGCATGAGCTCAACGCAGCATCAATAATACTACCAATCTCAGAAGAAGCTTCTGTATGCGTAAATAAATTAGGATACAAATAATAAATCATCCTAGGGCAGCCAAAAGATAATACTCAAAGATATCGACGGTTACAATCCATTCTCCTAGACAGGGTCTCTTGATCATAATCTCCAACTTTTGATAAAAACGTACATGCAGATTGTCTACACGAGAGGATCCTCACATATTTAGTAGTCTAACAACTGCTGCTTTGGAAGAGAGAATAGAAAGGGTTCTTGAATGCCATTTAATAGTTTGTATCAACTTAGGTGATAAAAGAATAGTTCCACGAATGCTAGCGATAACAAACTTTCTATCATATTGGCAATTCACAAGACTTAGAGTACTACAGAAACATTTAAACTTAGATTTATATTGCCTTAAAGCACAAGTTAATCATAAAATAAGTTACTGTCTTTGAAATTTGGCGACACAATTTTAATTTCTAAGCTTTTATTCCCTCTAATCTCAGTATGTTTTAGCCTAACTTTGTGGAACGCTATCTCAAATATACACAAACACAATACTTCGTATTTTCCACAAAATATTTATTTGAAACGACTGTTGTAACAACGTCATCATAACCTGATGATGGCCGACTTGGTCGAAACTGGTCGTTTTAAATAATTATTTTATGGAATATACGAAGTACTGTGTTGTTTTTGATGGCGTTCTAAGTTAGGACAGAACATCTGGAATTATGGAGAATATTCTCAAGTTCGGTCAACTTCCATATTCCACATTTATAACTTAATGGTTCACGTAACGAGCTTGAGCACGCAAAAAATGCATAGAATACGCCATGCTCTCTCTGCATGAGAAAAAACGATAACCGAGAAACTGGTCTATCGGAGATCAAAAATGCAATTATCCCGGGATAAACTAGATAAAGAAAATTAGCCCTAATTCCAAGTCTGGCGCCTGTTACAGTTGAAATTGTCATTCAACTTTTATTTAGCTTTCCCTAGCACACAGCCTTTGCCTTTCTACGGCTGCCTCCAGGTATTATACACATACCGACAAAAGCAAAGGCAGAAAGAAGATGCGTGAAAATGACGGAGGAAGACGAGAGCTAATTCCAGCGGGCGTTTAAAATGATAGGGAAACGAAAACGAGAATAAGAGAAAGTGGGAAGGAAAAGGTCATGTCAAAAAGATTACAAGGAGATAAGAGAAACAAAGGAAATGGAATCTCAAGAGAAGAATGGAGAAATAAGGAAGATAATGAAAAGGCAGAAAGTGAGGACGAATCTATAAGGGTGGAAAGATAACGCGATGGAAAACATAAAGCAGAAAGAGACAATTAGATGAGATTCGGTAGAAGCTAAACAGAATAGGGTTCATAAAGGAAATTGAGAGAAAATATGGGAGGTTGAAAAGTTGTGGTCCATCAAAATGTCATTAGAACGCTCGCATCTTTACGTGAATTGCGCTTTTGAAAAGCATTATTTCGTATGTACCGCACTTCAGATGCACGTTCACCGTATTTTTGATAAAACTTGAAGCGATATTAAGGAGAGAAGATCACAGGAAAAATTATCGAGCAAGCAAACCTGATTATAAAATTTAATGAAATGAAGTAATAAGAGATTATCTTATTAAAGACGCATTCCACAGAATACCATGAGTTGAACGATCTAATCTAACGTTTCTCAGCCTTTTCCTTCTTTTGGAACCCCTAATGGTCATTCCATGTCAAGTGGATCAATTTTAGAGAAGGGCCCGCTCGACCATCACAGATTTCAATAAAATTTTTGTAAACATTTGCTAATATTCTCAATGAACATTGGCCAAGTTTTACATCCAACGGTGCATTACTTTCTTTCAAAGGTTAAAATTTCATTGCTTAAGAGAATTAGTCATTGACGTTAATAGTTATTTCCCGTAGAACTCCTAGCAACATCTCACGCATTCCTACGGCTCATGGGAACCCTCGTTGAGAAACATTAATTTGACGATTTGTGTAAACCATAGCTCATTGAAGATTCTACTTTAAATAAATAACTGCATACCATGCTGTTCATTTAGAAACTTTTCTACGGCCTGGCATTGAACCGGAAACTGAAAAAAACGTTACTTTAACTGGAGTGAAAACCGCGCCCGAACCGAAAAATTAATATCCTCGAATCTGAACTAAACTGAAAAACAATATTATATGTTCTGATTTTGTTTGCATTATAATTTCCTTAAATAATTGTAGAATTCACTAATTTTGTGTAGCGATGGCTTCAGCCCGATTGATCAACACTAATATCGGCCGCATATTTTTATATTTCCTTTAAATCACTGGATTCAGTTAAAATTGCTATTAACAGTATATTTATTAGAAAGATATACATGACATAAATGTTTGAGGAATTATAACCTTCAGAATTCGTACCGAAAAGACTGATTGAGCCGAGTCGATGATGACTGCCAGAGCGAAACCGACGTCTAATAGAAAGTGTTAACATTACATCGAATCGAAAATCGAAAAGAACATTATTATGATTTGATTCCCTGCTTATCGATGGATTGCCATTTATAAAGCGTAAAGACAAGCACACTTATAAACGTATCAGTTGGCATGGTATCTCATAAAATTACCGATAAATAAAAGTAACAAGATCATAGAGGGAAGCGAAACACAAAGAGGCGGGAGGTGAGAGGAAACAAACAGAAACAGATAAAAGGGACAACAAAGGATAATGATCACAAAGAGGCATGGAGACGGCCAGATGTAGGCGAGAACAAACATGAAGGTAAACAGAAAAGTAGGAAGAAGCAGGATGCGAGAACCACAGATTAATAGAGATGCAAAGGTGGAGGAGAGTGAAGAGAGAAGTTCAGAGATCTGGACGCAAAGGTGGGCTAATATGATTGAACAGTGGGAGAGAGCAGGCGATGCGATGAGTGGCAAAGGCTTCTTCAGAGGACGCAGCCTGTGGAGCGAGGCGATCCTGCCCACGACTCCCATTGCCATCCCACGAAGCACCGTTGAATCCTATGTCACTTTCAGCGGAAAAATACTCGGACCTTTCTCCTGTCGACGAGATGAAAGAGGGAGAATAAATACGGGGCGGACGAAATAAGATGGAAATGAGAAGAAACGGCGGAGAAGTGGGATGATGAGGTGAGTGTGTGGTGGAGTGAATGTGTAACTTGTGAACGAAAAATAACTTTGAGGAAAGGAAAAAAGGAAGGTTAAAGGTTACGAGTGAAGAGTAAAACGGAGCCGCAGTGGATTCGCAGATAAAGGAGAATTCGAGAAGCGCCGGACGAGTAGGAGCGAAAGGCACGTATTCTCAATCGAATTTCCGCCTTCTTCAAATTCAATTCCGGTGGTTTAGGCGAGTCTTGCTGTTTTGAATACGGGGAATTTGCTTTAAGTCATCCCAGAGGGTCATTCCATGTCAAGTGGACCAATGGTCCCCGCTCGACCATCACAGATTTCAATGAAATTTTGTGTGAACATTAACTCATATTCTCAATGAACACCGGCAAATTATTACATCCATCAGTGCAACACTTGCTGAGAGTCANTTTATTAAAATTTTATTTCTTTAATTATACCAATAATTGACACACTAAATTATCAAGAGATTAAACACTCAACGAGTACTTTCATAACCGATAGAGCAATTCATGACGCGGATGATTTTTCGCAATGCACAGACTATTCACGTCTATGCTCAGCTGAGGAACGGAGCTCAAGTTTTTTCTGGACCCACTTGATGACAGGTATCCCGATCCACTGCGACACACTTTCCGATACACCGGTTTGGAACCACTGCAGTGTTATTTTAACTAGGTAATGATGTCTCTTCCGTCCCTTACATTCAATCCCGTTGCCACCCAACTGCCTCCTGCTCCTTCCCAAATCTCAACGACATCCTTCCCGGGGGAAGCATGTGCAACCTCCATTGAATGCATCTCTCCTGCCAAACTACTGCATCCCTTCCCCTCTTTACCCTTGTAATGTTCACTTTCCTCCCACTCCGACATCCTTGAATCCATTCTTCTTCCCTACCCCGACTCCTCCCTCCCTCTCAACCCGTCATTTCACTTCCACCGCTCTCTTATTTATGTCCACTGACAGTACGGATCTCATCTAGCAGAACACTACCGCACGGTGTATTTACGAGCCGCGGTGTCCAGAGGGCAGTGAGTTAAGAGCTGAAAGAAGAAATGGATAGAGAGGGTCGCTGTTGGTTGGGAGAGAATGGAAGTGGGATAGAGGGACGTAAAAACGGGCTAAAGACGACTGAGAAATGAAGTAAAAAGATTGGCCAAAAAGTGGAGGTACGGCAGGAAAAAGGAAAGTAATGTCAAAACGTCTGTTAATCTTGCGTCATGAAGGACCGCATTTTTTTCTCTACTATTTACATTGTCTACATCTTTATAAGGTGTATGATAAATTTCTTCCATTTTACTTATTTCTACAGTACCAAAAATTTCATTAGCTTCTCATTCCAAAATTAAAAGCAGGCGCTGAGTAGAGATCGTTAACACCCTACATATTTTTGCGGACGATACATGAGAAATCAGCAGTGTGATTAATAAATTATTCGAATCTTACAGATTACCATTAGTTGTTCCGGAGACACTCAATGAGGTTTTAATTGAGGTAAAATTAATTAAGCTCATAAATATTTCAAGATAACTTCCAACCAGCTGTAGGTGTACCTAAACTAAAGCTATACTGACCATCGGCTATTCGTTATTCAATACTACGTACGATATGGATTAGATGGAAGATGAGACTTTTAGTCTCAATATCGCTCAAATAAAGACGTTTTATTGTTTTTATTATACTAGGACCGTGCTTACTTTCAAACAGGTATTGGTATTTTAAAATAAACTTACTTTAACACCGACTCATAAAAGTTTTTACTCCAACACTGCGTTAAGTAGAAGCTGATATTTATACAGGCGTAGCTTTGATAGATTGATAAAATCTAATAACTTTCAAAAGAAGCTAAATTAGTGCCAATAGCAATCAAGTTACAATCCCATAGATGATTCGTGGTATCTCACGACACCAGTATTATATAAATAAATAACGTCTTATTTTGGGCGAAACTGCGATTAAAAGTCTCCTTTTCCATTTAACTAATAATTTATGGTCACCCAACGCATATAAATACTAATGTTCTCAGTAAGAGTAACGAAGAGCCAAACTGATTATTTAATGGAGTACAACAACTAAACATTATGAAGTTTTTAAAATTGACCATTATGCAATAGTAATTATATGACATAAATAAAGGGTAAGTCATATTATAATCGTACGCTCGATGCACGATATTTTACATAATTAAGAACCAAAACGCTTTTGCATCCTGACCGAAGTAGATGAGCGGTACTTCGACCTCCACACCCGATGCAACTGCCCCGCCTCGCCATGCATAATCCAGTCACGGACGCAGTAGATAGAAAAGGCAAAGGGGCGTCTTTCAAATAAGTGTCGCGAAGTTATTTAATTTTTATCTCAACCGGTTCCATTACCGATTTTCAATTATCGATCATCTGGCGGCCTGCCTCATCTCCCTTATCTCGATTTTTAATCGCGCACGGAGAGCTTGCCTTTGTCGTTCGCGCCTTTCCAATGAGCTCGCGGACTTTTTTACCTCACAAAAATCATCTCGGAGCGTAATTTACAAGCCAGAAAGCCTATTAAAACGAGCGATATGTTTATGAACGAAAAGAAGGAGTCTCGGAGACTGCTTCCGCCAACAGGCCGATAAATTTCGAAAAATGCAGGGTATCGCGAGCGCTGCGCGAAGCAGAGTGGAAATGAATAAAGGGAACTTTTAAACGAATTAGAGGACGGAGAAGACGCGGGGAATAAATAAGGCGATAGATTAGAGGAAAGGTAGACCAGTTCTCTCCAACCTTTTGGATTCCAAAGCACTCTTACTTATTTACTTAAACATCGACGCACACTAAATCATACGTTTTTCTTTTCGGTATGTAGTCAAATCGATTTGCACATTATTATTTTTTTTCCATGTATATCATCGTTTGTGGTATGCTATTGTTTTAATATATGATTGTTTGTAATAAATAAATGTTTGTGATGTATAATTGTGCGTAATATTTAATAGTTCGTAATATACAATTTTTTGCATAATACAATACATAGAGCGAAATTCGAAGAATGCGCTTCCCTCAAATATTAGGCAACAGACAGAAAGATTGTTCACGACAGTGCAGAGTACCGCTTCACCCCGATACTTAGATGCACTATGCACGGTTGGGACTCACTAGTTAAGAGAAAGAGGAATTCTAAACGCAACTTGAAATAAAATAGAGGAGAATAGCAGTAAGGAGAAGAGCTAAACCACGCGGCAAAGGATATAGATTGAGAGAACGGTAGAGCGAGAACGATGAAGAAAGAGGCGTGCCCGCGACGGAAAGAAACTGCAGACAATGGAAGGAAGGTCGTTTGGACGGAGAGAAAGAAAGTCATTGAGAAGAAAAGCGCGCGTGTGGGGTGATGAGTTAGTGTCTGACCGGAACCGACAGTGGACCTGACTGAGAATCATTGTCCGATTTTCCGTGTGAATTAAGCCCATCGTGCAAGCCTTCCAAGCGAAAGAGAGCTCTACCGATTATGCCTTCCGAGTTGATTTTTCCGGACGACTCATTTAAAGGGTTATAAATGCAAGTCGAGCCGACTGAAGACAATAACGATTTCTTTCTTAATTGGCCAGGACTCTACGCGCTCCTCATCGGCAAATATCGTTTAAAATAAACCAAAGGAAGTGAAATAGCTCGGCGGAGATTTTCTCTCTGATTATCGAAAGACTTCGGTGACGTTTAGTTGATTGCATAGGAAAACGACACGACATTTCATAAGGCAGTGCAGCTTAAGCTACCTCATTAACGTAGCGTAACCTTTTCCACTGGCTATTAAAAATAAATTATACTCCAAAGCAATAGCTTTACTGAGTATGGCAAATTTTTACTTATTTGGAATTTAGTTTTCTCCATTTATTGTCTTTGCTTCAATATTTCCTTGAATACTCAAATGATTGATTACTTGAAAAAACCCATGGAAAATATTTAACTTAAAAGAGTTAAAAAAACAAAATATCTAGTGCTGGATCAGAAATTTCTCAAAAAATTCCTATCTTGACGTAATATAATCATGTTTTTTGCTTATAATCAGCGAGGTAAAGCCCAATGGGGCTATTAAACGTTTTGCGGCCATTATTATGTTACAATTGTAGTCCATTACAACATAATTTTATTATCATCAGCAAAATCATCACCATAGCGGTGATAATGATAGTTAACGTTGCCAATATTATTTTTTATTGCATTATTACCTAATTATCATAGTGACTCCATAGGTTTAGGCTAGTTCAGCGGAACTCTACTACTCCTAACCATAGTTATCTTCAATTGTGTAATATGTTTGAGGGCAATATTTTATGCCCCATTTCCAATATGTATTGTCAGGCAATAAACAATCGAGCTTCTCTCTTGGGATATAAGAGACTTCAAAGACTGCTCTCAGTCCATAAACACGACCAAATAGGTTATGAATAAATATCATTGCGAAGAGTTCTATGGGAAAGAGGAGAATAGGACAGAAATATGATGAGTGGCAAAGCGGGACAACAAATAACGCCGCCAAGGAAGGAATCTGCGAGAGCTTCAGCGCCGAAGGTAGCGAGATAGACACGAGAAAATGATAAGGAAAAGGAGGAATCGACGGGGACAGTACTGGGAGAAGGAAGGAGAGGAAGGGTGAATCGGGGAGAAGTGATTGAGCCCCGAGGGGGAGCACTCCTCACTCGCCGGTAGTAGTTTGAATGCAATCTGCCTTCTTCTGTTGCCGCTTTTCCGCCCCTTCGACTCCCCTTCCACTGGCCCCAGGCAAAAGGAGAAGGACGGACGAAGAAAGAAAGGGAAGGATGCGTACCTTATCGATTCCTTCGATCTTAAAAGAACCGAAAAAAATCTTCCCTCGGCCGAGATTTTAAAAAATGGCGCAAAATTACGACTGAATTAAGAGTCCCTCTGGCGGGTTTAAATTGATTGATTATTGTCTTTCTTAAGAGAGTTTCAACACCTCATGTGCCAGCTCGGGAGGAAAGGATTGAAAAGAAATTCTGCGCGCGCAGATTCTTCTTTGTTTCTGTTTGCTTTTGTTCTCTCCTCCGCATTCCGTTAGCGCGGGAACGGTTACGTTCGGATTGGGAGCCGTCGAAGAGGTAAAAACTGGTCCAACAGTCCTCCAGAAGACTTAAGAATGAATTTAGCTACAAAATTCTCAAACTAGACAATCGCATAGTATCTGATGGGACTCGTAAACCCTGCGTTTTCTTCTCAATCTTTAGCGATGATTTTCGTATTACAATAAACACATTGATTTCTGATGTTTCTTTTAACTTTGGAAATGTAGTTGATCCTCATTACAGTAGTTTTACTTGAATTGCATAACTGTAAAATAAATAAAATGACCAAAATACGAACGAAAGTGAAGCGAAGCATAACCGGATCTAGAAGAAGACAGTAAATTAGGAACTGAAAGGGTTATTTTCAGTGAATTAATGTTCAAAGGAGAATATACATATTGCTTAACAATCTATGCCAGTATATGTGGTCAGTTAATGGTAATTATCCCTTTATAAATATGATGGTATACGTTCGCCGCAGGAAAACCAACTCCGATGGTGACATGTTATGGGTACCTGCTATAATTTATCTACGACCCATCACCAAGCTACATCACTAATAAAACTGAGCAATTACATAAATTATAAAATAAATTAATTAAATAATTTCACAAATTTAGAATTACTAAATATATATAATCATTTATGAAGGTGCTATATAATAATATAGTAAATTCAACCTGCAGCTTCCATTAATATCCGTCCATATTATCAAGTTTTCAGCTGACAAACTTTCAACACAACGATAACCTCTCAGTCACCGTACGGTACTCGCGACATTACGGCAGAGTTTAATTATAAATACAAGGAAAGGCACGGCGAAGCTAATGCAGGTCGTCTTTTGTTTAGGCTAGCCATCTGAAGTCAGTTCCCAGCATCATGAATATTGATGTCTTGATCTCGTAATCAACGGGATGAAGATAACTCCTTGGTATTCGTTTTCCGACTTCATAATTTTATTTTTCTAAGTTTTAATGGATCCATAAATCGACTGTCTATTAAACTGTCTTCGTAAAATTTCCCGAGAATTCAGCCGGATCTTAAACTCCGGACAATCTACGGCATCTAAGCTTTCGTATACTTCACGACCGACAGCCATAGAATGCACCAATGATAACTCCTTCGTTTCGCTAACCCACGACCTATACGTTAACTTCCTAATTATGTTCCCTCCCCTTTAAATAATCAACATTCCCTCCTATCTGTAATTATTGGGCGTGTGCACCTCCGATCTAACGAGACTGGACTAATTAATACGGCGCCATCACATTACCCATTCCTCGTACGGCAAAAACACCCGCGTCGACCGGTGTACATCATAAACCAGTACCTTATACTCCTCAACATAGTTGCTACATTATCTCCCCGCCGTCGAACCTGAGCGAAAGCCCTTATCTCGAATCAGATTCACCGTTTTGTTGCTCCGACGCCTCTAAAAACTAATTCCAATCCGAGATAATGAAATGCCTCGCGTATCGCGGTACTTCTCCTCCCCTGATTTGGACTAATCATTACCAAAACAAATCTCGTCAAAAATTTTTGTCGTGACGAGATAAGACGGGGAGAGGTGGATGGAAGTGGAAGAAAAGAAAGAGAAATGGGAAAGAGGGAGAGGAGAGAGAGAGAAGGGGAAGTAAATAACACGTTAGCCTAAGGAGGAAAACCCGTTCGGTAAAAAGAAGGCCGGTGGCCCAGGAGGGGAAGGAGCGGAGGAATGGAGGGGCAAAGGATGATGAGGTAGGATGGAAGACGGATTATTCATAGGAGGGAGAGAAGCAATTTTGGTAAGATAGGCGCTGAGCGAATTGGCGGAGATGTGAGACGGAAACAAAAGAGTTCGAAATTCCGTCTAAGCTTTCAAAGTCTAACGTTAACGGAACTGCTCTGGCGAGGAATTTTCTCTGTCGAAATCCTCGGCAATGCTCATCTATTCTTTCTTGAAAAAAATTTAAATGGATTTGTATGCGAATCAATATCGACCCATTAACTTGAGATAGGCAATTTACTATGTTATATATCCACATTTGAAGAGCAAGGAAAACCTAATCTTCTGGAAGAAATAATTACGGGGAAATTTTTTATAAAGTCTGCGTAAGAAAAATGCGATTACAAAGGAGTAGCTTGGCATAAACAGCACGAACCCGAAAGTATCAACAAATAATTTCTGCAAACGATCAACCTAATAAGGTCACAATAACTAACACATTTACATTCGCATACATTAAATATGAGCCACAATTATTTTAAACTTTTAATTCAACTCTATAAGGGAATAAACTACGCTAGCGTGTGGGAATTACTTAACGTAACAAGGGCATCTTTAATAACATCTTTAGTATATCTGTATAAAACGAAGACTAACTGTAAAAAAATCAAACTATTTCCAGCAGAACTATTACTGAGAAATTATGAAGCAATTATTTCCATCACAGGGTGATAAGGAGCAAAATTAAGCAATATCAAAAGAAAGATAATTCCTCGCAGGCAGCAAACAAATAATCAGATAACATAGTTACTCCCGTCAGTCTCGTAGGCATATCTGAAACAATAACTGAAATACCTTACAGAAACACTCAAACCTTACATTACTGTATCTCAATCTTGTCTCCAAAAGGCACCTAATCGTATCAATTAAAATAAGTGGCATAGTATTACTTTTTTAAGCAGTCTAAAGTTTGCATTCATAAAGAAAATAATGAGCAAAGATAGAATATCTTAAATGAAATCAGAGCGACTTCCAGTCCAGCAAAGGGAATATTTTACAATTCTTGGAGCGCATTTAATACACAAAAACAAAACATAAGAACTATCGTAAATCTCACGGCAAATCTATAGCTTTCTCGCAGCACATCAGTGATGAAGTTCCCTCGAATTAACGCAGACGAGCTTATTACTTTCTACTTAATCTACTGTAAAATAGTTACTCGGACCAGTACGACTAAACCAACTCCAACTCTCTCCCTCCAAGAGCAAAACATTCGCGCTAAAACACATCTAGCACGGAGCCCAAATTACCCATAAAACTCACGCGGGTAAAAAATCACTCAGGAAAGATTAAAACCCGTGCTATCGCCGTGAGGACTCCGTCGCCTCCACGCGATCAAATATCGTTTTTCTCCGCGGACGAAAAGGGAAAATCATCGTCACCACTTAACCAAGGTAAAACAGAAGTGGGAATAATTGCGACAAAAAAGCATTACCACTCTACACCTGGCATTTTACTCACGGAAGAGCCGTCCGAGATATAACCCCATCCCCAACCTCCCTCCCCGCCTCCGCCATGAGAGAAATGCCTCCGCCTCATCCCTTCCCCTTCCTTAAAATACCCAGGAATCCCACTTTTGATTCCATCTCGCATTCTTCAAGCCCCATCAGCGACACCACTCTCGCCTCCCCCTCCCCCGACTGCATTAATTTTTTTTATCGCCTTTGATACTTTCCGTCCTCCGAATAACGCCACCTACTTTCTCCTCATCTCCCGTAATCCCTCCTGATTTTCTTCATTCGGACCGCGAGGGATTGCAACGCTGAGCGGTCAATTGTACGGAAGGCTCGCGAGGTAGTTGCTTCGTAAAAATTTTAAAATAATTCCTCTCGTTCTATCCTAAATTTAAAATGCTTGGTATACAATTAAAAATCAATAGACTATGTAGCGATTGCTCTACTTTCTATTAATTCCCCAATTTTCACATACGATGAATAACGCTGGGATTTAAATCCTTTAATTGCGATATAAATCGCAAGATCCGTTGCATCTACTCCGAAAACAAAGTTTAAATTAATGCAAACTGCATTTGAATAAGGTAATAATTTAGCCATTAAATAGCAATTTAAGGACATCGTTGATTTGAGGTTAAAGTTGAAATTGTGAAGGCTCTATGAGTGACAACATAAGAAAGATACAAATAGCTGAAAAATTTAGTTTCATTGTCACTGTCGAAAATATTGTAATATCATAATGAATGATGCAGGCCGCGATGGCGTAGGGGTTAGCGTGCTTAGCTAAGGTCCCTGACTGGAATCTCAGGAATGGTATAGTTGTCTGCATGCGTCGAATAAGGATTAATGGAATTAATTCTCTAATAGACTACAATTCGCCCAATGAAGACATGATAATTATTATTACTATTTCTATAATTTTTCTACTCTACCATGCATATTCTATCCCCTTTAAAAGCATTATATCATACTACACTCCTATAAAAGCTATATTTATCGACTGAATAAAGAATTTCATCTGGAATAACATATTTATAATTTGCATCTTGAAAACAATGAAAATATTTAGTAAAAGTTCGCCCATTCGTATCGAACGTATTAACATAAAACTGCAATTTATTTCCCTCACGTCATTCCCGAATGATAACGGTAGTGCTTTCTAAGAAGATATTTACTTGGAGCAGCCTATCGATCGGAGGCCCGAATAAACTTTCCATTCAAACTCTTGAGATCCACGGATAAACGCGCAGAAACGGCAACGTGGTTCTCTCCCAAACTTCCTCTCTCCAGGGGAATTGACGTCGCCGCCCTGTTGTTGCGCGGGGATGTTTACCGGTAGCCGTGCTTTCGGCGCTCGGGGGCACGAAGCGTTTTAAGGATCCGATGCAGAGGATGGGCAGGAAGGGTCCTTACTACCCTTTGGGCCACTCCCTTCCCCGTCTCCACCCTTCGCTCCGCTAAAACGCGTGATAATGACAGCGACTGGGAAGACGATGAATGTGCAATGAAATTGCGATTTGGGATACCTGCTTTTTTTTCGCGAGCAATGCCCGAGCTTTTCGCCCCACCGATCCGAAACACACGCCTTCATGTTTTAT
The DNA here is from genome assembly GCA_000376725.2 of Ladona fulva. Classification (NCBI taxonomy): domain Eukaryota; kingdom Metazoa; phylum Arthropoda; class Insecta; order Odonata; family Libellulidae; genus Ladona; species Ladona fulva. The sequence goes on from KZ308316.1 coordinate 395,732, forward strand.
GGGAGACCGATCGTATAAATAGATTGATTGATCGATCCTGTTTGTTTTTTCGAACGCGTCTTACGGGTCAACGGTAGCCGCTGTCGTATTAGGGAGATTTTTATATGGTTTATTGCAGGTAGGCAAAGAAGAACTTGGGAAAAAATGCGCGCGAATTTCGCATATTTATCGCCTCTGCAGCCTTCTGCTTGGTATTATCTTTTGAGATTCCGTAGGCTACGTTAAAAAATAACTCGATTCGCGCCGCGCGGAAATGTATTATTTTGGCACCCGAATAAATTGTCAGGGTAGCAAAAAATTCTAATAATCCGCTCGCGTATTTTGGTGAATCGGATGGCAAATGGCGAGGCGATTAAAAAGTTTGAAATATCGCGCTTCGCATGACTTGATCAAAAACGTGTAATTGGATTAAAGGATCCGTTGAGAATACATGTGAATAACATATTTTTTCATGTTCCGAGTATATGTTCCTTTCTCAAACGAACGGCTAGCAAAAGAATAACATTTTTTCTATATCCCACTCAAATTTAAGTCTATTTGCGTAATGCCAACATAGTCGTAGAGGAAAATCGAAACTTTGAGAAGTTCATTGAAAAGGGGTAAATGGTTTAAACTTAATTGCATACACCTAGATTTCGTTAGAAATCCAGTAAATCTATTCATGGCAGAAATATTATGTATATAAAAAAACGAAGTCTCCGCAAAAAATTGTCGTGAAAATCAACTGTAAAACAATTTCATAACAATGAGTCGCTTTCTAGCACACAATGTTGGGCCCTAGCTAACCAAATAGATCAAAATATTTTCTTGGTAAAGTATTAAAAATCTGAGAACCTAGTCATATATTTTCACATAATGCGTCCAGGCGGTATATTTCTACGCGATGATCGTATTTCTTCTGAATACAGATGTTTATTTTGCAAAAGTCGTCCAAAAGTACGGCCCGATATTAAATGCATTTCTTCTGTACTATGACATTACCAGCAACAGAGTATATGACGTTCAGGACTGATTGGAAGAATGTAACAGAGAACAGAAAAATAGAAAACGGCAAATCTCACAAAACAAAACAAACCAAAGAGATAAAAATGTGAAACAAGGAAGTGAAGAAATGGGCGAAATAGAGCGAAGAAAAAACTATTCAAGTTCAAATATTTAAGTAGGCATACAACAATAGGAACCGCAGCTCTCGCCACACGAAAAACTAAACTAGATAACGATTTTCACCATGCTTCTATTAACGCTTTGATCGTCATATCTTCATCATCCTTGAGTTTCACAGCGTTCGAATACGGAAATTGACATGTAGAGGGAGTCCCTCGGACAAATCATCACTGACGCCCTAAAAGCCCGCGCTGAAAAACTCGATATCTTGAGGAACCTCCCCAACAAGAAGAAGATGTCGGCACGATCGCCGAAAAACGGTCCCGCATCGGACATGGACGGATGATGAATGGATTCCCGGGCGGGAGCGAAGAGCCAAATGCTAAACGCAGAAAGAAGATCGCAACAAAGATGCCCGCGCTTACAACTCCGCCGTGTGTACGCAAAAAAGAACGGAGACGGCCGACGATTTGAAGAGGAATAGGCGGTTTGGAGAAGCTGGCATCACTCACCAACTTGGACCTGAGTCTGCCCACGGCATAGGAGCGATGTGTTCGAAAGCAGAGCAGTGGAATGAGCTATGGCAGATCGAGGGGTGTATTAGAAAAAATAAAATGGTAATGAGGAGGATGGAGAGTGGGTAGGACAGGTGGAGGACGAGAGGAGGGAGAATGTAGGGAAGAGTAAAGGAGGGTAGGAGCCACGCTAATAATAATCCAGGCGGCCACGTTTGTCAAAGATTAAAAACACCCCCGGAACCGACCTTACCTGTTCCTATTCACAGTCATTATTGCTATTACACTTACTCCCCACGCCCAAGCTACTCCTCCGAACGACTAATCATTCCGTAGTCTAGCTCCCTCTCCACTACGTCGGAAAATCTACAGGATTTCATGCTTTCGATGAGGCCTAAATCACACAACGTGTATTCGTGGGCTTCCGTTTCTTCCCTTGCCTTTTTCGCCGGGCGCAGTAGTTTGATCGGGGAGTTAACGTGATATCCCGAGGTGATTTATGACTGTCGAGACGACTCCACCAACCTCAATCAGTCGATCCACTTAAACGTAGTGACAGTTTCGACGACCGTATTTAAATAAAAGGGGTGTGTATCGTCTGGTGGAAATCGGCGTTATTCACAAACTGCCTTTCCGTTCCTCCGGGAGAAATTCAACGAAGCAAATCGTCTACGAAGTTCCATCGATGCGATTTATTCCTACCGTACCGAGTCTTGAAGCTAATTCTCTCCTGAGAACTTGCATCCGCTGTAAATAAGAGCGAGTAATTTTCTTTTCCGATGATATGGAAATACCTCCTTCCGTTTGACTGATAAATTTCGGTCGAAGATATTACTGTCACCGATGGAGATTCATCGCAACTTTCATCGGAAGGGCTAGGTTTATATTCACTCGAATAAGTAAGGTGCAGTTTACTATCTAAGTTAATTGCGAAAGACACTTGCGATCTGAAATTATTTCTTAAGATTGCTAAAACTGCTATTACTTTATCCCGGCGAAGAAAATAATGCAAATCGTGTTTCAAGGATATTTCTACCCATTATCCTGTGATTTATATTTTTGGCATTGCATATTGCTTTTCAAAACAAAGCTATTGATATTTTTCTAGATCTCAGCATATTGATACGAGCATTCCATTGACTCGAAGCTTAACGTGTATGTACTGAAAGATGAGCATACGAACATTAAATTTTCAAACCTTGGAAATTTACTTACATTTATACAATATTTAGTGAATAACAATAAAGTTTCTTTATATCAGAGACAAAGCTGGATATCACGTTATATTAATGAACTCAGCGAAAATGAAATTTCTTAATGAGCAGAATCCATACAGTTGAATTTGGGACCATCATTCACATACGTAAAATATCCCTATCAATCATTCTCCATTGTTAATGGTGAAAGATGTTTGAAATCCGTATCTTTTTGATAGACAATTGGGGAACTTTATGTAAATGTAGGATTATCTAAGATCACTTCAGCGAAAGGCGTCCATTAATCACTTTTAATGCCTTACGGGCCTATTTCCACCTGAAACATTATCCCAACTTATGCCAACAATCGCTAAGACCACGACTTTCAAAAGTAACGAGCTTTGTCGCAATTTTGGATTATCCTATTACAGTTTTCAGCAACGAATGACGGTAAATATTTTATATTCAGCTCATCTTCCACTGGATTCCTATAAGATACTAAGTTATATATCTCAATTGAAATTAGTTAAAGATAAGATGGCTGCAAGAACATAAATAAAAATCTATGAAATTAATAATTTTCGGCAAGAATTTTGTAACTTTCAGTCATAAAATTAGCACCGCCCATTTTGGGAGACGTTATTCCCGTATTGATTACATCCACTAACGAAATCTTGGGGCGTATTGATCTATCTTTTCAGAATTGTTCTAATAAAATCTCGGAAATGAGCTACGAATAATTTACAATGAGAAAACTTTGGAATATGAGAGAAATTTCGTTTCAAGCCACTACAGCTATCTAGGGACACATCATCTTTGTTTAGATGGGAGAAAATATTTGCCAACATTGAAAATTTCGCGATCTGCGTGATGATGAATGTATGGAGCGGTTGCCTAACGCGGATTTCCAATGCTAATTTTGCATAAACAAAAGCCTATTCAGTTGAACAGTCAGACAAGTGTATATTATTTTAGAACTCTGACAGTCTTTAGTTAATCCCTGTTACACAGAGATGGCGGGTTCCTGTAAGTTGAAGTTTTTGATCACACTGAGTTTCTTGATATAAAGAGCCAAAAACGCAACCGCGCTACTATTTTATACCCTCGCATTCTAAATACTTACGTAATTCATACTAATAAATAAGGACGCTAGAATCTAATAAATCGACCTCGACTATGAGGAGGATTTCCTTCCTGAAGAATAATGAGAATTAGACTTTTATCTTTACCACAGAATGTGTAAAGGTTCAACATTCTGTGGTAAAGGTTGAAATCTGATTTCCTCTACTTTTCACAAATAAGGATGCCATATGTTAAATCGTACCGAGTAATTTAACTACATACGTAAGTTTTATCGCTATTCTCTACGTTTTGTGTCAAGTTGTACTTTTAGCAATACGCGCTTATACATTAAGCCTTAGTTCGTAAGTTACGCACAGAAAATACATCGCTACTCTGGAAAAGCTAGTCCTGGGCTGTTATTTTCCTTTTCTTTTCCACCTCTATGAAAGACCTGATATCATGTTCCCCTATCCTAGAGAATAAATATAATAGGAAGAGACGTTGCTAAGAAGAGATGCTGTAGTAATGCATCTCTCGATGGATCGATTAAAATTCACGCTAAATATCTCCTAAGAACATTTTTTAAAGGTTTCAGGGGTGATGTCGCGATCCATGCCCAGCTCAGATTGCATCGGGGATAAGAATTAAGAGAGGTAAGCTGTGATTTTTCCATTCGACATCGAGAAAAACTGCAGATAAAGAGTCTGCTAAACTTGGCTGGTAGTAAGGGAATACAGAGGTAAGTAATTTAGTTTTACACCGTAATTCGACTCCTGAGAACGCAGATACCTCTGTGCCAATGAATAAATTTACCACTTAGCGAAAATATTAACACGAGCTATTTTCGCTTTTATTTCTGCAACTCACTCCGGCTGTTACATATATCTCAATAAAGCAACCATCGCGAAATAATTTGCCGCATTTATTCGAAAACATTTTCTTCTTTGAAAACGCTGTGGAGAGTCTACTGGTTGATTTATTTAGCGGCTATGAAGCAATCTTTTCTGGCCGACGAAACCGGAAAATCTGGTAACCGATTCCTAATACGGAAGAGAACCCTATATATATCGATTTGATACAGTCATCTAACGCTCATCCTCACTCCTTTTTTGTGAATTTTACAGGCAACTCGAGGAATTCCATCGTAATCAAGCTCCCCTTGGATCACAGCAATCATCCGCACAACTAACCCGACTGATAGATATTTTCTCAAACGTATTAATTAAAAAAATTCCCTTCCCTTACACGGTTTCTTTTTGAGGAAAGGTCGAATAAATATTCCTGCAAAAACGTCAGAAATTCCGATCTCCGCCCGTCAATTAAAAACGTACATGGATCCGGAGCGCTATATTGCCGCCTCGGCATCGGCATTATCTTCGTATTATTCACACCGCGGAATTCCCCGATCGCGGACAAACCCACACACGACCCTCGTGACTCAGCCCATCGAAGGAAATGGCCAATGGAGAGGTCCTCAATTCATTCTACAGCTATAACAAATCCTAATCGATTTTATCAAGATATTGATGAAAAAGGGGAAGATTGATTTTCGACAGTGTAATTTGAAGGTATAATTTATTCTTGACGATTTTTATGTACAATATCAGACTTAAGACTTAAACCCTTGCCTGTTAAGTATAAAATCTCATTAATAAAGATGGTAAAAATCTTCTTATTTTTTTATGTTCACAGTTCGTTTTCCATTGCAATCGATATACTAAAAACAATCTTCATTATTCACTAGCTCAGTAACACTTTTCAACCCCTTAGAATGTCGGAACTAACTCGTATATATCCTTTAGGTCCCCCTGCCAAACGCCGAAAGACGGCTTGCAGGGTAATTATTTAGATGTAGACATTATTAATAGACTAAGTAACAATAATGATATATAATTAAACAAAAGTATGAAAGAGTGAATTCTGCGGGAACAAATCGTCTGGCTAAGGGTGAGAGGTGAGTTATAGGTATAATAAGTATAGAAGGTAGTATAGAAAGCTGCGAATTAATTTCTACTGACTATAACTATAAAACACTATGAATCCTTATTTCGTATTAATTTCATCAAAACAAAGCTGATAAAGAAAACAAGGAATATGTTTTAAATCACGAATTTTAAGACACAAAGCCTACTAAAACATCACAGTGTACCTTTACGCAATACAAACTAACTATTAAATAATAACCCCTGAGCTACCATAAACTAACAACGATTTCATGAATACCGGGGGCGAGACCATAGCCAACCACATCTTGATTCCGGATTCCGGCACGGACCCTGATAATTGCTGTTCGTAAAAAATTACAGCCGCGCAACACAAGAAATTGTATACAATTTCCAAATTACAAACATGAATTTGCAGCATGTAGTTTTCCCTCCCTGCCCTTAGGAATCCTCCCTGCTCGAGGCGATTGTTTTGAGATTACTGAGGAAGTTACTCGGAAAAGAAGAGGACATGGGGACTGAATGATAGAGATCGAAGCCTTTTCACTCAGCGGTGGAATCTTGAAGGGCGTGGTCACATGGCGAGATCATTTCGGAAGAAAATTGTATAGTTTTTCAACCTCTTCTGTTTCCACTTGTGAGTCTCCGGATGTTCCTTCCCTACGTCGCTCTTGCTATGTTCCATTCCGACAATGAAAACCATAATTTTATAATTCCAAAATACTTACTGGGTTCTCCTATTTATCCACGGTCCACGCAAATACGAGTATTCTCTGTTTAGAATGCTTTGAATAGCTTGACTCTAGAGGTTCTGTATCTGATATTTATCTAACGTAAACCCTGACGTTTCATTTAGTAAATTATTCAACTTATGTATAAAATAATTCTTTTATAGAAGAATAAAAAATATAAGACTAGCAAATTTATAAATAATAAATATTATGATAACGAAGACCACGGTTTCAACAGTCGAATGCTTGGAAGTATTCAATTAGTTCTGTAGCATTGGACTGATATGATGCATGGATTATTAATTTTTAATAGTGTTATGACAATATATAATTAATATCAGCTCATTAAATGATAAAAAATTAAGAGTAAAATATGGAAACATTTACACTTGTTGAAATCATAACCTAAACACTTCCAAGGCATAACTCCTAGAATAACCCAAAAATTAATGAAAACACAATAAAGTCTCCCTTAAATGATACACTACAATGAGAAGTCGAGGACAAGAAAAATCCATCCAAAGAAATCCTACCACCCCATTTCCTGAACAAATATTCGAATAATTAATGCGGGGAGAATGTGACAGGAAAAGATCGATTAAACCCCTTCCGTTCTCCCATTAAGATTGGAGACCAAACATTTTGAAAGTGGAATGGCGGAAAAGGAGTCCGTACCTGGCATGAGATAAGGGCCGCAGCAGAAAGAAGAGGTGGCCCTCGAGATAGAAGAGGGCTGGCCGTGGCACGAACAAGCGGCAATTAGAGGAACATTTAACCAACAAGGGGAGGCAAGGGGAATGGGGATTCGGATAGGGGGTGGGGAATCTTGGGGCGAGAAACAGCGTCGGTGAAGTCTGCATGCACTTGCAGTGTCGGAAGAGGGAGAATTTGAGCCAAGGGGTGGTTTTAGTGGGGAACGGAAAGAGATTTGCCGGAGTAAGAAGAGGTTCTGCCGGAGAAGTGCATGAAGAAAGTGAACGAGGCCTGGAATTAAAGGAGATAGTACCGAAGGGTGGCGAAGCCGAGGGGGAAGCCGGGGAGGTGGGCACCATTAGGAAGCCTCCTTGCAGATCTCGCATCGACAAGAAAAGAAACGACAATTACGGAGGAGTTGTGGCGATGGAGGTGGTTACCGGGAGGGGGAAGAAGATCTAAGTGGAAAGGGGGGTGGTCATGTAGGAGTGGCCGGGGAGGGAGGGGGAGGAAAGTGGGGGGTAGGGAGGCGTCATTACATGACCAGACGAGAAGTAACCAGCCAGCCAACCAGGGCGAAGGTAGGTGAAGTGGAATGGGTAGTAGTTGGTGAGAGAAATGAGGTGGGGGAAGGAGAGGGGGAGGAAGAGCATGTGAGGGAATGGGGTGAGAGGGGGCATGGAGAAGAGATATAAGATGTAGTTCTATTGGAAGGCTGCTAGGAGGCGGGTGCACCACACGGTGGGCCCGCCCAACGCGACGTCAGTAAGAAGCCGTGTGTTCCCGCCCCGTCTCATACCCTACCCCTACTAAAACTCACCCCTCCAACAACCTTTTTTTATAACCAACATCCCCCACCCCTTCCATCGACTCCCCTTTTCGTCCCCTCCACGGTGAAATGAAAGCCCGAATAAAGAGAAGCAGAAAGTGGTAGGGGTGGGAGCGAATCGAGGGGATGGCCTACCCTAACCGAGATATGATCTAAATTAGCCAGGTTTGAGACTAAAGTCACTCTGAGACCGGACGGGTCGACTTTCATACATTGTTTTTTTTTTTCTTTTCCTTTCTTCCACCCACCCTCTTCCTCCCTCCCACCTTCTCTCCCTCTTCCGGTGTAACTCCTCTTATTTTCTCCCCCTTCTTTCTCGGAATCAAAAATCGACCACGGAGGCTGAAAACGTCAACAAGCTCTCCTGCCTTTGCCACGGCGCTCTTTTTGCGTTTTTTTCTGAGGCTGCCGTCCATTAAAAACCATTAAGAAAAAAATGCACCCTTTTTCCCCCCTCACCCCCATTCTTAGGACACATTCGAAAGGAAGATGAGAAAGGTTGTTTGTTTCCGTATGGAATTGACGGCGCCTCGCGTTGCGTGAAAAAATTGCTTTATAAATGAGCGCTGTTTGAATCGATTTCTCCCGACGGAAGGAGCCTAAGTATGAATCGTTAACAAGGTTGTTTTATTACCGTGATAAAAGTCAGCCTCGAAATAGCTTAATGGAAAAGACAATTGAAAGTGCTTTACTATGACTGCGTAGTAAACCACTAGTGAGGCATAAAGTGAAATTAACATTGTGAAGCGTGAATGTTTCTCTTCCTGCGAATAGCCGATTACGATAAAAATGAAGGTCATAGTTTACACGAAATATTTCAAAGATATTACTTCCATAAACTAAACTAACAATTAATGTCTCGCAGTGACAGTTAACCTTACTTACAATCAGGGACAACCAAGATCGACTTAGAGGCAGATTTCCATCACAGCAAAAAGATAGAAAATATTGTTTTCGATTCCATTAAGAAACTGATTTCTATCAGTAATTCAAACACGTCACCTTCCCTTTTAATTACGCTTGAGAAATACTTCGGGTCCAGAAAACTCACACATCACTATACAAACTTTGGAAATGAAGACGTCAGATATTTTTGACGGTTTTTTTCCATACAGCGGTGTTTCCAAGCATTTTTTTCTCCAAGAAACACTAACCTTTTACGTGGAATGAATGAAAAAAATGAATGGAATTGAAAACAATATTTTTTATCTTTAACCTTTTACGTCAAATTTTGAAGCACACTAAAGAATACATTTTTTAGTTTCAGTCCAAAATACAAGGGGAATGAAAATTCTTAATACCGTCAGTAATAATGATAATACTCAAATAAAACTAAATGCACACCCTGACGTAAAATTAAATACATGAGGAACACGTAAAATTTTGACAACGAATAGAGAGATTGCGTGTGATTTCAGTAACTATGGCAATGGAGTTAGTGCAGCAGTGAGGTACACGTTGTAATTATAGTCAGGGCATAAATGTAGCTTCTATTTTCCACGAAGTAATTGCCATATAAATTTTTTCATGTGCGAACATTTACAAATCTGTGAAAATGAAAACGCAATGTAGTACGTACTTCGTGTATGATTCACTCTGGATCTCTGACTTTTGAGATTACCGTGACAGCTCCTCTTTCATCTCCGATGAATTCCTGCTTAATTTCTCTGGCAACCGGTTCCCTTCCATAAGCCTAACTACCATTTAATTTAATCGAAAAGATACGGCGACCTTGAATTTTCGAAGGTATTAATCGAAATAAAAAGAGAGCGAGGGACCAACCATCGAGGGAAACCTTCCATTCGAAGTGAGGTGTTCCTAAACGCAGAACAACTAAAGATGCAAACAGGCGACACCTGACGCCTGAAAAAGGAATTTTCATTCAAGGCACTCGACGGGATGCGAATGGAACTCGTCCACGAGTGAATCCCACCCGATTTATTTCGTAGGTCGTCCCGTTCCGAGAGTGTACACGGCTTACACTTCCTGCCATTACGAAGACGTGACTGCGGAATGCGTATGGAGCATGCTGCTTTTCTGGACGGAGGAATGGGCGGGTTCGCTTGGGAGTAGCCTTTTATTAGGGTGCTTGTAAAAAGGATACGCTCGCTTCTGACATCCAACCATATAACGCCGCCCACGTCCGTTTTCAAACCACTTCCGCTTCCTACTAGAATCAAATGTTACTGAGGTGGGAATGGAACGTGGAAATTACCCTTTGAGGCTCATTTTAAGTAACGGTAAAATGGGAAATTTTTGTCATATAATTCTAAAACACTAAAAACTAATTCCCCGAATCTATGAATACCTTTTATTTTATTATTTGAACTAAAATTCTTATTTGAATCTTTCTCTAAATTTAATTATTATATGTCATTCATAAGAGCGTTTATTTATCTCATGCAATATTTAAAATAAAATACACGGTTAAGAAACTGATCAATAACATTAAAGGACGCAAAATTTACCATCCTTAGAAGGATGAGAACATTTGAAGGATAACTATAATTCAAATCGTGTATCGAATATAAGGCTTCAAACGACGAACGAGACAGCAGAACATTCATGAATACAAAATTCAAGATTCATTTCCAAACCTCCCGTAAAACATTATACTTCCAGGGTCTCAAGACCCTGGAAGTATAATATTTTACTACGGGAGTACCAGTATATTTTCCACATGGAAAATTATTAACTTCATACACCTCTGACCTATGCTGACTTTGTGGAATGCCCTCTAAACATCACACGAAAACTACAAGATAATTCCCCGTGTACAACCTTTTTATTATTAGATTATACTTCTTATACAATTGCAGAAAAATTACTGAAATGGAAATTCCTCTTTGTAGTAAGAAATTACCAACAGTAGAAATGATATTACTTCTTTATTTAAAAAGAATCGAAATTATTACCAGGTCTTTATGTTCGATAATCTAGTTGATTTGACGATTCAGTTAATTGCTCCTTTACGTCTATTACTCTCCATTTTAATAAACTTTCACTCCTATTCCCAATTTACATATTCGAAGCATCTTAACATGAACACTACCAGTGAGAAGAACACATTACCACTACTGGTTATATTTATGTTCTTCCACCAGATATATCCACTTTTAACCCCGCTTATTTAATCGTTGACCTTAACACGTGCTACAGAATATCACATGCACCTTTAGCTCATTACACGCATTTTTATTGAACGTTAGCGGCGGACAATACCGGGAAACAGATAAATTCCTCCACAGTTCTTTATCTTCGAGACACGCTGAACAAATACATTTCACCCCATCGCCAGCCATCGAGGTTACGTAAATGTTCACATTTGTTGCGAAGACATGCGAAAACGGCGATAAAATGAGAGTATTGATAAGACCGCCAAAGAAAGGACGGAGAGGAGAGATTCAGGAGGAGAAGATTGTTAAAGAGGGTGGAGGCCACCCTTAACAATCCCCCCCGGACTCTTCCGCCATCGACTCCCACCCCCGCACCCCATCCGAGACGGCCAGCCAGCTGTGACGGACATGCAACAACACCTTAAACGGTTCTTCACGCTGTTGTGACGGATTCCTTTTCCAGCATGACCTCTACAACTCTCCTCTTGCGAGACCTTGTACAGAGCCACTAAAACTCTCATTGTGAGACGAGTGGGAGGGAAACAACTGCGCATGGACATCTCCCGATGATCGAAAGGAGAGGTGAGGGGTAGCTTCCATAAACTCAATCTGGTGTGCGTATGCGAGAGATCCCATCCCTATCTTCGTATTCTCCAAGCATCTTCCTCCCTCCGGTCCGACCCTTTGACCCCGGGACATGAATGAAGTGAGAAAGTGGAAGAGGATGTTCGCAGTCGAGCCGGAGAATTTTTCGAGGTTTAGCAAGACCTACTGGAAACGAGGCTAATTACGATGGTGAAGTATCTCCAGAAAGTTGTGGTATACAACAAACCGGGGCTTATAGTTCTATTATTTTCGTTCCATTTACGAGAAAGCCACTGTTTATATTTTGGGAATCATAAGGAACATAACAACTGCAAAAAATTTAAGTTTAACTACTAACCATCGTCGATGAATACAGCTGGTATCACGACGTTTAAGATACATAATATAACTGAAAACTATATTTACATTAATACCCTGAAAGATGCCCATTGGCGTGTGACAAAAGGTGTAAACAGCGAGCGTTCGAGCAACTTCTTTAGTGTATTTTTGGGGTCTCCCCCTAGGGACACTGCATTTCATGGGACACTTTTGAACGGTTTCATGAAATTAAAGTTAAAAGAAATATTTTTGTCTTACTGTTCGTATAAAAATCTTCTGATTCAGTTAAGAATTGACTTAATGTAAAACACGCTTGTAATACTTTTAGCTGAGCCGTAGTGATTGATAAAACAATTTTCAAGAATACAATAAAAGTTCGGGTGGACTTCTGCAATGAAGTAATGATGCCTGAAGTATTCGCGGTTCCGGGTTTGATTCCCAATTAGAGACCAGAAAAGAGATACGACGTTAGTTCACGGATCCAGTACATGCATTACAAAATGCACAAATGAACAAGGAAGGCAGATGCTCAATCAAATTTGAGCTTATCTACAAAATTCATTTCTCTGAACGTACACGGATCTAGTTATGCGCGTCAATATAATCAGTAGCGATATTAAAAAGGTATCCGAGTGAAAGGATGAGAAAAAATAAAACGTACCCAGAAGATATTCAAACCTATAAGGGTTAAAACTGATAGAGAAGAATGAAAAGATCATTCTCATATAAGTTGCAAAATCGGCAACCCTGCAAGAGGCTGTGTTGAGACATGGAGAGAGAAGGAATGAAAGAAATAAAGAAGTACTCAATTCCCCTTCCACCTTGTTCTCTACTCCTTCCGTCCGAGCGGCAGATTATTTCCTCTCATTGGCGCTGAGAACAATACAGACATGTTCTTGAGGTAACCGCTTTCCTCTCTTCCTTTCTGCGCGAAGATGAAGGTTCAATTACGACGCCGTTGAATGATGAGAGCGATGATGCTTGTGGTCGTTTTGGAACCCGGCATCTTTCGTGCACTCCCATCCTTTACCCTTGCCCTTGTCGAAAATTCTCATTCGTGCGTACTTTCTTCCGATCCCGAAAAATTAAAATCCTCCTCCAGAAAAACCTGTATATTGAGCAGCGTTTTCGAACCACTTAATGTAATCGTCTTCCGACGAAGCGAATAACAGCGATTGATTTCCTCATTAACTTAAAGAGGAAAAGTTAATCATTTTAAAACTACACTAGAAACTACATGCAGTAATTTATTGATATGGTTTCGAAATTTCACGCTCAAACCTTAAGGCAATTATGCCAAGCTTTGCTGGAAAACGAAAACCCTAACGATATCAAATTGAATTCGTCCTGTTCACAATAAAACGTTACTTTTCATATTTTATATTTTCAGATACCTAAATTGTTTTGCCCTTATCTGATACTGCGATGATAAGAATAATGCCAAATTTATGTTATAATAAATGTTTCAAAAACCCCTTCGATGATAACTGCCTTATACCCTTCACTTTCCAACTGAATCATCATAATTTCTAAAAATAAAAATTAGACTATGAGTATCTTAAAGTACTCACCAGTAATAAAATTATATTCTTAATTTGATTAAGTTTCCGGCTTACCGAATGGCTTAATATAAAACTACTGGTAAACGTTTATTAGGCATGAAAATTTTATTCTTCACCTTTTTCATAAACGTCTACCGCGAATAAAACCTGATACTCATCTGCGAAGAATCTTTCAATTACCTACTCCCATCAACTTTATTTGCATACCATCTTCATAGCGCTTATTAATGATAAAAAACACGAGTCCATTTGTAAAACCCTGCCTCGAGTACTGAGCAAACACTCCCGTAAAACATGAGTTCAAGGCCGATCGTACACCCATACAACAGTGTAATAAACCACATTCTCTTTTTATTTGCAAACCCGTTTCCATCAAGCCGCTGTTCTTTGATCGATTACCTATTATAATGAACACCATTCCTCCAAGAACAACGAAAACCTAACAAATGTGACCGATTTGCAGTTGGACTCGAACGATCGCCAACTTTATCAAGATCAATGACTCGAATGCGTTGCTTAGAAACATTATGATAATCACGAGCGTAAAAATTAATAATTTAAGACACTCGAGAAATTTTCCGAGACGAACTATTATAACTAATTCATCTCCGCGAGTTAATTATTCGAAATGTATTCCGCGAATATCGGAACAATTTATATCCTCATGACGCCTTGCGCTCCTACTGAGATAACGTCCCTTTTTAAAACGTACGATATATCTTCATAAGTGACCTCACCCCCTTCTTTGCCATCCTATCTGTCTCAACATGGACGCTAATCCTGAACAAAAACTGTCAAACAGCGTGAAAGAACTCGGAAAAGAATCTCCTTTGTGGGCGCGATGGGGATTAAGTCCGTGTTTACCTTTCCGCCAATCAACTTGCCACGTTCGTAGAGCCGCTGAACGAGCGGATTGATGACAATCCCATCGTCTCTCCTCTCTTTCTCCTTGTCCTTCCCGTGTGAGAATACTTCGTCGATTTCAAACTGGACAGTCGATTATAAATGAATGCCCATGCACCTGTCACTGCGCCGCTTGCCTTTGATAACTCGAATGTTAGAAACGGGGAATCTCGATTCCTCCAATGAGATACGACGCCGTATTCTTGCGATTTACAACGACCTGCCTCACCAGGTTTTCTTCAAGTGCGTTTAGAGACACCTGGAAGGAGCACCCTGAATGAAATTAAGGTAGGCAATGGTTTGCATGAATAAGAGAAACAATCTACCGCGAGATTCTCGAAGCATATACTGCATCAAACGTCGGGGTAAAGAACAATTTCGTAAATCATTGATTTAAATCGTAGTATCTAGGAACTCCTGAAGATGACTGGCTGAGTCTCGATGAATTTGTGGTGTATATAGCTCATCACTTCTGTGGTCATAAATAAAAATACCGAGGTAGAGAAGAGATATAAGAAAAAGAGAAAGTGCTAGCACAACAAGCCTAAGGTCCCGAATTCGAATTCTGGCTAATTGCATTTTTCTGATCAGGGAATGGTTGTGTTTCTTCGTCCGTTGTTATTGTTTAAGCCCACCACTAATTGTCTAGTAAATGGATGATTGTGGGGCTTTAGGGAAATAAAAATTAATCGATTAAAATATTCAATGAATATCTGAAAACTCTACAGATATAAATTCATCTAACACTGAAACATTACTACAAATAGAATGAAAAGCTCACTGATTCCAATATTATAAACCACCGAATGCTTAAAAACTCGTATATTTGAAGGTAAATATAAAATGTTCCTTGTTTCTTCATAACGTCCGATAACTATCAGGGAAACTCTAGAATATTCTTATTTGCTTTTTAGAGATTCCAAGCAAACTCCTCAATCCGTGAGTGGCATTCTAACTTCGTTGTTCTAACCCGCCCGATTCCCCAAAAAATCTATAATTGTATATACCGCCTTTGATCCTCTCGTTTTCTTCAATTAAAGGAAAACATGTTTTTGACTCAGTGTCGCTTTTTCTCGAACTTTTTCTTCGAGGTGTTTGTCATCTAAATATACGTTCGCAATCCAAACATAAAAACCATTCGTGGAGGTGTACCAATTTGTTCACAAATAAAACAGTTCGTTAATCGATCTACCCTTTATCCCTCTTATACATATTGACTATTCCTACTTAGGAAGCAATTCCTGAGTGAATTTTCACAGCGTCATCACACATGAAGCTTATCCCTTCGTGAAGCCATCGACAGGACGCTGAAAACGAAAATTCAGCCACCATTCCATCCGAACGAGTGACGAACTGGAGTTATCAGCATTCTGGCGCCCTCTGTATCTGGCGTGTAATTTGCTCGTTTCTATCCCATTTACTCGTCCAACCCCGCTGCGTATAATTCCTCCTTCAGTGGAGTGACAGCGCCAGGCGTCATGTGATGGAAGAAGAGAGGGTGGTGGTGTTCCTCCGGGGAGAGGCGAGGGAGTTACCTGTCAGCCATCAACACTCTTTGGACTACTAAAGGAGGAGGTGGTGACACTGATGTCCGTGGCCAGCGCTCGCGCGGTCGGAAATTAAGTCGTGTCTTCTGACTGCCTACATAAAATCCTATTTGTCCTCTCCCCGCGAACAAATGATATTGTTAACTACGGCTGCTAGGGGTAAAAAGATTCCAATAAGAAACTACCGACATGCGGCTACTTATGACCCACCACTTGTGTCAGTTCATCCAACTCCTGAAGCTAATTATCGCCATCCTTATACAGACTCGGCTAGTATTGAATGATGAAATTTCCGCTAGCGAAGAGGAGAGATCAACGCTCGTTTCCGCTGATGTTTTTGAGTGAATTCCGAGTGATTTATGGATACTTCGGTACGTCGCCCTCGATATATCAAATACGGCTTTGTCGTGTTTACGAGCGTTGTGAGCTTTATGAATACAAAGGAACTAAACCTAGACGTCCCTTTATCCTTGTGCAGCAAACCAAGTTTAATAGATCTTTTCCGTAGGTCGGATAATAGACTGCTGTTACTCACGTGTTCAAATAGGAAACCATATAGGGTGGAGGAGTAGATCTGAGCGCTTACCTGTAAAGAAAGAAAAGAGAAATGAGTCAGCTGTTAAATATTGGTATGATAACATCTTAAACTAAAATAGTTCTTTAAAAGTCGATACATGGCTTGATAAATCTCACCATTACCCATAAACTCAACTTCATCCAACCATCCTAACCAACCTCAGTTTCACCAACTAACCTAATTTGATTATGGTAATAATAAAATAATTGAAATACGAAGTACGCATTTCAATTATTTTAGATGGCGTTCCACAATATTAGGCCAGAACATCTGGAGTTTATGGTAATAATAACTATATACATTGGCATTCCCACGTGAGGAATTAATTCATCTTGAAATGTAAGCCTATTATGGTATTTTATGTATGTACGACAGACATACATAGAATTGGATGTAGGTACAATATATGACTAAGATTACCATACGACCAAAACCTCAACAAGTTTGGTAATTAGGAACAAGGGAAACTATCCTAGTTCAGACACCTGACACCAGAGAAATCCAGACAGAATTCCTGTAGAGGAAACAAATTAGGGCGGTATAAAATGGAACGGCGTCAGTTAAAATGCCACCGAAAATGAAAAATAATAGCACGCGACCACGTCAAACATTCGCCGCATGGGTTGGAAAATGGCTTCCGTGGATCTGAATTTCCTATTAGAGAATAGCCCTGAGGACAAAGGGACGCCGGCTGAAGGTACGTCTAAGAGGACTCTAAAAGATATTCTTCTCATTCCCATGTAAATCTCATTCCAATACAAAATTAAGAAAATAACAGCTGTCGCCGAAAGTCTGATTCGTAGAGAAAGATGGTTCAACTATGGGGAGAAACTGTATCGCATTATGAAGCCCTTAGTTAATGTATTATGTAGTTATGCCAACGATAATCATTTCGTCCATTACATGGGAGGAGAGAAATTTCGCCGTGATCCTAACATTACCATCTGCGTCTCAGCTACGAAAAATTGAGCAATAACGAAAAATTAGGGAAAATAAAATGAAAGGGTAATTTTACAAGAGGGGTATAATCTGCGTTCAATGCTTTCTAATTTCCTTTCAAACTTTATTTTATAAATGGAACAATATAATTTGATTTATTATGTATACATCTACTTTCATACTTTGCAACCCGCATATCGTCGTGTGGAAGGGGATATAGACAGAACCATTGACCAATTAATTTCGTTCATCACTTCTGTAAATCATTCGCAGTAAAAAATATTTTTTAAAATTCGATTCGCCTTCACGTCTAACTCCACAATCTTAATACTACCACCTCTTATTTGTAATTAAACTTTCGAGCTTATATTATTTGATTAAAAAGTTTTCTAAGAAAATAAAATGTTTCCGACTACTTTTTAACACACCTGTAACTCTAACACAGCAATCACCTGCTGCTTAGAATCTATATAATTCGCTAGTTGAGTATTCAGAAACGTCTTGAGGCAGGCCATGAGGACTTCGTCTTTGAGATGAGATTTTGAGAATAAGAAAGATATACCAACGAAAGAAATGTTTGTTTTTCTGTGCATATAAAGAAGAATTCTAATAAGTTTAAATTTATAAAACTACAATAGACAGATAATCGCTTAAGGGTTGAGAGGAGACGTAAAAACATTTCTTCGAGTTACTTGAAGGGATTCGTATATCCTCCCTGTATACAGAGAAATTATATTAATAATTATAGGACAGATTAACGTATAGTTGAATTAATAAACAAGTAGCAGTAGTAAGAGTAATTAAGAACAACATTCCGAAGCTTTCAACCTGTAACCCAAACGACAATTTAATAACGAGCAATAATTTTCGCGCCCTATCACTTCTCAGTTCAACTCCAAGACTCAATCTCTTCATTGGACAAATCCAAGGAATGACTCGAAGATGAATCAGTTTCGTAGCGGGATTTTATCGAATCTCTCATCCGAGCAAATAAAAATAAGCCTCCCTCGAATGCTTATCAAACATACCACTCGAGAACTTAACAATGCAATCTCCTCGAGTGTGACGTGAAGAGGTCCCGAAAGAGCCTCAAGTGGAGGGCTCGCATCAAATCGAGAGGGGAATCATGGGAGGTGGGAAATACCTCCGTCCCCTCCTCCTCTACCTAGTGGGCAACAATGTGAGGCAGCCCGGGCAGTGTCAACACGACCTCCATATCCAATCCACTTCAGCCGAAAAAAATAAAGAGCACAAAGGAGATCCCGCTTCTCCGAAGGGAGGCGAGGACATTCGTCGAATTTCCGTCGTTCGAATATCGTAGATACAAAGACAACTTCGGAGTGACGTAGCATTTCTTAAAATAAATATAACGGAAAACTTGTCAAAATTTTGAGAAGCAATACAAAAATGATGAACTTATCCCATCTGTGTGAGAAGGAAAGATATCTATGGAAGGAAATGCAAGAAAATACGATGAACTATTCTTTACGCCTTTATTCTAAGAAAAACATTCGTTATAACTTAAAAATAAATATTCTGCGCGCGTAGATTTTGTTTTTATTGTACAAAATATAATAAAACAAATCAATAATTAACTAACTTTCCTTCTTGAAAGAATCCTAGTATTTATCCACGAAAAGGACACAATGATGTTATCGATAAATTATAAACAGTTTTTGAAGAGATAAAACAAGAAAATTTTATCGTACGAGCTTTTTTTGACCGAAGTTTATAGTCAACTCCTATTCTTTAATTCAGCTAGTTATGAAGTAAATAAACGATAGCACATAAGATTCGATAGCACACTCATTATATGTCAAATATAGGCGAATATAATTTAACCAACAAGCTTTAAAATTTAAATCATTTATATTTATCGAGATATTGCTGATTTCAAGGTTTGAGGAAATCACGGACATGTTTTTTCAGATCTAAGTAGTGGTTCTACTGAATGCAGCGGTAATGTGATTAAACGGTCATCTTGGAGATACGGACTAAAATTAACAAAGTTCACGCAACATGTTATCAGTTTATAGAGCGGAGGGTCAGAAGTGCTATGGAATACCTAGTGGTTGAGGCTGATCTTTCAGTAGGTTAATCAACACACATACTGCAACAACACCGCTCATACACTATAATATTTTTCTAATTCATCTTCTACCTAATAGAAGTCGTTTCGGTCTCATCGTAACACCATATACAAATATCAATAATGCCGAAATGAAGATCGCAGGAGAGGATGAGAGAGGAAGTTTCTGAAGTGTTTTGAGCGACTCCTCATCACAACACACTCGAAAGGTTAAGAGCCCGCAGGTTGTTACCTCAACCGCGAGTGTATCCATCCATCCACGAGCCACGTGTGTACTCAGTCCCTTCATCGGTCATCGCCCACCCCTCCCTCCATCCGCCCTTTTTTTACTCCACGCCGCATGCTAAAACGTTTTCATCCCAGCATCCGAAGCCTTGTGACAGAAGATATCTTTCACCCATCGATCGGGCGGAAAGATTGCATGCCGGAGTTTCGAAATTCTTTTGCCGTTTTAACAGACTTCTTTTTCCGCGAGAACCTCTCTCTGGAAGCTAGGGGTGGAATATGTCGACATCCACACGGATCCTAAGCGGATGAGGACTGATGAAGAATGGGTGTGCAGATAACTCCGCAAAAATGTTAACAAATGTTCGGTGCTTAATAAAAAGTTAATCGCGGCGCATGCCTGTTTTTATTGAAAAACAATCGGTGTTCGATTTGCTAGGCATTGACGGAATGAATCGATAAACGATGTATTTAACTCGCGGCTTGAATCAAATAACAATTCCTTGTAAACATGCGATAGGAAAATAGCTGGAGATGATCATCCTAAAGGCCTTGAGTAGATTCTCCTATAAAAAGCTTGTAAATAAATTACACATTTTGCATCTTCTCTCACACTAAATTACCATCTGACGTTAATAAATATCCTATATTCTTCTCGAGGAGTAGGATATATTGCTACTCCTACTTGATTTTTTCTACTCAAGATCGCTGCTCCGATGGGATTAAGCTAGAAAGAGCATTTTTCACTGTAATAATGCGTATTTTTTCAAGCAGTGTTTACCATTGCTAAATAAGAATTAAACAAAGACTGTCCATCATTATTTCGAAAGGTTGATCTCATCATTATTTCGAAAGAACCATCTTTAGCTTGTGGCTCCGATATAGAATGTTCGTATTTCTAACAATACCATTGAAAATATGAACCACATTACGTCGCAATTACAGTTTATCCTACTTGATGCAAAAGTTTCCCATTTAATTAGGATGAACCCCCTTTCAATTTATTTGCACTGTTGCCTCAAGTTCGATTCCTCATGGAAAACCTAGCGCATTTAAAAGCTTAGCATAGATGTTTCCGATAAACATCCTGGAAGACTTCGCTTTAAGTTGAATTTACTAACTTCTGGTTTACTTTAATGTAAATGTGTAACCAAAACTTTCCATGCAATATTCTAGACCTAGTTCCCGAACAGTAATTTCAAGAGCAAAATATTTCAAATTCGGAGACTTTAACGCCTGAATATATTCCTCCCCTCCTTCACAGTCCGACTGCTCGAGCGATGAATTTTTCTCCTCCAAATATAAATTGCTGAGAGGAACTTGCATGCTAACTAACAGCTGCGCACCGCATTCTACCCACAATTCGCCCCGTGAGAGAGGCATGAATCACGCCGACTTGAAAAGGTCCCCGCGCGACTTCGAACCCGAGTCCATCGCATCGATTTCGTCATCCCTCCCCGGATGCTAAACGTCCAATTCCGAGAAAAGGAATGAAAAAGGGCAAAAAAGAACCCTTCGACGATCAATCTCTCAAACCCCACGCTGCTCTTAGCGTAAACCCAACTCACCCCTCGTGCTTTTTTCACATCTCTCCACACAGTGCACCCTGCAACGTCATGTTGTACCTTCCCCCGCTTCCTCGCCAACGGATCACCTGCCTTGAGAGAACCACTCCGAGAAACCTCCTGCCTAGCTCGCTAACTCACGGGAGTAGGCTTATTTGACGTCGTCTCATTTATGGAAAGGGGAGGGGAGAGAAATGGAGTCTGGCAGTGATGGGGTGAGACTGTTGAGAAGAGGGAGGCGTGGGATGGAAAGCCAAGCGGGACGGTGTTGCTCGTAGCACGTGGAATGAGGAATAACAGGTAGAGAGAAAGGGAGGGAAGAGGGAAAAGTGATGCCAGAGGGTTCCAGAATGAAAGTCCTTCTCCGTTTGTTTAAGCTTAGAGACCAATGAATGCCACTTTGCGAGCAATCGAGCACTTCGCACAAGGGAAGGAAAAATCGCGCGAGGAAAAAGCGTGGATAAACCCTCGTGGCTAAGAATGTCATCTTGCTCGTTCATGAGTCTGCGTCAACAAATACGCTGCGAGTTTGTTGGATCGCGGAATGGAATGGAGAAGGATGCGTTGTAACGTACGAGGCTATTATTCTCGAGCGCATTTACCGGGAGCGAAAAAGAGATTACAATGAAGCGGTCCCTGATTTATTAATTTATGATTGTATAGAATGGTCCAAGGAAATAAATATTTGAAGTTTATGAGCTTAGCTTGAAGTAATAGGGAGATTTTCATTGTTGCCGCAGTCGCATTTCTCATCTTACCAGCCACTACCGCGCATTTATTTTTCGAATAAGATTATCACCTTTACGGAAATTTACCTATTTACTTAATTTAAACAAATTTTCGTTTTTCTATGCCCTAAGCTATTCCTGTTGTTCTAATAATATTAGCATATACTGAGTCAATTATTAGACTATATATTTATTTTCCAAATCATTGTGGACATTTTTACGTAAATGAATAAATGATTATGATCGCAAATAGCTAGCCAACATCTTATAAATATATTTGTATGCTCATAGGGGTGTGTGTGTGTGTGTGTAATGGTGGTGGTTACTTTATTGAATTCTCTCTACAAAAAGCAGAACTCTCAATGGGTTTAGTACTCATCAATTAAAACGATGGACGAATGATATTCAAAGTTTTAAATACTGTCAGACCTATTCACTTCAACTTGGTAGGTTTCCTGATTACTAGTCGTATCTTCAAAGCACTGTCAAACATTTTAGCGAAAAAAATCAATACGTCTAAAAAATGAATTTTGCTATACAAGTACACGTATATAAAGCTTCATATCTTATTTGCAGAGAGGAAGATGAACTATTCGATGAATATTCGATGGAAAGTTTCGATGATAAAAACAACCAAAGAGATGCAGCACACAAAATTGATAGCATTGAAGCGTTTGCTGGTGAAATACCTCCATCATCAAATAAACAAGATATTCCTTCTCGAGGGAAAGCACTTTTAATCCCTTCTAATGACAAAACATGTGATCAGTCACGCAGTCCTCTTTGAAGCATCCTCTCCTCATTTTTTCGCAGCGAACGGCATCTCGCAAAACAATTTATTATCACCAGTAAATCGATCTGAAGATATTTCCACAGAAAAAAGTATTGCTCGCGCAAACGCGAGATATCTAGCGCTTAATATTACGGGTAATTGCTCACCGTGAGCGAGCAGCGCAAGCAAAACCGCCGCGCAGGCCAAAGTTCAATCAAAATGATTGAGTGGTACGGCATTGTGGGATGGCATTTGACTCTTGAAAAGTTAATCTAGTGACAGCTAATTCAAACCGAGATAAATTAAGAGGTAAGTATATTTCCAAGAGCGATACATAACTTAAAGCTACCACAATGCGAGATTTAATTTCATTTTCCTTCGAGAGAAGGAAGGTAGGCTGAAAAAATCGCCACGCACGTTGCATCAGGGGTTGGACGGAGGACGTTTCTCAGAGTAATTTAGAAGAACCAATAAAAACAAGCAAGAGCGATATATCACGGTCATAAACTACTCTCCCTCCAAAGGAGCATCCTCTTGAGTCATTCCCACTTTTGAAACACTACCTCGGCTATTGAAGGATGCGAATTCTTCTCTCATGGAGACAACGGTGACGTAGAGAACGACCAAAGACTCTGGTGAAACAACAATGAGGTGCTCCAAAAGGACATGCGGTGGAGTGAGGACCTATCCATCAGCCACTCCGCGAGGACATGAAGCCGGTGTCAAGGAGGCTGAGGATAATACGTACTCGAGAAAATTAAAGCAATATCGCGGAGGTTTAAGAGATGAAGACGATTCAGCCTCGGAATGAATTGACTATGCGAAGATAAAAAGAGATAATATGGGATGGTTAAATGGAATGCGACTGAGAAAACGGCTCTGGGATGTGTCCCACTTGGAACTACGTGTTTGAGTAGGATTCTTTAATAATAAAGAGGCACTCTCTCTTCGATGATTAAGCGTACGAGTTCATACCTTCGTTGCAGATTCACCCTAATAGGCTGAGTGACAGGAAGACAAAATATGTATACCAGCTATCTAGTACTTGCAAAGTTATATGATTTATTGATGCTAAAATTGGTTGGCGTCGTCGTGGGGTTTTATGAATGGTAGGCGACAAATCTGAGAAAAACGCATTAAAAGAAGTGGAATCCATTTCCAAATCCACTTCCATAGAAAGACATGTTGGTTCTGTATTCGTCAATGAATTTTTTAAATATACCGCTAAGCATTCCTTACACTTACACGCTCTCGACTCTCATTATTGAAAACTGTGGGCTAGTTCTTACCGCATCAGAAGACGAGCCAGACACGAAGCACTTCAGTCACTATCTTCCGATTATACTTGGTCTTGCTTTCAAAGTGTAATTCCATTGAAGAGGAAGACCGTTAATATGTCGTGCATGAGCATGAGACGATTCTCGGGATAGGTGCTTCGCCGAAATGAATTATTCATCAGCGAGTGATTAGAGGAAGGCATAAAAGCTCTCCTAGGAGTTTCTATACCCAAAATGATAGAGACCTTCACTTAAACCGGGGAAACTGGTCGTGAGTTGGCCGTATAACATGCTTTTAAAGCACTATCTTCAAAGTTGAGGATAATAACCACTACATTTTCAGCGCGCGCAATATTCGCATCCTCAATGATGCGGCTTATGCGTCGTACCGAAGAAAATCTCTTTTCGAATTCCCCACAGCACTTGAAATAAATTGTCAGGGAGCAGTATTTTTCCAGGGGAGAAAATTATGCTCGAGGCAATATTTGCTATTAAAATCTCCATCGATTCTCTGAATTATACTGTGCGTTGACAAACTTTGTTTTACTTCAAAATCGGCGTAAAGTATCATTGTTGGCGCCATATTCTGTACAAAATAAATGATTTTGACCTAGATAGAAAAGGACATTCGACAAGGAGATAATTTACTGCTTTTACCCACAATTATATTTTTATATTTCTAAATATATACGCTGGCAAGCTGCAAGTAAATATTTGATAACGTAATACCTAAAGAATAATACCCAAGAAGGAGACGAACCAGTACGGCACAACCAGATGAAATTAGAACGTGAAAATAAGATTTATCGAGTTGCTGTGCCATATCCATGCATACATTTAACTTAATTATTGTTCATCAATACACTAACTAAATTTCCGACTAATCTTTTTTCCAATTAATAATTTGAATTCATATTTTATGTCACTTTTCGTTAGCTTTTTTGTGTGATCTTCCATACTAGAGAAACCCTCAGGCTCGTTTGTGAACAATCATTTTGCAAACCGCAAATAACATCGCTCAGCCATTCCAGAGGAATGTATAGCTGATAGAAGGAAGGAATCATCACCCTCAGCGAGAAAAACCAAGAAAAGCATAACATAGTTATGACAACCCAAAGACCAAAACACGCGGATAAAAATCTCGGTCATCCGCCGTCCTCGCAAAAAGATTTCAAGCCATCCCGCTAATTCATAGGCGAGAATTGACTTGAAGAAATGGACCGCGCCGCGCCGAAGAAAGATATAACAACGGCCAGATAATGCGCCGATAGAGTGACAATGATGAATGAGAACGGGGAAGGGGAAGAGTCAGCGAAAGAGAGGAGGAAGAACCTTTTGGAACCGGACGACGGGTGGGGAAGAAAGGAAAAAAGCCAACCTTCCGCGAAAACTCGCAAAATCGAGAAGAATCCGGGCGTGCGTGCGAACGAGAAAAGTACCGGAGGGAGGCGAGGCGCGGGAGTGGGGGGATTTTTTTGAAGGGAAGGACGAGATGAAGTTTCTGGTCCGCACCACCGTGCCACGAATAAAAAGAAGCGTAGAACCTGCTCACACATCTCCTTCGCCAGTGTCCCCAGAGAACCTCCCCGTTGGAACACTCATTCGGACCAGAAATCCTCCCCTACCTCCACCTCTCTTTTGGCCCCCGACTTCCATCACAGTCATCATGATGATCATCATCATCACCGCAGCCACCCTCTTCTCGCCTCAGCATCTCCCCACACCTCCCTTATCACCCACCTCTCTCTCCACCTCCTAATATACCTTTAAGCCCCAACCCCGCCCGCTCGGCTACTCGCCATGACCAATCCATCACCTCCGCCAGCCACTGGTCAAGCACGAAGGCTGCCTTCGCGCTTCCAGGCGAGAGAGGCCGATCATAAGGGTTGACCTTCACCGCTCCCGCCGCCGCTCTTTCACCGCAGGTAGGCCTGTTGGGATTGCGGAGCCCCCCCAACCCCCCTCCGCCTACCCACCTATCTTCCGTCCCATTCCCCCGCTGGAGGCTGGAAGGGTTGGAGCGGTTTAGTTGAAAAGAGTGGCTGTGGAGGGAGGGGAGGGGACCAGGAAAGACTAATCGATATATACTACCTTTCGGCCACTTCCACCACGCTGGATCGCCCACCACTATTCCCACACTCTCCGTGCACTGGAGCCCTTCCCAAACTTTGGTGCGGCATTATTCCTCCGCAGCCCTCTCCTCTCCCTCTGTAGATCGCTACTCCTCTTACGCTTTTCTCTTCTTTTGAAGAAGCACCCACAAAGGCGACCCCTTTTTCCACAGCCACCAGTGTGTCAACCAGGAGAGGGCCCGAATGAAAGAATGCAGGGGCGGGAGAATGAAAGATGGTAATTAGCATCCCAAGAATCCGTAAGCTTGAAAATCGAGGATGCGCCGGCTGCCTATTGAGTTTGAAGGAACGAGAGCTTGACTGATAGTGACTTCATAGCTAAGGAGATTTACACACTCACGTGGATGGATCAAATTCTTATGAAACATTACCGTGTAGGCCACAATGTTTTAATAACGTTTTTGTTATCATTTTCTGTCAAGATTTAGTGAAACACGCTGGTCCAGACAAAACCCAAAGGTGAAACACATTACAAGTAGGCACTGATAATCGAGGTAGCTCATCTGAGATAATTCATGTCTCCTACCATTTCCCTAATTATGTATAATCCATGCTCATAAATTCCTTTGACATTGGAAGGGTCTACTTTGATTTTTTTCTCATCCCGGGAATGAATTTTTAATTAAATTAGATTATCGGTAGAAAGATAAAACTAGGATCTTCCCCTGTAAGGACAGTACTTTTTGATTGATTTTTATTGACGTGTATAAACGAATTTCACATTTCAGCAGAACTCAAAAGCAAATTGTACGCATGTAATCAAATAAGAATTCAAACTTGCAGTTTTTCATCCCGTGATTATTCGTATTTTCGATTAAAGTTATACACATTTGTAGCTATCGACGGAAGTACAGAATTGCCGTTAATTGGCAAAATATTATGAACAAGATGATGTGGTTAACTTGGAGAAGACTGAATTTTCTCTGCTCATCATCATAGCTCTCCAACGACCTAACTTTCCCTCTCTCTTTCTAAATTTTCAGATTCTTAAACCCGAAGAGACGAAGAATATTAACAGCTTCCAAAAGAGGTACCAAATTAGCATTTTTAGGTAGTTTCCCTCCTTCTTTTGAGCTAAAACTCCCCGAGCTACAGTTAAGATCCTCTAGTCAGCTTTTGATATTTATAAATGTGCAGTGATTTTACTTGGATAAAAAGAAGTCTCGGGAGAAGCCAAAGAGTCATAGAATACAACCACAAAGATTACCTTCCCATGTACTATTCTCACCCCTTAACTCATCATGATTGGCAATCTTAAATTTATTGCTTTTTACTCTGGAATATTGATAAGCTAACCTATGCGTATAAAAGCTAATAAAAATTATAACAGAAGAATTGACGCAAACATTTCACCTAAAATAGATGCATGCGTTCGCTGTAAATTAACATAAAGTAACTAAGAACAGAAGGCTACGACAAATATTTCTGAGACACCATAAAAAAACAAAGTATATCATTTTTCGTGAGCCACTGTTAAACTTGATGATAATTTAACTACAAATGCAACCAAATAATACACAAAGAATCCAGAAATAGCTATACCACCAATTAACGGAACCGTTCACACCAGTGATTTAGCGTTGAAAACGTAAACGGCCCCGATTCCAGCCGACAATGCAAACCAGTTAGGAAGATAGATAACTGGAAGGAAAAAATTGGGCGCTAAGTCCGCATGAATACAGCATTCGCATAAATTAACACTCGTTTAATCGCTACCATCTTCAAGGAATGAAAGAGCAAAAGCGAGGCATAAAATCTGTACTCGAAGGAAATTAACGCCCGTGAGCTTCTATGAAGAGAGACGAGAAAAAACAACGGATTAAGTTAGCCGAGCCGGACTCCATGTAGCGAACCGAAGCAGAAAAATATCTACAACGTGTGATAATGATTAAGATAGAGGATCTCTCGCTACGCTTAAGAGAGATCTTTCGCTACGCAAGCACTCGGCCGCACTGAACCATCTAAACACAACGCCTCATTCCACTCTAAACAACACCCTTCACGAGAACACTGCATTATAAGTATGACCGCGCCCAGTTCATCACCCAATCAGTTATTACTAATCTTTCTCTTAAAGGCTTTACCTCCTTACCCAACCCCTTGCTACAAGTTTCACGAAAACCTGACAAACTGAATCACCGGAAAAAGCCCCCTTCAGAAATTGCTGGAAAATTTTCCACCACCATTCTTAACCTTGCCTCCAATCCCAGAGGGAGGTAACACGAAGGAGTGCAGGCTATTATCCCATCCTCCGATTCATTACGAGCTCGTCACCATCTTTAATCCGCCTCGATTACTTCGTGATACTTGGAAAAAATCGCGCCCGAAATAATCACGCGTTTCGGAGATATAAAAGGCGGAAGTCACTATTCCATCCTCCAACCGCAAATGGAGAAAGTATCTTCATAGGCCGTAATGATACCAATTCGCCCCTTTTACGTTTAGACCATTAAAAGCTTCTCTATCTCGGGTAATAAAAATTTCGGCCCAAGGAAGCAAACACGAGGTGACCATTTGGATCCCGGATCGGGCGAAAGACCGGCGCTGTACAGAGCGAGAGAGTAAATAAAAAACGGGAGGGAATACTTGAGTAATCGCTCTCGTCCCTCGACAACCGGTCACGTCCTGCGTGAATCGGTACAGGACCGAAAAAAAGAGGCCATCCCCCGAAATTAAGCCGCTAATTACCCGTGCTACGTCTCTATCGACGGGCGATGGTTCGCGTCGATCGGGAATCGAAATAGCCCCAAAAAAGCGACGCATTAAATCCGCTTGATTGCGTTTTCAATTCCCTTTCATCGGCGACGCTCGCTGACGGCTTATGTGGACCCCGACCGAAAGGAACGAAACTGGAAAATGCGACAGTAATAACGGTCATTTCGGGCCAAAGATAATCACTTGATTCCAATCCGTCAATTAAATCCGAATGAGATGAGAGGGAGGGGATCTCGCAGGAATTCCGTCGCCGTAAAAAAATAATAATGAGCCGGCACCGACCGAGAGGTCGAATGAGAGATGAGATTCTTTCCACCCGTTCCTCCGCCTCCCTTTCCGAACGTCCGAAAATACGTGTAGAATATGGAAGAAAAAGAACCACCCGCGACAATTTTGCCCCCGTAAAACGATTCGATTGGAGATAAAACACCCCTTTCGAGTTCCTCTACGCTATCAGATACGTTTGATAAGTGAATTAAAGAGTGGCCCGCGATGGAGAAAGCTCGAGAAGATGGGATTTTTTCCCTCGATGTTTAAACTTAACTGCCGAAGCTTCATTCCTACGAAGTTCATCAAGCGATTCCATCGATTTTAATTTCCGTGAGCGAGAGGGAGGGGGCGGGTAGGGCGGTCTTAAAGATGAAGGAGGTAACACGTGACGCCATCTCCCTTATGAGTTACCGTCCTTGCAACTTACGCGTCCCACCCGACCCAACCGCTCCCGAACCCTTCCCTCCGTAACTCCCCCTTCATTAAAATATAATAACAACACCGAGAGCGAAGGGGGGAAAATGAGATAAACTTAAAGGAAATCTATTCCCCCTCTGCCGACCTTACTCCAAGTGGGAGGAGCCCTAAGATCGAATTCGTGCAGGAAGCCAAAACCCATTTCCAAGAGTCTCTTCCCCCTCTTTGCCTCTCGGCGGCCCTCCGTCCTCTTCCAAGGGCTATCCCCTTCCACGTCCTACCTCCGTATCATAACTCTCCTGCATAAGCATTGACTGCGAGTGATCGGAAGGCCTCCCATGCCACCACATACCATATTCTACGCCGACGTCCGCTGTCTTACTTAATTTCACCAAGGCGGCTCTTTAAAAAAATCCTCTGCTTTATATTGCCTACTGATACTTCACTAAGAAAACGTGTTTCTGATGAAAATTTTCCATCATCAGACACAGACATAGAGCTGGAGATCTGTTTGAAATTCAAGATTTCAATTCCAACCAGAAGGTACGAAGCAACTTGATAGATGTAAGAGGTGATACTTAGGGGAGAAAAAATCGATACTGTTTTATATGATATATCTAATATAAAAACATTGTACGTTTAGGGGTCTTAATATGGAATTCCTCAGTAGAATGGAAAAGATGTTAAGAGCTGAACAAGTTTTTGAATACTAAGGTTGAGTATCTGCTCTTAGTGATTTTCATGACTTAAAACATGTTTTCTATGTAGTTGATTCCATCTAGAATAATATTTCATTGTGAAAATAGACAAATTCTCCAGTTTCTAAACTCTACATAAACTATCATTCCAGTAGAATATATTCATAACACCCTCCTACATGAAATTGCGGGACGCCATCGGAAAGCTACTGCCAATGCAACATAAAATTGAAAAATATAAATTTATACGTTCGAGCAAACGTGAAAACACTTCGTTGCGATTGTAGCAGGAAGAGGAATGATCTCGGCAATCAAGTCAACGAAATAGCATGAGCCGTTCATTTAATCTTTACGCTTCGACAATAAAAAGCAGTGATTCTTTCCTGTAACTGGTTCGGAAGTAGGGGATATAGGATCCTCAATGAAAATCCTCCACGGCTTACGTAAGAATCATAGTGATCGACACAAGAAACGTATAAGTAATGCTGAAAAGTTTTAACGCTCCGTTGCGGAACGTTTTGGCGCCTTATCAGGATAACATTTCTCACGAGCTCTTATTTTGCGCGAAGCTTGCCAGAAGACAGACTTCCTCTTATTGATTTGACTTAAAATCTAGTAAATTTTTGATCCTCCAGACTTTTTGAGAAACAAATTTTATCCTAATTGAAATCCCAAGTGCAAAATATTGTATTCGTAAACATGGTCCAGTAAAACGTAATGGATTTTAAAGACGTTACAACTGTTTCTTACAAAGAAGGTGGAGGTACTCGAGGGTGGAATGGAATAATGTGAATTTGATACTTAACTTAAAAATGTTATCATAAGTAGGAGACTCGTGCTTGCCCTTCTCCTCTCACAAAACCATTCCTCGTAGTTCAAATATATTTCCTTAGTTTCGCTTTGTACCTGATTTGGCGATCAAATGCCGAGACCGGTCGTTCGAACATTTCTTATGACGAAGGATTCCTAGAAATTCAAGGCCGCATCGGTTGAATTTATCATCATATGTGTAGCTGCTATGTGCGATCTAAAGGGCACCCACTACGGAAATGAGCGAGTTAATTCTGTCGATGAGTAAGTTAAATAAAAATTGGGGTAATTCATTGATCTAACGGCTAAGAAACGCTGAAGATTTAGAAGTTTGTTTCGCTCGCGGCCTAGAATAAGATAACCCGAGCGATTGAGTGAATATCAATGCTTAATCTATCATTATTATTATAATTAATTCAATTTGGATTAATTGAAATCCGAGTAATAAGGAATGGTAACGTAAAAAAAATATTTCGATGATAAATAAAACTTGTAAAAAAATATAACATGTTTTCTAGTCGGGTTAATCACCCACTCTTCGAGTCGAAATCTGCCATCACTATATAATTGAAGAGGAAAATTTCCACGGCATGATTTAACTTACAATTCTAAAAAATGCTCTAAATAATATACGTGCGACACCTTCCTACGCGTCCATGGAGTGCTTTTTCCACCGCGGCCGTCAGATAGGATGAAAAGAGGGAGGAAGCTTAGGATAAATCGATGGGTGGGGAGAAGTCGTTCGGACAAGCGATTGAGGTCGATGGAGAGAAGCACACCTCTCGAAGCCTTAGTTATTAACTGCGAGGAGGTAATGACTACGTGGCTTGAGATTGGAGTTATATAGCAGAAGGGAAATGAGAAGGGGAATCGGAAGGGGATCTTCTTCCCATAGAGCGTTCCTTCACGTGAATTTTCGAGGTGTCCTCGCTCTCCCGAGAGCATATCAAACATCTGGTCGATAGCAACCCACGCGTCCCCGCCCCATCCTCAGGGGCGATCCTCTTGGCACTGGAGGAGCTGTCCAAAGCGCGCGACTCCGCTATAACATGCGTCCTCTTCCGAGTTGGTCCTCCCTCGCGAGCCAAACTTACTGCACAATGGCGAAATATGGCTTTTCAGAAGCTATCCTCATCCAAGTAAGAGTAAGAGAAGTGCTTCCCAACCGGTGTGCTTTGAGTGTGGCCTTGCTCTGTCGCGTAATATCCATGACTTATTTAGCTTCCTATGTTAAATTACGTAAGAGTTTTGATAGAAGTATCTATAAACATATGGTTCGAGGCGCCGCATATCCCGAGTTAACCTGTAGGTGAGTCGCGGAAAAAAGTTAGGGAAGCACTTAGCAATAGGATTCCCTCACACTGTACATAACTCCTGTAGTTGCCCGAAAGCATTCTTTCCAAAAAAAAAATATACGAGAAATAAATATTTTTATACCTTTTACGAACCTTCCATTCCCTTTTCCGAGCTGTTCTATTTAATTTAATCAATGTATATTCTTTCTATTAATAAAAAAGTGCTGTACCACACTGACATTCCGTAAGCTACTTCCTCAATAAACGTTCTCATAAAGTTTCAATTATTGCAAAAAGGTTCAAAAAGGCTATACACACGGTTAAGGTCATCTCATACACAAGCACACTGAATACCATAATTACATACCAATAATAAAAATGAAAGCTTCGACATTATTTTAAAATATTCAGAAAAAAAATCAAGGAGTGAATAAAATTATTCTTTCCACAGAACAAACTGAAAACCGTTGAATCAAGGTTTTATAACTGTAAAAATGCTAGTTTTCCAGGAAAAGCCATGAATTATCAACGTGGATTAATTACGACTTCCATCTCAATACCCCGGCAATCGTAAGCTCTGAATGAAAAATTTCTCCTTAGATTGAAAAGAAACTTCATTTTATTCTGTAATGCAAGACTGAGTCTCGGAATAGAGAATGAGAAAATTTAAAGCCAGGAAAGAGCCTTATAGAATAAAGAATGAGGAAATCGGAATTCCTGCGAAAATTGAATATCTCAGGGAAAAATTGCCGCTTTGATTTCTCCTTACACAAATGCTGAATATCCTAAGCTACTTGCTAGCATAGCAGAGTCGAGACAAAGTTATTTTAGGGTAGCGGTGCCCAAACTTCTCAGACTGCTGACAAGACAGCATATTACTCGCAGTTAAGCAAATCACAGTTGTGCATGTGTATTTAAAGGACATACACTTTTCCACTACTCGGACCCGGCGAAAACAAACTTCCAGCCAAATCTGGCACAAGGGCTATTTTTTGCGCATTACTCACTTGGAGCAAGAAGCCCTCCTAAAGGTGTAACGCATTCCAAGGCACCAGTAGCCAAAATTCGAAGAAGATTTCCTTCAAAATCATGTCCCTCGATATTAGGAAATAATCTAAAATTCCTGCTCAAACTGAGAGGGAAGCATTACGATTACTTTTGTGTCGACATTTCTGCTGACATCTCCCATGAAATCTTGGGCAACGCTCCTCGAATCTGGAGTGGGACACCTCGCAAACGCTTCCTAAATTCATCTCACGCCACGAAAGCCTTCTCTTCGTCTACAAGAAATAAAAGAGCGATTCTGCGAAGTCGCTTGAATCGAAACGTACTCCCTCGCACGAGAAAATAATTGGTACATTCTTCGTAGCATACCTTCTCTAGTCCTTGACCGATGATCTCGTAAATAAGGTGGCGATAGGAAGGAGAAGAAGGGAGAACTAAAACTTTCTCGTGGGATTCTCAATACGGTGGCATCTTTGCTGTATCATATCCTGTGTCTGACACAGCGAGTCGAGCGAGCGCCTTTCAATGTTAAAGCCAAATTCCTCGAGGGGGCGCAATACGTACAGAATAGGCAACGCAATCCAGAACCTTTGAACCACAAGGGTGTGCTTTCATTCTTCCAGTACCATTTCATTACAAAAGACCTAGCGATACACGCCGCAAAGCATTCCTAGCAAAGCACTTTTTATCATAGATCTGATCAAACGAACCAAGTTAGATCAAGCGGTGTGTCCCAGGTAAGAACTTATTGTACTTCCTACCGCTCCGACATGGGCTATTAAGTTGCATTAAAATATATTTAATTGTCGTTTTACATGTAACATTACCTTTTCCGATACAATATAATCACATGGAAACTTACAAATTAATAAAACGTTGGCGACAGTTTGAGTTTCTTCATGAGCCGCAAAAGCATAAACGTAAAGGAATACCACTTCAGACAGCTTCTTATCATATAATAACTGAATTTTCATTTTATTGGACTCTTTAGTAGTTTCATACTTCAATTTTCCACTATTTTAGCTTCAGATCTGTGTTATCCAACAATTACTTCTGAGGTGCTACTTTATCGACTATTTTACAATATTCATTAATACTCACATATTACTAAAATCAAATTCTTTTCATATAATATTTGCAAAAATACTGTACATAAGTTCAAATCGTTAATACATATGGGATAAGTTCGCTAAAAGACCAAGATATCTCGATAACGCAACTTAATAGATGATGGTAATTCGAGTCGTTAGGTAGTTTATAAAATTCCATAACGAAACCAAAGTAATGTGGTGTACCTAACTCATATTCAAGCATGAAGAAATAGCTTAAATGAATTTGCGGCTTTTAATAACACATTAAGAGATGGCACACCTAAATTCTCCTCGAGCATCAAATCATGCTACCAACCTGTTTCCCCGACTTCAGAGGCGCGAGCAATGCTGCCTCTAGATCAACTATTACTAACCATCAAGCATGATTAAACATTTTTTTGCTACTTCAGGAAGGATGAGCGTAAATACCTCGTAATCATAGACCATAATTTCTCTCTTTATCTTATATCGAAACTTTCTTCTTGGATTCCGGATCGGAGTACAATTTTCCACGGCAACGAAAACGTTTCCCGGGAGTTTCATCAAAAACCGACACGTCCAGCCAATAATAACGCGCTCGCATAAATTCCAAGGTATGGAGCGAGGCCGAAGTTTTTCTTTTGTGAAATCGATCAAATAATTATGCGTTCGACTCCATTATGATTCTTCTACCACGAAATTTGTGCCGATAAAATATGAGAAATCGAATCAAAAATACTGATTTGTTTCCTATACTTTATATGATCATTTTTTGCAATACCATAATCGATAAGGGCGTAGAAGATGAGAGTAAGCTATTTCAAATCTAGGTGGAACAACTCCGTGAAAGACTATCAAATTCTTTTCCGTAATAGGAAGGAAACATGAGGTTAATACTCCGTAATTTACTTTGTTACGCTGAAAAGTTACTGCGGCTAAATTACACTTAAAACGTTCTTTGGTAGAAGTTATGAAACGAATAATTACAACTACCTTAGCAATTTCCTACATGATACTTCCCGCAAGACGAGGCCTGGGTTGACGTATCCGACAGAAAGGCAAACCGATTACTTGCGGTGGTTAATTCCTTAGACTCTTGGGAAATACTTTAAATTTAAATTACTTTGTGAATTAAGCCATCGTTATTCCTAGTACCATCACTAGTATAATGATGATTCGGGTTAAAGTCCACTATCGTTTATTTTTTAACAAACCGATGAGATTAAATACTGAAATTAAGTTCGTGAAAAAAATTTAAAATATAAATATGACTTATATTGCACTGACCAACAATGAATACTGGCGGTTAATGATAATGCAATTACTTTACAAATTTAAAATTAATATAATATATGTACTACAGTATTTACCCGCTGATAGCAAGAAATTGTGCAAAATATAGGTCCAAAATTCTACCTATATTCGTATGTACGAGCATACAGCATTTATTACGAACTCGACTGAATAAACAGGAGTATATTCACATTCATTGGATTGAGCAATTTACAATTAATCTTATCTTTTCGACATTTTAATTTCATCATAAATAAATGCTCGTTTTGAATTGAGGAAAGAAGATCACAATTCCTAAATTTTTTCGAAATTAAATGTTCTAATTTAAACTNTGAGACCCCCCTGCTACCTTGGACGATCCGACAATGAGCGCAAAATAAGAGAGATAGATGCTAGGACGAGTCGATTTAAGAATTCATTCTTTCCGCGAACTATACATGATAATAATAGGCTAAAAAAATAGTCCGAACGCCCGGTGTTTTCACCCCCTGCCACACGCCGTAAGGCGGCTTGCAGGGTATTTATGTAGATGTAGATGTATGGAGTACAACAATTCAAAGATTCACTGCCGTTTAATTATAACACCTATAAACGCATCACATGCAGATAATATAATAGGCTACTTATAATGCATACATTTCATTTCATCTGTTTCCAGTTAACGCACGAAATATTTCGAAAACGTACATACCCGCGATTACAGAAGTTTACAAAAACGCATAAATTCCGCAGGTAAAACATCATTATACCACTCATTTTGATCAACTCACGAGCGCTCACTTTCATCAACCATAACGCACTCTAAAAATAAAATCCCTGGTTATCGTAGCATTTCGAGCGACCTGTTCCGTCTTGAACCACGGAAGGAATAAACCACTTCCTGGGGAAATAGCAGAGCACGATTCCTCCCAGACATTCACCTACCAATCAACGCGTAAAAGCTAACAATAACACACTCCTTTCCCACCGAATACCTACGAGCTACGCGTGCACCCACAGAGAATTCCCTTTCTTCCCCCACACGAAAGTCGCTAATTCGAAAACTCGCATATCTTCTAATTACGTTGGATCGCCAAGAATCTGAGCCGCCAAACGGCCGAAGAGATGCGCGGAGGCGCTCGTGTCCATTTAGACCCGGCGATTCCCACATCTACCGCGCTCGACCGGACCCTTCGGATATCCCGGCATCGGACACATCGCGAGTGCATCGCCAGTGGTTTTGCTCCGAGGGGTTTAAATTGGCTCGGAGGTAATTACCGAGAAGAAGAGGTGTACTTCTTCCCCTTCCGACCCATGAACTTGTACGCCCCCTTTCGCGCACTCGTGAGGGAACTCTCCGAGTCGTGTTCGACTACCATCCCCGAGTCACACGCGCAGTGGTAAGTAGGCGGAAGATAGAAAAAGAGGGGAAAATAGCAGAGGAAACCGAGAGCAAAACAATACAAAAAATGCGCGAGTTATTGATTGGGACATAAATCTGCGACGAGATGCGCATTGGGAGGGGAAAATAAAATATATCGTATGCCATAGCTGTTATACTGTTATATATCGTCGGACTCACAGTGAAAGTGGCCGTTTAAATTGTGTGAAGCAACCGGTAACACATATCACGACGCTATCATAGAGATCGAGAGAACGGTCATTAAAATGGTGACTTTGAGAATTAAAGTAAGAGCGGGTTATTAGCTCACTCGGAAGAAGATCTTCTGAAGTGAAAACATCTACTTTCACCCATCATGTTTCGATTCCTTTTAAAGCTTTCAATGCGCCTCGTCTTTTTCTGCCAATCTTCCGGCCGTACAGTAGCATTACAGCTTCAAACTATCGCGAAATATGAGAAAAATTAGCTCTAAGGAGGAATGGACAAACATCTCAACTGCAATTATATCGAACATATCATCGTCAAATGCCATAGCTGTTATATACTTGTAACAGGTATCTAATACCCATTAAAATTTCATCTTATACATTTTATAAAAATTTATAACTGACACACTGAATATGTGAACAAACACTGACGTATTCAGAAGAGCAAAAAAGGCATCCTCTACAATTTGAAATTGTCAGTGTTGGCTTTACGTCTACTTTTATCGTTCAAGATACAAACTTTCTATTTCATTGCAGAGAAAAAGGGTAATAAAAGTACAATTCCATTATTATAATTATATTTCTGGATCAAAAATATGGAATTCCACTAAATGTCGCTAAGAAGATTAATTATATTTAACTCCTGTAATAGACACGTAATAATTATTCAACCAATTCCGAACTTCATGAACAGAAAAGTCAATCAAACGTTTTTTCTTAGTGTTAGTCTTCTTTGGTCCATATTTAGGATCTGTAACTTCAAAAACGAATTCATTTCGATCCCTCAAAAATAAATAAACATACATGTATTTTCAAATGGGTAAAAACAATGACTTGACCTTACCACCACAATTCAAGAAATATCAAACAATGAAAATTAATTCGATTAATTCATTTACTTCGATTATTCTGATATAGCATAGAATGATAGTCAGAAATGAATTGCAACGAGTAACATATGTAACTCCACATGTGAGACAAATTAAAAATACTTGGATTGTTTATATCTCACTTCATTTTCAGCAGAAAAATAAGAAACTTTTGTATTTTACTTCAGACCATTAAAAATCTATTAATAATTCGCTGTGTGTACCTTCGGAGCGTTAACTTTGGAGGAGATAATGTAGTGGAGGAGAGCGCGTGCGGGGATCAACAAGGTTCTCCCCATTCCGTCCTCCTCTGAGGTGCAACGCCCCCACACACTCTACGCCCACTCTCTTAAATGCAACACACCACTCACAAGTCCAACCTCCTCATCCCCTCCTTAACATGTTCTTCCCTTATGGGTCGTCTGTCAACCTCGCCACCCCATGCCTATCTCTACATCTCCAAAATATTCCACTTCCGGAATCCCTCCTCGCTTCCTCATAGAAACATTCCTAAGCCTCCCACATTTCCATAAGACATAAATCAATCCCAACCCTTATGGAAGAGATAAATGGGGCTAATTAGGGGCTAAGTTTTGAACCTAAGCAAGGCGAAGAGAAAGAGCACAACCTGATGCCCGTATAAGATATTTCGATGCATTTCGAGACTACTTGTTCATTCACGGAGAATCTTCGGAAGCAAACACACATATAAATACGTACACAATTTGAGAATAAAATCCAAACATATTTACATTCTTAAGGGTAAATTCGTTCGAGGAGTTACTGTTCCCCACTAATAACTAAGTTATAGTAAGGTGCACAAACACTTTCTTTGTAATGCTAACATTTCTATACTGAATCATTCTTTAAAAAATAAAAAAATAAGTAGCACTAATTTGTTCCTTACGAATTTAAAGACTATTGTTTTGTTTCAGGTTCATTTTGTACCCTCATTAGAAAATATTTCTTCTTAATAATCTGGATTTTGCATGTTTTTGTGGAATAAAAATCATAGTGGTCAACATTTTTTACTACTATCAAAGTCTATCCAAGTAATCATCGTGTCGAGTTAATGTCCTGAGCGCATTTTTACGCATGTATTCCACCACAATATTTGGGAATAGTACCGTTAAAGGTCCTCTGACGAATTTTCATACTATCGTCGGGTCAATTTTTTTAATATATCCAATACATGTGGCGGCCATCGCTTCTCCATGACAAATTTATGCATAAACTATATTACACACACGCACTTATTAATAAAGGAATTTTCAAAACATATGTGCTTCAAAATTTAAAACAATATATTTTACCGTTAATTTATTTTAACTCGTATTATCGGCCTTAAGAGGTTTCAGACGTTTACACTACGTATTCCTGACTATTGTGCCATTTGGGCGATTTTCTATGAATCCTACTTCCCGGATGCAAAGTGCCTTGGACCAAAAACACCCCATTTCTTCTTCATATTCCGCCAATCCTCTCTAGAACTCCTTGAAGCCCTTCTACACCAGTCCACCTATCCCTTTCCACACCCATCCTTTCCGTACGCGATGGCGGAGGGCGTATCGGACTGGAGATCGGGAATCCTCTCCAATCTTAATTAGAAAACGGGACAGTGTAGGACGCTGGGAAGGGCCTTCGAGACGAGTGGGTAGGGCAGGGCGGGGCGAGAGGAGGGGGTGGCTGCATTGAAGGTTATGGCTTCGCATCCCTTCCCTCCATAGCACACGACGAGGATAAACAGACACAAAGCGAAGTGGCGACTGCCAACCGAGTGATAATTACTAGGACCGCGAATGTAAGTGAGAAAATTCTTATTGCTCCAACGGATGGAATAATATTATTTTTAGCCCCTGAACCCATCTGCAATGGAAGTTTCCACCATCTTGTATGCAAACTCACGAGACCATACATATCCAACAGGTACTATCCTTAGAACTCTTTATGATGTAAACATTCTTGGAAGTTAATCAAGTATTGAAATTTTTAAGTATAAATTTACGGCCGTCACCATAAACGTGGAGTATGAATTAGTTATGAACTCGACGCTCTTTCGAAATTTATGAATATCTAGACAATCTTATTACGCGTATTTAATGGCATTATAACTAGAAAGTGCTATTACTTCTCAGCTGAGTTACTTACGATCCTCTTAAACCGTTATTACTCTAAATTAAGCGCATGTAATGACGCATGAAGGAAAAGCAAACAGTCAGTTGATAACTGAAAATAAATCAGTTGCGATGAAGGAAGAATTTTTATGTGATATGGGAAAATAACACATATTATAGTAACGTACATATTGTAGTAACGTACATATTGTAGTAACTTCTGAAATGGCATGATAAAAATTTCACATACACAGTGGAACGTTCTATTTATACAAACTTTCAATAAATGTTATTTCGAAACACTTAGCGGCATATTCAAAGGTGCCCTAAGATTTCCTAAAATGCGAATAAAACTTAGCAGCAAAGTGTCAATGGCATCTCCAACTTTTACTGTAATCCCAGTGACAATACGACAACATACATCCCTTTTCTTTAAATACTCCACAATTTAAAACTGATTACAATTTCGTCATAAATTATAAAATGAAAAGATAAAGAAAATATTTATGTATAATAATCTATCTCATATACCAACTGAAGCAACTAAGTGTAATCTAACAAAACAAGACAGCTAAATATATCATGAAAAATCTTTCTGAGAAAGTAATCGACCTAATTCTCTTAAAGCGTAAATTTTACGAAATTTTCCCTCAAATACCCTCTATATATCGTATATATGGTGTAGAGAGAAATTTACTTCACCCCAACCCTTCTGACAAAAAAAAACTACAAAAAATTCATCGCGGAATACCTCGTTCAAATCAATATATTTATCTCGTAGGAACACATCCTGCGAAGCAGCTCAATTATCAACTAAGATACCTCTCTCAAATAATTACCCATCTTACCTCCAGTAAATCTTCCTAGCCGAAGTACCCTCCCCATTCTGATAGATTTCATGCTCTGATTTTTGCAAACAGATCGGATTATAGATCTCTAACTTGAATGGATACCCGACCGAGCGCCTCGGAAGATATATGTAATTGAACGGGACGCGCAACTTACGGGAGGAAAAAAACGACTGATGGGGTCAGCCTTCGAGACAGGATTTAAGGAAGGATACATCTCGCAGGGTTATCTCTTCGTGAATCTGCCCGACTCACGGCAATGAAATTACGAACGGAGAGAAACGCAACAGTTTAAGACGTGATCTCTCTAGCTTGACCAATGGATTTCTACGGGAGCCAAAGTCTATTAAGACGGTGGCATTTTATAAAAGTACCAAAGGCTCCCGAAAGGGGGCGTAGCTTAACGCGTGGAACCCACTCCCGCCAGGGTAAACCGGGGAGCGGCGTATAATCGCGTACGGATTGAAAATAAAAAATAAACTCCGCCTCTTCAATATCGCGAAAAAAACGTAGATAGTGGGGGGATGGATGGTTGCTCTCT
Organism: Ladona fulva; assembly: GCA_000376725.2. Classification (NCBI taxonomy): domain Eukaryota; kingdom Metazoa; phylum Arthropoda; class Insecta; order Odonata; family Libellulidae; genus Ladona; species Ladona fulva. The sequence goes on from KZ308316.1 coordinate 437,693, forward strand.
CTCTCGGCCGGAGGAAGGGTTTCAGATCGAATCGTGGAAATGGATAAGGGTGGAAAAAGGTATGAAGGGCGAGGTTGGGAAATCTGGAGATGTTCGGAGGGAAAGGGGGAAGAGTGGAAGAAAAACACCTTCCGAGAAGAAAGGAGACACCAAGAGGGGTAATTAAAGTGCATCAAGTGAACAATGTGGGAGGGTTTCTGAGAGGGAGGACGGGGGAATGGTTGAACGAAGGAGAAATTCCGTGGTACTCACGTGCGCGGGTAAGGCAGATAAATTGCCATCGCCTGAGCGGCGAGGATGCTGCCGCTGCGTCCACCGAGGAAGCCAGAGATAACGGCACGAGATATCCCTTCGTAGCAAACGAAGAGGATTTGTGGAGTGGGAGTGGTGAGGGGGTTGGCTAAGACCGAAGCCAAAACTTGCCAAATCCTTCCCTCGCCCGAGACCAAGGGAGATATGCTGCGAACTGCGATACCCACGCAAATGAGATTGGGAACCTTCTATCGAAACGGAGAGGGCTTGAGCAGCGAAAAGGCTACCGATGGAGAAAATTGGGGGTGATGCGTATGAAGGTGGCTACATTCCCCATCCGTCCGATTTTTAAATTAACTCGCCCAAAATAATCATTCTTTTCACGTTTAGGCGAATTTTATATTGCTTACACAATGTAGTCAGTTTGCTATGAGAAAGATTTTGATAGAAATTTATGCAAGTGATGTTTCGATTACATTCACTTGCAAAGAACATACCACAAAAACTACCCAAGTGTTTTATAGTTCATAGAAAGGCAAGCTAACCACACCATCAATGATGTGTTCAATCTCAGCAGTTATCTTACTGCAACGACAAGAATTGGAACGTTAGAGGCACTAGTAAATTAAATGAAGGATCTCGATGATCATTTATATTTTTCATTTTGATGTAAGTTGTTATCTTCATCCTCTATAAACATCTAACCTATATATCCACTCATTTGTAGAGTAAATTAACTATTACCTTATCAATAACTGTTACACATACTGTCTTAGAAAAATTACTACAGAGAGAAAATTAAAATAGAAAGCATTTGCATACAAAGCAAACAATTCCTAACTATTTCAAATGCTTAGCGTTTGAATGAAAATAATCACGGTTAACTAGGCTACTTTAAATTTTGATGAGATTAGTAAAACGTATAAGCTACAGGATCCCTGATTTACTTTCATCAAAAAAAATAACTTGAAAAATCAGCTGAAGAGTTTACTCCATTACTTATTCCAATTACAGCATGCAGAAAAGGAGCTAAAATTGTTCTGCGGTGGTGGAGTGGTGAAGAACCTTGCAAGAGGGGGTTTGACCCACGAGTAAGAAAATACTACCAATTCTGTTCATTGTAGGCACATGCCTTCAGAGATATAGTACGGAAATCCTTCTCTTGAGCAACTTGTTTCGGAAGGAAACAAAGACGGCTAACGCCAATACAAAGGCCAAACAAAAACTCCCCGAGCAACCGAACCGACCGACACAATCAAGTGGTCATATATGAGATGCGCGGTCCCTAAAGATCCGGATGGACAGGAGGTCTGACCCCTCAAATAAAAAAGTCCTTGTCTGTGCTGACAAACCTGGTCGGAGAGCGCGCAGAACAACCTATGAACCCGCACACACACGGCCGACATCAACTCACCCTCATCTGATACCTTGCGTGTAATTACCCAATCGCATTTACCTTTATTTATCTGTCTGGCACATGGATCCTCCCACCTCTCATCTTCCGTAAAACCTCATCACAGACCTATTCGCATCTGCCGTGATATATAGGTTCTTATTATGGGGCAGACCTCCTCTACCGCTCGAGAAGCTGAACTTTTCTCTTTTTTCCGTTCTCGCTTAATACAGGCGGAGAAGACCTGTACTCGGACGCTGTCAGGTGAACGGGGAAATGGAAGTAAAGGAATCGGCGAGAGGGAAGTGAAGGGAGAAAATGGGAAGGAATGGTGATGTCTAACGCACCAGGGAAGGATGAAGATATAGTTGCTATTCGAGAACAATTACCGCTTTTACCTTCCTACCGAAAGACGAAGAAGAGAGGGCATCTTTGCTACATCTGCGAAGGAAATGGGCGAGGTCGATCACATACGAGGAGAGAAAGATTGTAGGGAACATTAACCCTTGATGAGAGATTTTGTTCGCTTAACTTTTTTAACACCTCAAATCTTACAAAGGATTCAAACACGTAGCAAGCACAAACCGCACTAAAATCAGTGGTTCCTCTCACTTAAAAGTTACTTTAATTTGCTAAAATATCGTTCGTATTAGGAAGAACAAGGGTATTTTTAAGACGTTTTTGATTCCGAATGATAGGCTAACACTAAATGTGATGCAAACACTGGCCAATAATTTAGATTTCTAGAGGAATTTTTCATTATATATAGCTATTGATTACCGAAAATAGCAGCCAAGCTGGACCCCTTTGACTGCATCAACTTTATATTAACCTAAGTATCTGATAATCTGCTATATTCTATTATCTGTAGCACGGTCATGAATTATTGTACCCGTATTAATGCATCAATTTTTGAAATCGTCCTAATTCAAAATAAAAAATCATTTAAATGTTAATACATTAACCACACAATATATTAAAAATCAATTGCATGGAGCGATAAGTTATGACGAGCTAATTTCTTGTATGATTAACAATATCTTTATCTTTTTCCTTTAAAAGAATGCGCTGGAATTATATGAACCTATAATAATATGCTGATAGAAATCCCTTTCGTACCAAAAGATATTGAAAATGTCGATATTTGACTCTGAATCGTCGACACAGAACGAAGCAATTTTTATCTCTACGATTACTGAGCATTTTAAAATTCCTGAAGCTTTGGTCGAAGGTAAAGTTGGTCGTGCGATGTGAGCACGATTCAAGAAGTAAAAGATGAGAATTACGGACGAAGCTTGATTAAAAACTAATGTAGCCACGGAGTTTAGAGAATTAAGATCGCGTGATATGGTGGCGTTCTTCACAGGAGTATTATGACTAATTCGCGCTGGAATCCTCCGAGGTACAGGAGAAATTGCGTAGTCAAGAAGGAAAATTCAAAAGCTGGCTTTCTACAAAATTGTTTTACCCTGACATGTATGACGACTAAATTACAGTTTATTTTTAATTAATAAAGACTGAAATTCCACAATAGACCATATAATTATAGTCTAATGTCATAATCTAACGTTCAAAATCAGTAAGGCGAAAATTTCATTGTAAAAGAGATAAAAAATCTCATCATTTTAAATAAGATCATCTTTACTTGGTGGTATTCCATTACTAAAATAACTTTTTTCGCCTCTTAATTTCCTGATTTGGATTCCCAAAACTTTATAATGAATTTTGGGTTAATACAGCGATATGTAACGTGTTAGATTGCACTTCGATTGGTTAGATCCCCTATCCTAAGGTTTTTGTTGCTATTCGTAGAGGCTGTGAGGGTGTAATCACCCTCAGATAAATCATCCTTTAAAGAAAACAATATTTTATAGCTATTTAATTTTCTAATAAACCGATTCAATTTAAAAATGAATCTTAACAATCTTAACAACGAAACTCCAGCGTGCCTAGGAGAGAAATCTAAAGGCGGACATCTGGACACGATTTAAACACATCATCAACGCGTAATCTCCCTGACATTTAAATTTTGTTTTGTTCCTAAAAACCTCCAAGTCGGTTTCAAGATACGATAGTAATTAAACGCAACACGCATCTCGGAATGCAACGTCTCACTAAACGACCGCTGAGGATTGAACATTTCAGACGACAAGGTCACGCACGGGATTTGAAAATATACGAATCGAGCCGAGTGAATAACTTCATTTAGGTATGCCACATCCGTGACATTAAGCGCAGGGGAGAATGCAGCTGGGAGACGTAAAAGGCATCAGCGGCCGGGAGCTAAACATAACGCAGCTTCTCACGGCATACGCTCTCGGATCCCGACTCCGTCTCGGGCGGGATGTTCGGGAAACGTTCGCCATTTCTCAACCAACAAAGAAACGTCTCTCTCAAAAAGCTATTAAGCGACGGAAGGGTGGTGGATTAATAAATCAATTAAGAGACAAGTCGGGAACTCGGAGACGCTCTGCCCCGAAGTGGTACCCAAACGGTCGATAATTTACGAGACTGTGAGAATCTCGAGTTGGAAAAAAAAGCCGGGCGATATAAACAACGAAGACACCCTGACCGCGGAAAAACAAAAATCCGAACCGCGAACGCGTAAAGCATTTAAACGGTCCGCTAGCCTCCATCTATTTAATCCATCCCCCTCCCCTATCCTTGTTCCTCTAAATTAAATATATGTATTCGCGCGGAGAGATGGGGAAGAGTTGTGAGGAAGGTATTTACATGATGGCCGGGTAAAGAAAGAATGAAGAGAGGTAGAGAGAAAGGAATTATAACGCGAACGATGAACTGCGCGAGAGTTGGATGTGATCATGAAAACGAGCTAGGCGCCCACACTTCATACGAACGAGGCATTTCATTTAATCTGATGCTACACGAGTCCCCCAACCCCCGCGAGGGAAAAAAGGAGTAATTATACTCGAATACGTTGTGGAGTCCGAGAGAGCAATGCGGCAGTTACTCAACGCTCGCTGCTGGAGCTGGGAGGGGATGGTGCGGGGAATGGAATTCAAAAGGGTGCTCTCCCCACTCTTCCCAAGACCGCCACTGTTCCTCCGACACCCACCGTCTAGCCGACCCTTCCCCTTTGTCGATATCCACCACCCTTGGGATCCACCCTTCCACCTTAAACACCGAGAAGCTGGAAAATTTTTCTTCCCGCGTCACGGCTTGGGAGAAACTCCTATTATATGTTACCCATTCGGAAGCAATTAAAATCCTTCCCTATCTTTTTGTATACTAAATATCTCTTCTGGGGAGCTTTCCAGCTGTAGTCCGATTCCTTCTTTGCACGTCTTACACGATGATTTGGCTCCAATACTTAGCGGAGAGGTATCAGGTGACTGGTCATCCATTATTTTGCCCTCTTCCGCGAAACTGCGGAATCCTGCGGAATTTCGCTCTCCTTCCATTAGAATTTGCGGACTCCTAGCCCCTGAATGACTACCGAAAGATAGCGATCTGGTGAGGTTTATTGCGCATAGTAGTGCAGAAGCTCTGGTAATTTCCCACCCCACTCCCACTTGCAATCCTGGGAAGGGATTACGTTTGGGAAGAGACTCCCAGCTCCCACAAGGATTTCTTTCCCGAGAAAGTTGCGTCGATAGCGGAGCTGGTTTAAGTCAAATAAATGGGAACTAATGGAAAATGGCCTTTTAAATCCTGCAAATCTCTATTATATATATTGGTGGAAAAGATACACGCCCTCTCCGGATTTACCATAAATCCGGATTAATTTAATTGGTTCGTTCCACTCCTTGTGTAAACTAAACGTTAATAAGATAGAGGGGGTAGATGATAACTAAAGGATTTCTGTTGAAAAAGAGGAACGAATTGAATTCTAACAGTTTAATGTCGACGTCGCCTTCCAAGAAAGTGCACCCTTTAGTAACAAGTCAATCCTGATTTACGGAGGTACAAAAAACAACCGAAGGTCACGACAATTCCACAATACGATAAATGACCGCTTTAAAATATTTCCTTTTACTTACATTTAAATTGTGTCGGATGGCTAAGTTCCCACTGATCGTACTCACCTGGAAAGAAAGAAGACATAGTATCTATTAGTAAAAATTAGTATCATTTCATAAAAACATTCCAGTTCAAATTGAAATTAATTTAGTAGAACACATAAATTTGCATGCTAGGAAAGCAATTTTTACGTTCATAAAATATATTATAAGATACGTTAGGAATTCGCAAAAAAAAACTGATTGATAACTAAGAGGGAAACGGGGAAAAGAAGATGAATTTTTCATAACGTAATGACGTTCCTAAAATCCTTATTAGAAATTAATCGAATCCAGAAGATGCACATCCTCCTTTTTCAGGGAAACGGACTTTCAATGCAATAGTAGATCGTGTTCGGTTTATTGTAGAGCTCTCAAAAATTCCCTCCGCTTAGTTATTTAAAAAGACCAGCGACTTTCATGGATCAGCGATAATGCAAATACGATACGAATACAATACTCGTATTTCCTCAATTGAAACTTAACCTTCAGTTTCCCAAGCCGTGCAGCGTTACAATGTATTTTTACTGCTCGGTAGAAAGGAAACTTGGAGTTGTGCCGGAAAATAGCGTCTAGAAACGTATAAAGATCAAATATGTTTACTCCTTCCAATAATAGCATAAACAAACCACCAAACAATTTCAGGCCGATTAAGACATTCTCTCCCTTTTCCGCAACTCGGAACAGGGATTAACCAATGACCCGTTTTCCCAACCGCTTGAGGCGAAATCCCGGAGACGGGCAATAAAATAAAAGCGGCGATAAACCGGCTAAAATATCAGGAAACCCGGAGGAATGTTGAGACAAGCGAAGGAGTCAGAAATAATGGAAGAGATTTAAGTAACGCGTAGCGAGGAAAATATCCGAGATGCAAAATGGGAAACGCAAACCGTGGAGCTGGAAGAGAAGGAGGTCGGAGCTGCAAGAGACACAGTGTTTCTGTTGAGTCCACCCACGATCAACATCTACTTCACGCGCCGTGGATATCACGCAGGAAGGAATACGGCCCGATGAGAGAAAGAAAGAGATAGCGGAGGCACGTAAGAAGGCGGCTGAGGTCGGAAAGAGTGCTAACGGATGCTCCTTTAGCCGGACGGTCGTGGGAGACGCGCCCGAGAAGAAGAAGGGAGGGATTTGAAGATGTGGGTGGTAGGGAGGGAACGACTGGGGAAGGGGCGAAAGAAGAACACGGAGAAAAGTGGAGGAGACTCCACGAGGTAGAAAGAGATAGACGACGGAGCAGATGTGGAAATGCATTAGCATCCGTCCGATGTTTTAACGGCGAGGTGTGGTCGGTGTTTACCTAAGCTACTGTAAATAAAAGCCGTGTACCTAAGTGCCCCCCCCTGACCGACCCTTCTCCCCCCCATCTTGGAAGAGACTCCATCCGTCTCCTCCCACCACGTATGCAAACCTACTTTCTTTTCTCTCTACAATCATCCCTTTTCCTTTGTTGACTCTATCCCTCTCTCTTTCTGTTTCCTCCCATCCTATTTCTCCATTCCTCTGGCCAGCTCTTCTGTTAACCCTTTGGGATCTTGCCTTTTATTCTATTCCTTCCCCAACACCTACGGGAATTAAAGGTCGATTCTTTCCGGAGCGTTGTAACTCTCTATGAAATGCCACGGTAAGACTACGCCAGGAGAGGGTTTTACCACGGGTGCGTACTGTATGTTTATATTTAGAACGGCCGAAGGAATGCGGGGAGACGCATGGATAACATCTTTAAAACTCTTTTTGAACTCAGCTTCGAGGCTGAGGAAAAATCATCGCCGGTTTTTCGTTGGGCGAGCCGGTGGGAGCTGGGGCATTTAGCACCCGCACTTCAAGGAGTTTTTCCAGTCCTTCCTTTCAGCATGCGAGAATTTTTAGCGGCAGATTGATTCAGAAAACTAGAAACGGTACATAACATGATGGATTCTGGGCCCTAGCAGAAAGTTTGTGGGCGTTTCTCTATTCTGAACTCAAGAGGGGAGGTTTCTTGGAGAAATCAACGGGAGGATTCTTATTTAAAGAGAATTTAATTCCTCAAAAATTTATCTCCTATGGTTTATGAATTAAAAATTTCGGATTTAGGAGGAGCACATTCTTAGATATAATTGTATTCGGTTCCTCCCAACTTGGCGAAAACATAATGAAGACTTAATCAACTCAACGGACGATTATACGATACCGAAGAGCGTATGTGTATATACGTTACCCTTACTTCACATTGCATATATGTATATGGTAGCAGGTAGACGCTAATACATATGTACTAGGAAGTGTGTATTACGGTGAAGATGTTGATTGTATATTATGTGCAATATGTAAATAATATAATAGTATTTCATAGGCACTTAATGCTGCTACTGGAAGATAAATTTGATTGTTCGCCTAAATTAAATCACCAAGAGATCAGATCTCTATGATTAAAAATTGAGAGATAAAATTCAAGAATAAGTAAAAGAAAAACTTATTAAAAAGTACTTTCATTTTGATTTTATTAAAAATACTGCTTTGTGCTAAATGCCACCATCTCCGAATCATTTCACGTTCAATGATAAGTGATACATTTTAATGAATATCATAATAATCCCATGAGCACTCGATGTAACTTATATCGCGAGAACAAAAAATATTAACTTAAATTTCGGAAATGAAAATATCAATAACACAAGCCGTGACAAAAAACTGCGATGTTAGACACGGAAAACATTAGCCAAAAAATTTACGAGAATCCATTAAATATAGCTTCAAAATTCAGAATACATTCCATTCAGATTACATTCCACTGATTCATTTCCATCCACGGATGACGAAGAAAACGACATTTCGAATCGGATGGCTCGTAACGGTCTCGAACCCGGGACAAAAGCACGCATCGCGACGCGACCCGAACGCCATCTTCCGAAACAAAAGAGCGCCGCTTCTTTGAAACTCCTTTATTCCATTCCATCCGTTTACAAGACATGAAATGCAAATTCAACTCTAGTAGTCCGAGGTTTAAAAGATCCTAAAAGCGGATATAAGCGGTGATACGTACACGGGTATCACAAAAGGATTGAAGACGCGTGGAAATCGAGAGTCCTGGTACAGAGAGAGGCAGATCGGTTTGAAGACGAAAGGCAGAAGAGTAAAGAGAAAGAAGAGTTATCGATAAGGGAAAGAAGTAAGGGAGAAGGGTGCAGCGGGAGATGTTGGTGAGAGAAGTTAGGGAAGATAGGCCGTAAGGCGGGTTAAGTCCGGAGATAGGTGGTGCGGACGTTGGAATAGTGTATAGGGTAGGGGAGGGTAGAAGAATGTCCGGCTTGCTGCTCACGCCTTAGCTAGAACACACCTGCGGGATGGAGGATCGGAAAAAGGAAGGAAAGAAAAGATATCCCCTTTACTCAGTTGGGTTTCTTTCCACCATCCGTAGAGAATCTCCTAAGACGGTCATCCCGCCGTGGGAAAATCATATTCGGTAGCACAATGGAACAAAGGCGAGCCCGAAATTATCCCTTTCGGAAGATCTGTCACGATGTGGGTGACACATAAGGTGGTTGAAATTTCTGAAGGGGCGCCTCGGATGGAGTTGAGGAAATGCATTGAGCACATGACACTTTATCCCTTAATGCTTGCTTGCTGAGAACGGCTTTCGATGCCAATGAGTGGTTTTCTGAGATAACCTCTCCAGCGCTCAATCACAAAAGGTTCTCAAAATGTTTATAGAAGACTTTATTTCCAAACAAGCGGGTGTCATAACACAAAAGGTTATGTTTCTTAGGTCTAAGCTTGCCTTGTAAACTTAAGAATGGTAAATTTTAAACTCTTTGGAGAAAATCACTATAACGTTTAAACTGAATTGAATATCTGAAATTCGGTTTAGGCATGTAAGAATTTGAATGCCTAATAAGAACCTTTATGGACAGTGCAAAAAGTATTACTTTCAGTTAAAGATCAGTGAATACGGAGTTCTTGTAATTAAAAGTTTCTAATATCACGTAGCGAAGTGGAGTGGTGAGCATTGTAACCTACCCACACCGAAGTACGTAGTTCAATTCCCGGTTAACCGGGTTTATTTCTAGTTAGGTAATAGATTTCTGTGTTCATTCAGTTATGGATATTTAACTGTAATTGTCCTCTGATTGGGTGTTTCGATATTGAAATACAAATAAATAACCAGCTAGTAGAATGCGACCAATCAACTAGGCTCCTTTTTCTAAATATAGATTTGGAATAAGATTTATTATTGGCTTTTACTGGTACATCAGATAATTAGAAATTACCTAACTTAAAACGGTACCTCAACCTTGCTCCTCCGCATTCCGTGAAAAGTTAGAAAATTATTTCAAAATTTAGGAGGTCACGAAAAGCACTAAATGGAATCAAGATCATTTCAGGAAAAACTACTTAATTCACTTTTTATCTCAAGCAATGACATCCTCTCCTTCGTTTGAATTTGCGTATCTTTTCTCTAAATGAAACCGTCTTATGAAAGGAGAGACCATTCGTGGCATTAAAACAAACGGATTCAACAAGAGAAAATTATTTCGGGTTTAGGAACCTTAAAACGCCACCCGAGTTATCTGAGACGAATCTTGGAACTCAAAACCACAAAATGTTTCCATATTTCATTCGAGATGGAAATTTTAAGTGCTCCGTATCCCGAGAAGAGTGCTTACGTGAAGGGTGGATAAAATGTAACACAGACTCCTTGGGAAGCATAGAAAACCTTTTCCATGAGACATTTTTCTTTCCACCCGCATTCCGATGCTCGCTCTAGCGTGATAAGAGTTCGAAAAGTAGGAACCTCCTAAGAGTGTAATACTACAAAAAAAAAAGTTGAGGAGTAGAAAAGTTAGGGGTATTATGTAGAGGTAAGCATTAGAAAACCCTTGTTCACTAGCAATAAGAAATGATTTTCTCGTTTAAGCCGATCTCCTAGGAGTCGAGATGTAAAAATTGAGTGACATCGAATTTCCGTTACCCGAGGGACTTCCGCTGAATATAAACGAGAAAAGTAAATGAAACACTTCGGAGACCAAAACTAAAAAAACAGTTGACTCACTTCGGTACATCATTTTTCAAGTTATATTACTTAGGACAACAGAAAAAGGCAGAAAAATAACAAGGGAATAAAACATTGGACGACAATATTGGAATCGATAAATTTAGAACCAAAGGATGTGGAAATGTCTGTCAAAACCGGGAATTGAACCACAGATTCCTGGGAAAAATCAAACAATTTTCCTCTTGGACACTCTTACCGCGATAAAGTTATAGTTTTCCAATAATTACTTCATTTGTTTAACTACTTGAAATACATTAATCTTTTTATAAATATTTAAGACAGTAAAAATAAGAACATCAATATAATAACAGGGTAATGATGACGTGAATCATACTAATGATAAATTCAATCCAAAAGTATCAGTTCATTCCACTGTCTATGAAATAAAGCCAAAGCAAGAGATACATTATAATTATGGTATTGAAACATAATTTTTAATTAATACCCTGCTTTTGTACGTTTGATAAGGGACTGATGAAACACAAATAAGTATGTTTCCTTCGCACAAAATGTAGAAATTTTAAATTAATTATACCTATCCACCCAACAGAAAGGCGCACCATAATCAACAGCTAGCAGAATATCCGCGTATCGCAATGGCACATTCACTGAAATGAAAACTCATCTTTGGAAAGCGGTCCATCTCTGGCATGAACCGATATTCGTCTTCTACACTCGTAATAGTAGTCATGTACTCGAATGTAATAGCCCCGTATTATATGCCAGTAATTTTAACATCCTCTACCTTTATACATCTCATCGACCAACTCTTTGTTCAACTAATGAACATTTCCTGTTCTCCCCTCCCACGATCGACCGACGGGAGAGACCCTTTGGCACAAATTCCATCGATTCTATTTGCTTTACGAGACATCCTCCGAAAACAAATAATATGAAAGTACGCCTTACTCGGTTCACCTGCTTCTCCCCTATGCATCGGAGCGAGGCAATAAAAGGAATTAATTGAATCGTACTACCTCGAGGACGTCTCGAAGCATTTTGAGTGCTTAAAAGAGTCAGAAAAGAATGGACTCGCGTCTTGAATCCCGAAGTAGTTCTTTCTCCCGGTTCCTCCTGCTTCCCTCCCCGCCATCTCCCACACCACCCCGCCGCGATATAAGTTATTCCCCGCGCTTTATCTACGGCTGAGGAGGTGAAGCCGTGCTGCTTAAAGGGTGAGGTACCCTTTCCTCCGATGGTGACAAGTAGTGCCTCTCTCAATGGTATCGGCAAAGGGGCGACCTCCTACTAACATCTCCTCCCACCAATCCGTCTTCAGGGACAGTTGACATCAGGATGACGCCGATTCCTGAAAGCAAAGCGTTTCCAACCCTGCCCTGATGTATGCCTATATCTTTTTAGGGCGGGTGCATTAAGGGGTCCGATAAGTCGAACGAGGGATCTCTACTACATCGGAGTCCATTAGACACAATTGAAAAAGTGTACGGACGATGAATATTTTTCTAAAAGTCTCCCTTACCTTATCTTCCTAGCGGAAATGTGCTCGGAAAGCTAGATGAGACAGGAATGGTTGTTTAAAAACTTGTCTGCCTGCAGTCCTCAAGTAAGTGGACAACAAAAGGTAAATGACAAATCGAAAAAAAAAAACGTCAATGTGCCGTAATGATAAGGAAGACGGCTTCGGATAACGTAAATGAGGCTCTGTACACAAGATGCATTCATATTGATGCATGTTTTATGGGAGAATCGGCATTGTGCTATCTTAAATGACTCGGAAAGGAATAAACGAATCTGGGTAACTGCACGGAGTGATACTGAATACCTGTTCCCTGGGAATTTCTCTGTGGGTAGGAAATGTTCCTTTACCTCATTAGAAGAAAATAATACATGCAAGATTTCCTTCACTAGAACGCATTTGAAACCTTACGACCGATTCTTAATTACGTGTACTTTTTGAAGCAATGTTTATCACTATTTGATTATCCTGGTGCAGAAACTTTCTGAAAGAAAGAAAGAAAGAAGAGAAACGTACAATTCTAAGCTGATGAGATCCACTAACTAAGAAATGTCAACGAATAGTATCCCTGCATAAAATTAGTGCTATTATCTACCATTTGTAGATGTTATAAGGGGACTCCGGAAAGCGGTTGGGGGTTTGATTCCCGGTTAGAACTCACGTGCGAAATTACCTTAGCTGTCGAAGCACTTTTAAAATTACCACTACTACTACATGTTATTAGATATCACGGAACACCCTACACCATTGCAAAATAATAGTACTGTCAAATAAATTTATCCGTTCCCGATCACATAGCTTCTAACTTCATAGCTTTGACACCAAGAGTAAAAGATCAATACGTATGATGGGAAACAATCTGGCATTCTAACAAATAAATTTTCCGGTGGAAAATTCAGTCGGGGCAATAGGAAAGTTCCTGCAATTTGAATAAAGCTACTTTACGTTGATGTCAAAGATTTTATTCTCATTCCAGCTTGGCACATGATAATACGCGCTTTGAGCATGACATAGTATGAATCTTGTACCCATTACATAAGACAAAATGTGCAAATCATGCCGAAAAAATTAGTAAGTTAAATCGTGATTCAACAGCGTTTTTTGTGCACCGACATCACCACCGCGGTCATTAGTTATTGGTAGAGAAAAGGGGAACCCGAGCTAAGGCCTACCATTAGACTCTAACTCACTCCAGTCGCAGCGCACTTTACGTCCAGCAATTTTAGTTTATGGGTGCGAAGATCAGTAAAATACAGAGCTTTTTATAAAGGACGGTCACCGCCGAAGAAATTTAAAAAATTAGTTGTTTAATTGCCAACCATGTTATTTCCTAATCATCATATTCTTCCCTTTCGAATTTTTTGTTTGGAACGTTATTCTGCAAGTCATGCTCGCCATAAAATGGACCACAGAAATTACGGAGGGAGATTTGATGGAAAATTGAAAACTCGATATATTGCCATCGAAATTATAGCACTTCTCCGCGAGTATTCATCGATTCGATCGATGGATTCAAAAATCGAATGTTAGACTAAAATACGAGATCGATAGATATCGAAAGTTGCGATGCAGAAACTCGATATAACGCGAAACCTGACTAGACCTTTTTTAATTATTTCACTGATATATTTCTTTTTTATACCCTAATTACCAGAATTTCAACGAAAGACGAACTTAATTACTCTATTACAATCTTCTAAGTCCACGCGTGCTAGTTATGCCACGCTTCCGTTGGAAACCGGCCATCATTTATTGAACATCAGAGGATTTGAGGAGAAATATGAAGATGATTAAACAATCATACACATATATAGAGTGTAAAGTTGCACCTCGGGGGCGGATATATCACATTCGTTCAATATCGAGCATAAACCTATCACTTGTAAACGCTTTGCGGACACGTTGGGCGCGATCAGCGGCATATTCCAAAGAACGTAATAATTCCTTCGATTCTACCATCCGATGCCAATTTTCGAGTAGGAAAGCGTTTTAATTCGCCGATTTACGACCTGACGCTTGAAATATACTTCCGCGACTCCAGCGGACTATAAATTCGCTTTTAAATGCGTCTATCTCTGCGAGCGAGTAAACTCGAATCGTTTACATACCTATTCGTGATGGAAGTACCATCATCCGGATGGGTGAGAGGGTTTTTTGCTGGACATTTCTTCCGCTAGTTATCAAAGGTCATTAGCGAGTAGGAATCAACGGTAAACATTGCAATAATATTCAGCCACAGTTGAAAATGAAGCGGTGACATCATACTATATTTTCCACCTTCGTTTATGAATGATCTCCTAAGATCTGTCGGAAATTCCTACGGCGTTCGGATACGGTAAAGTACTAATGATGTATGTGGATTTGGACGCGAAACATCAGTGCTCAAATGAAGATGATGAAGATGGCAATTAGTGGCCTCTTAGAAGAGTGCCGGAGATCGCATAAATCTTCCACACCCACAAAGGCTAGCACGTGCCAAACATCGAAAACGTTTCCCTTGCATAATCATCCACTACATCACGTTGTAACCCCGGGGAGAGAGGGACAGCTCGGGATTCAAGTCCCAATCCAGCCTTGGCTATTCGCGAAATATTTTCTTCCCTGATGGCGCTATTGGTATTAGAAGAAAAGTGAAGTCGATGAAGAAAGGTGTTCATTCACCTTCGAAGTAACCGCATATCTTCGCCGACCTCGGTGCTGGAATGGTGCAACCTACCAACATCGATGTCCGGGGTTCGAATCCTGGAAAATCGGGTTTTCCCTGTTCAGGACATGCTTCAACCATTTTTACTGCTAATATCTCTCCTTTTGTTGTTTAATGTATATAATTTTGCGGTGGAATCACAAATAAAAAAACTTAAAAATCTTTAATGTCTTTCCGGACTTTTTCTCTCTGAAATCTGTAATAATGACCCAAAATTTCCTTTCACGGACTATCGCTTGCCCACGAGCTTCGTTCTGTATTGTACTTTCTTTCGGAGATTGAAATTTCTCCAGCATATATTCTGCTGTGAGCGCATCCATCAAGTGCAAGATATTTGATGCTAGACACTCCCAAGGAAGCAAAGATGAAGAGAGAATGGGTATACTCGTATTCTGAAACTGGGAAAGCTGACCAGATCTACTGTTACATAGGAGGGAAAAAATATCAAATATAATCCAAATGGAGCATCATAATTCAAGCATTATAAACGAAACAAATGGGTGATCTCACTTAAGAGAGATTCGGCTAAAAATTATAGGTATTCTTACTAAATAATTTGCTCAACTAAAAACTCGCATTCATAGTAAAACATGCATATTACGTATGTATGTACCGATTTTATTAATGAGATATAAGTAAAATAAATCTTCTGCACAAAGGAGTACCTGCTTTAGCCCTTAACAAAAACGAGCATAGCAACCAAAATGTAGATCAAGGATTGTTTATTAGTAATTCGGCGTTATTAAACATAATTTTTATATTTATTTGAATAGTCATCTTGCTGAAATTTGGCGAGCTTTAGCTATAATACAATTTTCCGCGATTCATGCTCAAAGCAAAAGGATGCGAATAAATACTAGAAAAGTTAAATACTCTTGGTTGGTATTCAGGAATGTAATCACCATGGAAAATGTTACGCGTGAAAGTGATATCAATGGCTACTCCATCTCGCGGAGCATTTCCCATAAGAGAATTCCCGTCTCCTTCGCAATCCCTCTTCTTCCGACCGTCCGACTGGACATTGTTTTCCAGGCAAGATTGTCTTTTCCTCTAGCGGGAGACCGGTGAAAGGGTGCCCCCGACGGTTTCCGACCCCTTCTCCCTTAACGTCGGGAACCCCGCGGCTGTGTGTCAAAGACTGCTCTCATACGCCTCGCGCGACGCCCTGGCGTTGCTTCTCGCGCCCCCTGTCACGCGTGAGGCGACCACGTTTGTCGCCGTCCGAACCGCATTGTGCTGTTCGCAGAGGGTGGGGGATACGCAGAAAAGGCTGAAGGAGAGCATCGCAGACGGGTTCTCTCTCTTTCTCTCTCTCTGTTGAGAGCACCGGATTTTAGATTCCTATTCATTAAGGGCAAACCAGGTTACGACCAGCACTCCACGTAATTTATGCTTAACGAATGCTTAATTTTTAATTGTTCTAAAATGCAATTTTGAACCGGTTGAATTCATGCGACCTTCCAAAGCCACAAAATCTCTATTGGAATCTGCTTAGGAGCGTATATACGGACGCAATTTCCATACCAAGGACAAGCCAGGGAAGATTCTATTATTAGTTCTATACCAAGTATTCGATTTAATGCAGCACTCCGTACTTAATTTGCGAAAAAATTAAATGACACAACGTGATTTTGTGGAATAGGTAGACATGGTTGAAATAATAACCAAAATTTTTAGGTAAAATGTATAGACAAAGCCTTAATTTAATCAAATTTCAATTCGATGGAAATGAAAACCTCTGTCAAACATGACACGAAAAATATTTTATACGGAATTTTAGTTATTGGAAGTAACTCAGATTTTATGTGCACAATAGTAATTTTCTCTTCTCACCATGTTGATTAAAAAAGACTAAACCTTTCTGATTTTAGAAAATGAATTTCAGGGACTATATCCGCTTCCAGTAACACCTGATGATATCCAGGTGTTCTAAAATAAAAAGAAACATGCATTGAAACTATTTTGAATAGGTTCACATTCCAAATGTTTACTAAACCGACCAACAGCTTCAGAAATTGGTAGAACGTTTAGTATCTATACGTATCTATGGTAGTTTCTAACTCTTTCTCTACGCTCTATGGGGAATTCAAACGCAACGAAAGTTGGTAGAGCTTATTACTTGGTGCAAACAAGCTGATATGCGATCTTGAATTCCAAATTCGATAGTGGAAACCAATTCCAAGAGACCTAAATTCGAGTCCCAGTAACGTCAATGGTTTTATTTATTCTTGGATAGGTAAAATTTCCCAAGTGAAGCTTTCCATGAATTGCTATTTATAAATACACATTCGCGATGAGTTCCATTAAACAGACTAAAATTTACAAAATAGTTCAATTTTGCCTGTAAAAAAATCTAAAAACACAAAATCGTGTCTTCCGGGATCCTCTCCGATGCGTGCAAAATCAGCAACGACCTTACCAGCGACCTTCAGCCACAGACACCGAAAGCGTCGAAATATTTTTCACCTGCGAGGGAGCTTCAGATCATCAAGAGATCATCATACCCGCAAGACCTCATCCCATCTTTCTCCATCATCCCCACTCAATCCGCGAAGAAGACGGTCATACAGCTCACCCAAAGATTTATGGAAGCTGGAGCAGCTCGGGGGAACGCGTCATAGATGCAAATGACCCAGGTGGGGGGTGAGGGAGTGGAATCCTTCCGGACGGGAAGAAAGGGAGTAAGGGCGCGGTGGAGGTCTTTTAGAGTGTCCGCGAAGAAAGAAAGAAACTGCCGCAGGATCGCCAATGTGCTTAAATGCATCCCGAGGTGAGGGGGTAAAGGACGCCTGTCTCTCTACCTCTCTCTTCCTTGAGACGTAGGGGTCAAGGGTCGTTTAAGAGAGTGTCTACTCGGATCTCGCGAGAAACGCTGTCTCTACGGTAACAATAAAGAGTCCTTTGCTCCCATACCTCTCACACCTCCTTCGTGGAAGAAGAGAAAGAACGGCAGAATTTATGGAGGTCTCCCGGGGAAGGGAAGTGGAGACTATAAATAAATATGAAACGCTCTGTAAAGGTGCAACAATAATGATTTTAATTGGTGAATTATCGCGTTGCGATGCTCTTCTTTTCGACCTGGTGCAACTACCCATAAATCTTTTTTTAGCTTCGTTTCCGGTATTTCCTAGTCGGCCATTCAGCGGGGAAAACGCTAAAAGGTTTCGGGGAGAGTATTGTCTTTGCTCGGAGAGCTAATTCAGCTACATCTATGTATATACCCTACGAGCAGCCTTTAAGTGTGTGGCAGGGTGTGCATACACTATAAGTCCGTTTTCCTAATTGGTTACTGTCGCGTATCATCCGCGGGAAAAATTAATACTTGATACGACTAGGCCTAGCAGACGTATATTTCATGATTTTTCTCGTAGTACTAGAACATATCGTGTAACAGGAAGGATATATAAACACAAGTCTTTAAAGTATGTACTTTCTCTGAATTTATCGAGTAAATTCAGCCTTAGTTTGAATATCATTTCTTCCGAATATTCCCATGTTACGTTCTGAATAATCGAAGGAACATTTGCTGATTTGTAGAGATAATTCTTAGGAAGTATTTCTTTTCTAAATTCTTAAGTCATTGTCCTCCAGGCATGTTGACATCCTTCCATGGTGGTTTCTCTTCGAAGTGTGCAGATGTCTCATTTCATCTTTGAATAAAATCGCTGTCTCAGAGTATCTATCACTAAATTAGCTGTTCCTGAGAAGCGAGAGTAAATCGAGGTAAGCGTCTTTTCCAGACTGTTCTGGACGCAATGAGAAGAAACGTTGAAAAATCTCAATTCGTTAGACTTAGCCCAAAGTTAATGAAAGGAAGGATTGAGCGATATAAACAACGATGGAAGATTAAAGATTCGCCTCTTAAGCTAGATGCAAAGTTTCGCCCTTCTGCAGTTGCATATAGTTTACGAGATAGTAATGAGTACCTTTGGATTCCACAACCGAACTTGCAAAAGCGCTACGCGTACGTCTTAATTTAAAGTTTCACTTGAGACCGACTAGTCCGTCATAATTACGCAGGATTCCGCGAGAGAAAATTGCTCTGCCATTATATCCAATAAGATGGTTTATTTCCCTCGATTGTATAGTAGTTTGTTCGATTACTGAATTGGTTTGGCTTTTAGGAATAGAAGCTATAGTTTTGCGGGTCGCATATCATCCCGGGGTAATTGCTTGGGAAAGGGATCTTTTAACTAGAAAAATCGACGAAATAGGGTAAATAAGATCTTGGAGACAAGAGAAATTGTCGTACTACAATTAAGAGTCCGTCTACGATGGAAAGTAACGTACAGTAAGTTAGGGCTTCCAACATTTGACGAAATACTCTATCACTTTAGAAATGACTCACTATACTGAAGGAGGATACCATCCCGCGACAGAGGGGAAAAACACAAGTGTTTCCCCGTACCAAATAAAGTTTCTTTAGCGACGGGGTGATGGGTTTCATTTCCACGAAAAATATTTAAATTCCCGGATTTAATTTTCCCTAGCTATATTTGAGATGATGATAAACATTAGTAGTAGAAAAAGATCGCCTAGTAACATATTCCTTGTGAATTTGAGATCTCCACGTTTTACTTTTTACTTTTATGGGTTTCCACATTTTAATAGCCTCAGCAATTGATTAAGATATTTCAATATAATCAGTTTCGACGTTTTTCGTCATTACCAGAAAAACAATTCTTACAAAATTTGAGAATATATTTAGCAAAAGTATTGAGTAAGTAGAATGAGGAAGAAGAGAATAAATACTTTTAGTGGTACAGAGAATGTACTATATGGGTGTATTATCCTTCTCCCACGTTTAACTTAGAGTCATTGACATAAACATGTATTTGGGTTTGTGATCATAGTTTATCTCCTTCAGTTTATCATAACTTCGTGAATTCACAAATAATTAAGACATTTAAAATGTTTCCTTTATCCAATTAAATACTAATAATTAAACTCAAAACCTCAGTATCTGAACGGCGACTCAAAAATCCTTTCATAGAGACCAAATGTTCTATTTCGTTCACTAATACCGAAGAAGAGTTGGTTTCGAGCCGAAAACTACCTCCAAGCCGGACTGTACAGAGACGATACCCACGCTGCAGATAAACACCCACGCTACAGAGGTGGATGCAAAAAGCGATAAAACCAAAAAAGATAAACAGATTAATAACGGAACAAAAACACCCACCTCGTCTATTAGGCCGTAGCGAAATAAAAACACCCACGGACGCCCTTAGTATAAATCAATCCCGTGGCGATAATTTGGCTGCCAAATGCAAATTGGCACTCCCCTAACTTAATACGGCCCTATTACTCAGCTCTTCAACTGTTTAGGGGCGGCGACCTTGTAAGGTAATGGGAGGGAGGAAGACTTCTCGGAGAGTTTACTTTTTAATCCCTTCCGGAGGAAATCCTCCGGATCGAGGGGGAGGATCTTGAGCTCATCTCACGCATTCAGAGAGGGAGAGAAAGGAGTTTTGTGGCAAGGCAGACCCTCTGCCGCGGAATATATTGCACCGCGAACGCAAGGTATTAATTTCTCACTTCCCCACCCTCGTACCTGCCACCTTTCCCGTATTCTTCTCCTCTCTCGGGAGATATAAGAGTGGAGGGGGTTTTAGTCGGCTAGCAGAAGTGTAGAAGAGGGCACCACTGCAATGGCGACGTCATAAATCTTCCCTCGCCGTGGATCTCCCCTTCCCCGCAGTCCCTTGCCCCGTTGCATTCGTTCCCTGAGCAGAACATCCCTCACCGGCACATTCTTACTCCTTGCCTTCCAACCACGGACACACAGAAACCCCGCCATCTCCGCCGCCACCCCCTGGTTCTCCGACGACCAACCGGCGTTCGGTATCAATTAGTGCCGGCCTCCTTCCCTTTCTTTCTCTCATTCTTTCTCTATTCTCTTTCCTCCTTCATTTAAGACTATCACACCCCGAGGCCCTTCACGTTTGGTAGCGGCCGACGGAGTAACCAGACGTCCGGTTGCTAGTGACCGGGAGTTGCCTTTTCCCCGTCCGCCACCCTCCCGAGCCCGGAGGAAATCGGGGATATCTTCCACTGTTATTATTCCCTTAATCTACCGCTTATTTAATTGTTGGTCGAATCGGCGCGGAGTGCTGGACGCGGCGGAGGTACACCACCACGAGATCGATCAATTCGTTTTGAACGTGAAAGGGGGGAGGGGTGCAAGGTGGCCTAATGATGCATTATAAATGACGGCTCGTTTTGAAGCCAACACTTAAAAGTGCTTGATGAAGCGGCCGTCTTTATCAATCCCTCCCCGATGCGACGGACTTTTTTCTCCGATTCCGCCAGGATTTTTTTTCGCCCCTCCCCAAGAATCAATCTCGATCTTAATTGGTCCATAGCTTATTCCCCTTATCCTCATTTCCAATTAAAGCCGCCCTGATCGCGACGACTTTGAATATTCAGATGTCTCAAAAAAACAATTTGGGCTCCGCGACACGGACGACAACGGAAGTACAGGGGAAGCGATTAATCCTATAACCTATCGAGCCCATCTTACAAGTCGTCGGATGCAGCGCCTTGCCGCGTCCGTAATGAGCCATATAATGAGAATTTGAACTGACAACCCCTTGCCGTTCCCGGAATTCGAACAGGAGACTCTTAAGTGGAAAACACCCACAAAACCTTCTTCGAGAAAGGAGAAATGGTCGCAGGGGTTGACATCTTTTCCTTGAAATAAAAAATAATATAATTCGCCTTCAGGGGTGGACGAAGAGAGAGGGAAAGATAGGAAAGGAGAAGAGAAGATCGACGAAGAGGGAGAGAGTGGTCGAGGACTTAGCATAATCCGTGGGCAGGTTAGCGACGTCTGGGGAGGCGAGAATTTGCCCCACTCCTATGTCCCATCCAGGAGAGAGCTAAGAGTCGGCACATTTATCACTTCGTCCCTTTCCGCTATTCGCCTCCTTACACCGAGTCGCTCTTCTCTTTCTCTCTCTCCCCTATCTTTCTCTGCCTTTCCTTCTTCGCCGTTTCCCCCACAACACTCGGTACGCCCACAACGAAAAAAAGGTCCACTGGATCTCCGTTCCTCCGCGCGAGGGTTGCCACACGTCCGGTTTTCGCCCGGACGCTCGCCGGATTCGAAAGACATTTGACCGGTGTTTTGTCGGACGCCGTACCGGACGAGCGAGATAATTTATGGGTGGATTAAAATATTAGGTGGGCTCGACGAAATTAAATTATGATTTTTCGCCCCGTAGAAATGATCGAAAGCTCGAAGAGAAATGAAATCGAAAAGGAACGTATTCCATCCGTGACTCTCATCGTCCGTAGCAGCATTTCCAACAACTTTTCGACGGTACAGCATATATAAAGAACACCGTCAAAAAAATCTTTTAGAGAAATGAGAAAATGTTAACTAGAGCACCCAGGCAGGAGCGGTTTTACTCTATGTTAGGCCCAAGGCGAAAAAACAGGGATTACAAATAATCGAAGTCAATATGTTCGAATTATGACTAAATGTTTCTTTTTTTAAGTAGTAACTAACAAATTGACTAAAGTCAATCGCTTAACTTCGCGAAGAAAATAGAATATAACTGAAAAACTTAAATACCATTTAGTTAATATTATGTCAAGAAAAGTATTGCTTAATTAATTTAGAAGAGGCGCTAACCTGGCAGAAATTTTATTTTCTAGATCTGATAGCAATTAATCATTAACTTAGCGAATATTAAAGTTCAGTGATAGGACGATCTACACTCAAAGTGAGGAGTCCTTGAGATAGTAATGTTTCAACTTGTCACTACATTTAAATAATACGAATCTCATATCAATCTTTACAACTACTTAATCGTTCTCCGGAATGATCAAACAGTCCAACATCTTCATTGAAATCGACCCATTTCGCTAACAAATATATTAATTAATTGAAAAGATTTACCTTAATCATCATTCGTAGATTTTTATGTCATCTTAAAATCCGAAAATCCATTATATAAGTTCCATTCTTTATCCAAATTAATTTACTTCCTGATGCGTGGGCAAACTTTTACATTTGAGTAAACCAGAAACTAACTGTTTGATGGTTTAAGCATCGGTTTCGTAAAGTCGGTTGCCAAAAACCTGCTTGACTACCTACATCCAACGTTCTTTTATTTCAATAGAAGGTTAGAAAAATAACGACGAAACAACTAAAATATCCCCCTGGTGAGCCAAAGAACTAATTTCAGTTGACCCTTCCTGTGGTTACTTCAAGCTTTGCGGTACATGGAGAAGAAACTTTCGGACTGAGAGGTGGCGACCTGAAAGAGGCTGTGACGCGACCGAGAATAAGCTCCGGAGAAAGGTGGCACTTCTTGGTGCCCCACGCAAAACCCTTTGCCGTATAATAGCGAGGTCCATGAAGGAGGTGGCGGGTGGGCACGGAGGGCGGGGGTGTGGACTCCGCAAGAGGCGGCGGCGGCGGACTAAGCAGGCAAACTAACTGGCCTGACCGGTAGAGGACTACGAAACCTTTGAACCTGCAGAGGCGGGCGAGGGGAATGCGTTCGCGAGAGTACACACGGCGACGGAATGCAAGAAGTCCGCTTAGGAGTGGACGCAGGGGGAGTAAGGGGGGATGGGCAAGTTTTGCAAGAAAATAAGAATGGTGATGGGGAGGAACTCTAGATCATATTTTAAGCGAGAAAAACTGCTATCGAGTTTGGAATGTTTCGACGAGGTGGTGAAATTTCGGAAAATGAAAGTGATACCGAGAAAATAGTGAGATCACACAAAACGGGTAACGCTGTGCCGGAAATATTTAAGCAACCCGAATGAAGCAGTGAAGCTACGTATTTTCGCCAAGTATAGTTGTCTAATTTGTTCCTACGACTCTAATTTTCTGTAAACGGAGATTAATTAATGTATCAAACATTAATTATATGATAAGTAAGTATATTTGTAGTAAGATATATTTTTTAAACTAAAAGAGAAGGCTTCTTTAAAAATACTCAAAGGAAGTTATTCTACCTCATTCGGTATTGTAATGCGGTAATTTCGAAGACGTCTGTACTATTACTTCGAGGCAATTTCACAATTACCGATTCCGTGCCACATCTTTCAAAAGCACTTTTCTCATGAATTCAACACAAATCAGCAATTGTATTTCAGAAAAATGAAATTTATCTTCGAATTTGAAAAAGTTTTTATGAATTCCATTCTTATCTATCTATATATTATACACCTCTTTAAACCATGCTAACTTGAATCTTCCTCTGACGTTGATGCAGGAACTAAGCTTTATTATTAACTGGCAAGACATAGTGGGCATCAAACCTACTCAATTCCCAACAGCTATCGTCTTCTAAAATCTCTCGAACGACCTCCTACTCTGGTTAACCACTACGATAATCGCCAGGTATATCTATCGCCCAGCGGCTGTCTGCTTTTGAGTACTTTAATCTAACATGGAAGACCCCAACAGAACGTCAAAAGATATTATTCAACCATCCGCTACGAAATGGCTAGCCGGAGAATGACGCCAGTAGTGATGAAAAAATGAAGGCAAATGAGAGCTTTGATAGATTTTTCAAAAGTCACGAAGAGAGAGGATTCTACCGAATGCGACAACGACACCTGCACTCAGGGAGGAAGGCGTTACTACGGAGGGTGTGTCCAGCGACCTGCAGATGGGAGGAAGATGCCCCTTCAGACACCACTTCCCCATCCTCCACTCATATGCTCGGAAGCTCGACCCAGGAAATCTGCCATAGGGGAAAGATCTTGAGAAAAGACAGATGGCCCCAATAGGTTCGACATGGAAATCATCGGGAAGCAAACGTCTTCCTAGTGCCCAACACTTAATGTCAAAGATGAGGGAAAGAGTTTCACTCTTTCACTGTAAATACACAGGCTCAGCGTCCAAGACAATTCTAGCGGAAAAGCGTTGGCGCAAAAATGCTGATAGGCTATTATAACTTAAAATTAAGTGTTATAAGTCACAGATCAATTAAGTTACTACGTGGTTTTTATCAAGAAAAAGGCTGCGGGAATTCCATAAGATGCCCCTAGCGTTAAGTTTGCGAAGATGACGGATTTTACCTGCCTTGGTTAAAAACATAGAATGATATTGTTCTTAAGGAGATTATAAAATATTTGTAAGGCGAAATGAAAAGTAGATATTGCACTTTTCCACAAAATTTATCGCAAACACAAGTGTTTCCGCGAAGAAAAAGGTCCGCCTCAGGATGACGAGTGATGGCCTGATGAACTGACGATGGCAACTCATAACTGAAGGCGGTCGTGCATTAAACAATAAAATCCGTGGAAAAAGTACATCTTTTTATTTCACACAATGAAATTCCACCAAATATTGCCTCCCAATGAGATTTTTTTAAACAATTAATTGAACCATGAGGCAATTGATTACACTCATATCCCCATTAAGGGACGTGCCGAGTCATTTTGCCACCTGAGGCAAAATGTGTACACGATGCTTTGTATTTTAAAGTCAGAAGTCATTTTACATTAATTCAGTGGCTACTCATCGAAACGAGTAAAGATATCGAGCAAACCCTTATTGAATGTCATATTCTTCCCCATAAAACGTCCAGCGTCAAAAAACTGTGCAGTTTAACATTCGTAGCGGCCTCCCCATCGAGAGGTTCCAGAGGCGGTTGCTTCGCCCCCTCACCGACCGGCACGGTCATGTCCACAGAGATATTGCATCAACTTTTGAAAGTCAACGACAATTAGAAATTTATAGGTTAAAACCGTAGGATGTAGGCAAAACACACATGCGAATGGAGTCGGAGTGCAACGAACAACTCCCGTGTCCTCAGCCAAGATCCGTCCTCCACATTAAGCCGCAATGAATCAAATGCCGAGAGGTAGAGGGATGGAGAATGAGGCATCTCAAGTTATGGTAGAATAAGTGCGTGCGTGCACCCGCTAGAGAAAGGGCGCGCTTCTACATAAATTAGTGTCATCTCAGTAACAATTTTTGCAGTCGCAAACGAGGCCGCGGCCGTGGCACAATACTTTTCCGCCCTTCTTGATCTAAAAATGAAAAGGAAGAGAAGGAGAGATGCATCAGTTGAACGGCGTTAATCCTACGAACCAAACATTCTTCTCCTATATTCACCTGACAGAGAGATTGACAGTAAAAGCCGAACCTAAAATGTTAAAATGAGTATTTTCGCATGGTTTAAATTGTTAAAGGAAACCGCTTCCTCAATATGTACCCCAAAAATATAATTACTGTAAGGGCAATAACCAAAAAATCGTCAAAAAGGTATATACCCAGACATATAGGCCTTGTTCTTTGAGCGAAATATGTTGTAGTTGTTTTGGAAATGTTTGGAATGAATATCGGTAAAAACTGTAATTAGGAAAGACATGGGAAAAAAGAACCTGCTAAAGAATGTTTCCAATTTGTTCAAAGGAACGTCACAGAATGTGAAGTAAATGGAGAGAGTTGGTTACGTTAACGTTGGTTATGTGAAGTAAATGGAGAGAGATTTGATCTCAGAAAATATCAGTCAATGATTCAGAAGAAGAAATTTTTAATACAAGAAGCCATAAAGAAGGCAGGAGAGAAAAATGTAATCTACAAAATGAACTAGTTCACGAATAATAAAATCTCGTTGGCTATGTCCTCCAAAATTTTAAAATGTTTATGATGATCAATACACGATGTTTCGAATTTTTCTTAACGTATTAGGGAAAAGTAACTGATTGTCTTTCCTCAAAATGTGATTCCAGCATTTCTAAGAAGCAAATCTTAATTTGATAATGATTACCTATTTCCTTTAGTAAAATATCAAGCATAAAGATCTATCCTTAGATTATCTTAGATAATTTATACAATATTACACCAGCGAGTTTTTGAATGAGGGAATAGAGATCCCAAAGAGAAAGCAGAGAAAATCGATTATTGAACAAGAATTCAAATGTGTGATCACAAGAATAATTCAAAATAGCTCTTTTCAATTTACTTACTGTTTCTTATGTTCCGTTTCTTACCGCAGGTGACCATCTATTCGGATGCAAACACCATTTACCTCAATACGACTGGCAAGAAAAAGTCACTTCTGAGAAAAAATCTTCGATACAGATGGATAGAATTAACACTCAGGCGCTTTCAGCAACCTTGGAAAGCCCAGCAAAGTGGAAATTTTCCGAGATTAGCAAGCAGATCAAGTCCGTCGAAAGCACCTTGACATGCTTGGACGCGAAATTCGAAGAATACCTATCGCAAAGCTTAATTTTTCCGGAGCTGATTAATTGTCCGTGTCCGTAAACAGAGAATGAACCAAAACACGGGGAGAGTGCGTTAATTTTTCCCCTGTCGAATATCCCAAGTTGGGTGCCAAGAGCTTTAAATCGAATGAATCAATCTTGCCGAGGGACCACTTATCAATACTTAAGGAACCCGAATCGGAGTTTTTTTTATGGAGGAAGCGATTTACCTGAATAAAAGGGTGGAGGACAGTCACGGCCGGTGGATTCTGAGAGACAAAAAAAGAATTAGAAGGGAGAGAACAACAGAAGAGGCGGAGAGGGTGAAGTAGAAGGAAAAATGACGGATAAGAAGGATGCAGATGAAGAGAAAGAGAAACTGCCTTAGTGAAGATGGAATACGTTAATATGCGCTTACTCTGAAAACCTCACTTACAGATTCATATACAAATGGGAAGGATTTATTTCTTGGATTCAAGTAGGCTATCCTCTCCGCTAAGAGTCGCTTTTTTGAGGCACGACGGGATTATTAACTCATTACTAGAAATGTCCATACCCAGTTTTGAGCTAAAAAGCAACTGCGGAAGGATTCGTGAAAACAGGAAAGCTGCGAAACTTTGCTATTTGATTTTGATCAAGACCACAAAATGAATACTACGTACATAAAGACAAAAATCTGGATTCAAGTAAGGTTCGTTGTAAGAGTTCCTTTCTACTTCAATATTGTAATTTCGAGATTAATCGATAAAATCGCCAAGGATATAATTAGCAAGGCATGTATTTTTGTACAGGAACATGTATTTTTGTCTAATTCATCTCGTTAATTTAAAACAAATTCGATTTCTGTATTGAGGAAAATATCCGCAATTAGAAATAAAATCTATACTTATTGATCCTGTTAAAATGAAAATTGCACAATCGACTTAGGTAAGGACTAAAATAAATATTAAGGATGAAAATATTATGGAAATAAAGGAGAAAAATAACAATACGTATGATAAACATCGGATATGAAATTGGTGGGTACAAGTTCCCCGAATAAAATTAATCTTGGAGAACAACTAGACAAAAGTATTCAAGTTTTTTACTCCCTTGATTTCCTTAGAAGTTTCCCGAATTCCGCTATCTTCTCAGAATACAGGAGAACGTTATGTTCGTGTGTGTACTACCTCCAAATTTAAATCATAGCATCCCCATTGAGGCTCATATGTGAAATGATCTTAGCTGTCAAAGCGCTTTTATAATTATTAAACTAATAAAGCAAACGCTGCAAATATGTAGCGTCAGCAGAATTCGGGAAACAATCCCGACCGAGTGGATACGTGGGGCAAGGAACGAAGACCAAGCGTGAGAAAACCCTATAAGAAAACGAAGAAGGAGAAAATAAAAAGGAATAAAAACGGCTGAAAAATAACGAGGGAATGAGACAAGAGGTAGACCTTTTCTAATGGAGACGTGGAACGGAAAAAGAGAGAAAAGGACGGCAAGGAGAGCTAGGGCGTGGATGAGAGCAGAAGTGATTGGGAATGAAAGATGGCTGCTTTAAAGACACTACCTTTGAGAAATGGGCCGAGGGAACTGGCACTAGCCCTCCCCATCGACCCCCTCCCCCCCATCCACACCTACCCTCTCTTGGACCAACTCCATCTTCCACCGAGGAATAGATAGAGAAGATGCCCCCAACCCTTCCGCTTTCCTTTCCCGCCATCGGAGGTCGCGCACGGCTTTCTGGGAAGGAATAAAACGACCGTATTCGCATCCTCTCCATTGGGCTTTTGAGCGAGGAAAGCCGGCCGCTTTGGCGAAGGTGGGTGTTTTGAACGGAGAAGGGGTTAACACGGCAGAGGACTGAGGAGTGGGAGTGTAAGACTCCATCGCCGCTCCTTATGATTTATACGGCACGGACGGCCTGACTGGGTGGTTTGGGACGCTGACGAGTGAATGGATGTAGGGATAGAGGGAGGTAGAGAAGCGCTAATAATTGTCGGATATCGGGATGACGAAGAGGAGGGATTAGCTCCCCGCATACGATTAGGCAAATTAGCTGGAAACGGAACGGTTTTCAGCTCCGTGATATTTTTCTGGAATTCCGACGCGCTCTTCGCGGATTCCCCGGAGATAATCCCCTGAAAGGATGGTATTATTCGAAACGGAGATGAGGACATTAGGAAGCTTCTCGATTAAGTTACAAGTCTCATAATGAATTTGAAGGGATTTTGGAATGGAAAGGAAGAAAACTAATGCACTTGAATTTTATTTAACTTGACGATTCTGGCATTCTATGTTTTTCGTCTGGTCCAGCATCTTACATGAGGTTCTACGAGTGAGCTCGTACCCTGGCACGGACATGTACGTCAACATTCGTCACAGGTCAATAAAAAGTGCACTTCAAAGTTGTCGCAATAAATTTGAGATTATTAACATTTTATAAAGGCACTAATACAATTCAGGCATTAAGTAGAAACCAAATCTATTGAAGATAAATAAGAAATAGGTGTAACAAATATGGATCGACCTCGTAAAATATCCAAAGATGCTATTTTCTACGAAGAGCGTACTGATGCGTAACTTTCCCGATCGCATTGGTGGTCCCACCCCATCTGCGGCTTTTAATCATTTCCTGAAGGAAATGCACACTTTTAAATATTTCTGTTTCTCTATCTCGTTTATGAGTTAAAATAGTTATAAAATATATACAATTTACGAAGGTTTACGTGGCCATGAAATTATTTGTTTTCGACGTTCATAGAGATTCCATGTTAAAATAGTTGATTATGAGCAACAAGCCGGTCAAGTTCAGCCTGATTGCTTCATATGCGGCCTTTCGAAGAATAAAGGATACCCCCCTTACCTTAATTACAGCTGAGATTGGTTTAATTCGGTTTATAAGATTTCACTGGAATTTCCAATAGTTGCAAAGTTGACCCGTATTCCTAAAGATGACATCGATGAAAATTAAACAAACCTTCACTTTCTGACTCTTGGAAATTAAAATCGACTTCGTTCCAAAAGAAAGTGCAAAACCTACATTCCTCCAGCCTCTTCGACACCAGTTTTCCATTTCTGTCGCATTACTTCTATTGCCCGAGTTTATCAAGCGCAAACACATTTTGTTCCCGCATGTCGAAACCGGATGAATATAAAAGCCTCCTTTCGTGCGATCACTCTCGCGCATTCCATTCGGGAAAGAAATAAAGCGATTCGGAATGCGATTAAAATAAATTACCCGGCGGAAAATTTGACAAATGCCTCCCCATTTGACCGCATCATTAAAACCAAATGCGACTTCCATGCACGCAAACCCAAACATGCGCAAAAAGACGACGGGGACGGAAAAGAAATCGAGTCTTTTCAGAGAAAATAGTATTAATCAGGAGGGGTGAGCTGGAAAAAAGTTGGAAGGAACTAAGACGTCTCATTCCTGTACGAAAGAGATACAAGGTGGACATAGCATGGCGGAGAGAGAAGGACACGGAGAGAGGAAAACGAGGAAGGCACTCGCGCGTATTTTAACAACCACATCGCGGTAGGAAAGATGAAGAGCATTGAATTTACAAAGTATTGATCTAAACAAGGTTGGTGTACCTTTTTTCATTAAAAGACCACATATACCGTACAGAGGACTGACCAGGGCCGGTTTCAAGCCGTAAGTCGCCCTGAGGTGGGAGTATTTTGGCCTCAGTCTGTCACACCTACGTTACGTAATGGTTAGATGGATTAAGGAAAGGTAAATTACTAAGTACGGAAGAGCCGTGCGGCTGAAATCCAAGGAATAACAGATTTGAAAAATAGCGACATGACTGGGACTCGAACCGACTTTCCTGGTAGGTAGTTAAGTGGTTAGAATACCTGCCCGGAAAGTAGGAGACCTGTGTTCGAGTTCCAGCCATGTCGCTATTTTTCACACCAGTTATTCCTTTAATAGTTAGATGTTTGCACATTTCTGTGGCCATTTAGAGTCTCTCTGTCATTTAAGACTGTTGCCGTATACTTTCAGATTATTAAATTTTAATATCGACGCCTGATGATGCTAGCACGCTACCGAAACGTCGTGAAAAATAAACTAGTGGAAACTACAAATTTGTATACTCTCTTCTCTTGTTAACTTATAGTTAATTAGTATCAATTTCGCAACGACAAACTTATTTGTGGAAAGTAGTACAAATAAAATACTACATATAATGGATAAAACCGATAGGATGAGTGAGAAACCTAACCTCAAGAATATTAGAAACGTCATTTTTCCCTTCCTTCGGAAATATACATCTCGAAGAAACTATATCACTAACCTGTTAGATGTTGGCCACTAACGAATAATACTGAACTCCTTATGTCTTTGGAACAAATACCCGTCAGTGATTGGCTGATTCAGGTATTATATTTAAGTTTCGAAAAGAGGTGCGTCAAGTTAGCCGAAAACAGCATCAGACCGCCCCTTTAATAGTGTAACCTGAGGCCTCATATGCTTACCGTCTGAAACTGTCCATAATATTGCCTTGATTCAAACAGTTCAAGATCGATAGATTACGAAGGAAATCGCATTTATTTTTATTTATTTTATTTACATTATCGTTGCAATTTGGTATATACCAGGTAGCAACGGTCGCTAACAATAAGTTTAATCGCTAAGTAAACGAAAGTATATAATATTTCATTATATTTTCACTTGACGTTTTGAAGTGTCTTGGGGTACAAAATTAGGAAAGTGCATCCTTCTGTTTCAGGAAGTAACTAAAAGGTCGTAGGTTCCTTGCCTTTGTTCTAAACCTTACCAAAATCTGAAAACCCTTTCAGCAGCCATCATACCATCCATCCTTCTAACAATTTCATAGTCCCGATCTCTTTCATTCCAATCACCCGACCCACTCCACCCTCACAATGGAAGGACCTTTACGCAGGCAATGCACGCGCCAAAAGCGGTTTCCCGAAAGGTAAGAAGAGGGAGAACATACGCTCTCTCATACGAAGCGCTCTCACTACCGTTCCCTTGCTTCCTCTCCACCATCTCAGCCTCATTCCTCCTCGTAACAAACGTCGACATTTCTTGCTTTCACGAGCGAGTGACATGCAATGAAATCTCCTTTTTTATCGCGTATCCGGCAGGAACATTCTCATCGCTTTTTTCGTGCCTTTATTCTTATTTCGGGTGAGTTCTTGAAACGGAGCATGCACTTGCGATGCCCTCCCTCTTGCCCGATTGTGTGTCTCGACTCCCCGAAGATTATTGAGCACACGGAAGAATTTTACAATTCGATCTCCGTACTGCTCGAAAGAAATGAATCATTTGACGCACTTTCGCCAAAAAAGGGTCTCCAGAGTAGCGGGAGGAATAGGATACATTGGAATAGGTTATACAGACATATAAGGGAGGAAGGATACACTGGGAATATCCGACATGCTGTGTACGGACGTAGTGAAAGTAGATACATAGAAATAGAATAGTTAGCAGAAAATTGCAAACATTGATAGGTCACATGCAATGGAATAATTATTTATGAATGATTACGTAACTAAATTTCTCAATAGATTTTCATTCCGTTACAACAATTTGGCTTAAAGTTATTGCTTAACGACGAGCTTTTACCAAAGGTAAATAAACGTAGTAGTGCGTAACCGTAGTTTTGAGCATACACGTAATCGTATGTCGACTATTATAATAAACAAATTATGGTATCAGTCGAGAAATTAAAGTATCTAAGGACAAGGAATTACCTCTTCCATAAAAGTAACAAGTAATTAAGTATTCTGCATGGATTGAAATTACCTCAATAAAGTATGTAAAAAAGAAACCAATAGAAGAAGATACATTATAACACCCAGGAAGGAAAACTTTACGAACAGAATTATAAAGTTAAAATTTCGGCAGTAATTTCATGAAGCTTCAGAGGAAATTTTCTAAAGAAAATCTCGGTAGCTAATTATATTTTATAGAAAACCACATCCCGATTGAGGATTACTTTCTTTACATTTTTTACTCAGCTGTAACTATAGAAGTGTTCAAATCCAATTCCACTACAAATACAACCATCCTGCCTCACATCCCCTAATCAAACCTGCCCAAGAAGGCAGTTACCGCTACAGTTAACATGTATAAACTTCCGAGAAACGATAATTATAAGCCATAATATTAATTAAAGATGATTCCCTTCTCCGTCTCGAATTTCTTTCAACTCTCTTTTCCGAGGCAATAAACCGATAAAATAAAACAAGAAGAACGAGCCGGGTAAAATAAAAGATGAAAAGTAATAGGCATAGAAATCTCCTTCTGCTTACACGCGCAGCGATCATAAAAGAGCAATTTTACATCGGCCAAACGGCGTCAGTCCCACGGTTCTTCCCTTGAATTATCACAAGAAACTCGATCACAAAAATTCCAACCACTGGAAATACACTCGGGGACAAAAAAACACCTAGGAAAGGGGATCGCGGGAAGGCAATAAACCAAAAACGCAGCGTTTTACGGAAAAGGTTGGAGCAGGTCGTGGAAAAAAGACAAGGAGCGTCCGCTAGAGTGAACCCCATCAACGACCGGATGCCTGTAGACCGATCCAACACAATCTTAAAACTCAGTCACGTCCAGGCTCCCGGAGAAAATCCAATTCTCCAAATTTTCTCCACTTTGAGAATCGTGTCAATTGTCCAATTACCCCTGCAAACAGCTTTACACGCGTTAGTACACGCATACACAAGTAGCTCCCCCATAATCCGACCGGCTAATATCCTCTCCTCACACCCAAACCAACCCTAACATCACACCGACACCTCACCCCTAATTTCCTTCCTCCCCTAAAAGCGCGTGCGACCCTTTAAGAAAGCGATAGCATCTGGGGATACAAAATTACTCCACTGTGGTGCACATACTAAAATCTGCAGATGTAACATAAAAAAAACACGCCCTAACGTACGATTCACTCCCAACCCAAGCTTATTTCACCGAAGCCATGCATCATCAACACCGACATCATTCCAGGGTAAAAAGGAAGTTCTTTTAGAAGTGACGAGAGGAGGAAAGGGTGGGGCATTTTTTCACCCATCGACGCACAACCCGAGAAATTATGGTAGAAAAAAGGCGTCCTACCTGTTGGAGAGGGAGCTCGAGGCAAGTGGGTTTATAGGAGGGGATGGCGTGAAGGGGAAAAAGGGAAGGTGGAAATATTCGGGAGGAAAGGTTAGGATGGAATAATGTTAAGAGGGTTGCGTTGGAAAGAGCGAGAAAGAGTCTCCGGATGGGGTGGGTGCCTTGGTGCCTCGATGTCGGATGGGTTGGCCGAACTATGGTGGAGGGTCAAGTGAGAAATCTAAAATGGTAGCGAAGCGCCACCGAATGGATCCACTCAAAGCCACGGGGATCTCGAAAGCAGATGCGAAGAAGATGAGCACGAGCCAGCCATAAAATATCTCCATCTGCTATTCCCTCAATCTGCGGGGGAAGTCCTCTTAAGATAAAGGAATCACTCTTCTATGAATTTCCACAATGGTTACTTCTCCATAACATTATACCTTTCTGTCGGTCGAAAATTTACTTTCCTTGCTACCTTTGAATCTAACGAATCTCTCACCTTTGCATTTTTGAAGTAACATCTAGAAGTCAGACGGTAAAATGATATCAAACTAAATTTCCTCATTGCTTTAACATTAACCTTGTATATAGCTTCCATAAATGTCATAGGCATTCCGAAATATTGCATGACAAGTATGCCTTAAGAAACAAGACGACTGGTTTAACACGGTTTTAAGATCCATTTCTCCCTATCGTAAAATCACATAGACACAAAGAAATCATTCTTGTATTATTATCGGAATTATTTAATTAGCAAAAGATTAAAGATCTAAAATAAATCCCGTAGTATGTTTTCTTCCGGAAGTGTTGATTTTCGGGTAATAATCCAGCAATTGATAATTTCCTGTAAACGTCTAAGATGGAATTTCTCGATTTATGACGCAGGTGTGAGGCTATTTTAACATTTACACGTAACAGAAAATGAATGTATGCCAACAATCATACAAATACTCTAATGTAGAAATATTTACGAAAGAAATCATTATTGCCTATTTTCACAGCAAAACACTTGGTAAAATAAATAAAGTAATAGAGCATATTTGGTAATTGGATACGCTACATCTGAAGAAAAGCCAGGTCTTACAGTTCTTATTCATGGCTAGAGTAATTGCCATAATTTTCAGCATATCAAAATGCTGGTTTCTTTCAATGAGATTCCTGTGTTCCTCAGATAGATTTTCGAACTGGTATTTTCCAAAGAAGTACTTCTTCGACAGATGCGTCAATGATAACAAATTGTGAAATTCTATGATTGTATCAATCAAAGGCTGCCTTTCAATATTACATCAATGATGTGGAATGTTTTAGGGAATGTAGCTCCGATATACGGAGAACAGACGGCTCTATTGTATTTGCATCAAATCTAGAGAGGTCATTGTCATCAAACGTGCCGCTCTATTATCTACAAATGTGAACGTTCTCTTATTCAGTTGTCATCGAAACGGAAAGTTGAAAAGGCCTCGTAGTGAATTAAGGGAACAATTCCATTGTGAAGAAAGTCGTTCCGATTGCGGAAAATGCTTGAGAAATTGCTTTTAAATTGTGGAAGGAAACCGTCCCAATTTAGCTTTTCGGATTTTAATGTTGATGGATACTTTGAGCCGAGAAAGGGCGATACATTTCTAAGTAAGAATAAAGGAATCGTCGTCATTTGGGAAAAACCCACATGAAAGAAACGTCGGCATTGTATTTAGACTTGATTGCTTGTAGAATCATCGCATGTGGTCGTTATTAAAGGCGTGATACCTGGAGAGATACCGATTATCGAAGTCCGAAAAGGTCCCTCAAAGTAAAAAATTAACTAGTGTCGGATTTCCTATTCGTAGTACGAGGAACACATGCAATTCCTCGGAAGCATTTAGGTACCATTTTTCGTTCTCTGATGATCGAGTGAATGGCCGCCCTGAAAGGTTTCTGTCTCCTCCTCGTCCCTCTAACCGCATCAGCCACTCTATCATTAGACGTCGTCTGACGATTTGCGACTACATTTCTCCCACCAACTCCCAATCGACCACTTCCGATGGCAAACGCCACATCCACGAAATCACATCACACCCTCGCATTTTCACCTTCTTCCGTCGATTATCACCTCGCGGACGCAATTTCCAACTCCACCTTAGGGAACTGCTGACTTTCCATTTCGGTCTCCGAGGAAAAATCTCGCATTTTTCCCCGAAACAATTGCCATCCTTCGGGGCGCACCGTTTTTGAGAAACGATTCGCAGAATGCGTTTCTTCGAACGACTCGACCGTGATGTTTCGGCAGGAATGATGTACCGCCAACTCCCCGCTCCTCATACCGCTTTTTTCATAACCCCTGTGAGCTACGGAAAATTATTTTCTATAACGACTTACGAGAGAAAATGATAGAGCGGAAGAAGATCGCTTCTGGCTAGAAAAAGGGTACGCCGGGGATTTTTCGGTGGGAAATTGGAATACCGAGATTCTTTGAACTCGGGCCTGATTTTGATCGGATAAATTGCCCCATGCTGTCCAGTCATTCAGATATTGAAAGAAAATGCCGACCGGAAATTAGCATTTAGGCAATAAATATTTGACAAAGCATCGGTCCGAAAAGAGCGGAACGTTCTAAATTTTATTAAGTAAATTATTATCTCATATCTTTTTCACTTCATTCAATATTTTAAACTTTATTCGTTAAAATTTATTTTAAGTTAATGAACCGCTCTAATCGTCATTTAAGGAGTCCTCGCATTTTCGGAGCAACCTGTGTTTCGTATGTATTTCTGGTATTTATTCTATTTTTTCGCTGGTATTACTTGCTAGCGCAAATACTTAAGGCTCTCCTATGTAGAGAGGTTTAACTCAGAGTAGAATAATTTTCGTTCATAACTTAATAATTCGAGTTGGTAAAAACTATAAAAATTGAGCAATTTATTAATATCCAGTAGTTTTTTATTAGTAATTTACCAGTAATTTTCTATTAGATTATGATTATGAAAAAAAATATATAAGATGAATATTATGAATGAATTTGAGAATCGACAGGCTTGAGTTATATAACTTCCTGACTATCCTCTTCTTGACTCGCTGGAACAAAACTACTTGCTAAAGATTTCATCTCAAGCGACGGAGAAAAACTTCCGAAGACATTATTCAAAACATGGCGAACATATTTGCTTCGGAATTTTTA
Organism: Ladona fulva; assembly: GCA_000376725.2. Taxonomy (NCBI): domain Eukaryota; kingdom Metazoa; phylum Arthropoda; class Insecta; order Odonata; family Libellulidae; genus Ladona; species Ladona fulva. Next base: position 474,973 of record KZ308316.1, read on the forward strand.
TCTTCGAAACAATCGTTTCCCGCGGTTGGTGAGAAAGTTGCCATCAGCCATTCTACTTTATATTAAAGGGCGAGTGAGGGAAAGCCAAGAATATTAGATATCTGACGCAGAAAAAAGAAGGTATCCGAAGGATGATACTATTAAAAGGAAAAGAATCGGCACAATTTTTCAGCACGAGGAAGAAAACCAACCGTAAAATAACTCGATACGGAAACGTCAACCTTTAGACTTTCAAAACACGGTTTTTGCCCCGAAGACAGCGAAGGACCGTTAAAGAATCCATCATCGCGGAAGATAGAAAAAAATCCAATTAGAACATCAGATTCTGAAGGAAATGGCACTCTCCTCAGACCGCTTTCCCATCCCTGCTTTGAAACTTAATACGAACTTTTCTATCTCACTTCTTATTCACTAACTTCCTGGACTTCTACACAAATTGGAGCGCACCAAAAAGTTAATATTTTTAAAGTTAATGCCAAATCAGCGTCACCATAAGTTTAATCTCACAAAAAACTTATCTGTAACCGCAGCCACTCCCATTCGATTGAATAGTTCATTCATCAACGCAGAATATAGGGGTTGATGGGGCAATTGACTGGAAAATCAAAACAGAATAGAGAAATAACAACGGAAGACCATGAACATCAATACCATACCCAGATTTTGAACTCGGGATCTAAGGAATGAGGGAATGCCTCTCGCTAACCCCTTCCATTCCATTCGTACCGATAGTAGAACTAACTTTCTTATAAAAGAATCAGCGACGGAAGGAAAGTTAAAAAATTGTGACCAGATGAGAAACAACAAAAGATTAAATACAAATAATACTATTCCGTAATCGGAGACAGTATAACACTAAGGCAAAGAAACACTTTGTATGTTCCACAACTTTACAGTTGTGGAACATACAAAGTGTTTCTTTGCCTTAGTGTTATCATGGCGTTCCACCAAGTACAGCCTCTACATATTAATTTTATGGAGACAGTATACATTTCTGAAACTATCAGAAGGTAATTACATACAGTATTCATGGATGGATTCATGGATTCAGTATTACGAATGGGTTCAGATGGCAGATTTTGGGAGTATAAAAATACTTAATACTTAGACACAATTTACACAAAGTAGCAACGAATCACGAAAAATCACTTTTATAATTATAGCATTTAAGCACTCCATCCAAAATATTATAAAAGTTAGAGGAAATACAAGCATGCAGATGGACGAAATAAGTGATATGGTCTTGAAATTAATTAGATTCTGAATGCAAAACTAACTAAGGACTTTAAGTATAACTTTTCAAAAAGTATCGTCCGCCAGTAAAAGCCCAAATAATAAACGGAAGTCCGACGTGACTGAGACATGAACTCAGATCCTCCACAGTCGAGGCGTAATATGCTCCTAAAAGCTGAGTCAGGCTCCCCTACATGATAGCGTAATCATTTCACAGCATCGACGCGGACAGAGGAGGATTCAGGTTAGAGTCCTAGTCACGCATGACTTTGTCACATCTTTTCAACTCCTAGATAAAAAAAATATGACGAGATAGTGAGGAGAAGAAAATCCATGACTTACATCTAACACTCCTCCCCTCCTTGAATACTACAGAACATACTCCACGGCCCCGAAACCCTTAATTACTATCGGAAGATAACATGTGTGGAAATAAAACTCCCTTTCTCTCGTGAATTAGCCGCGCACGTATCCATCAAAAGGTATTAGAGGGAGAAAGCGGGGAGGCGGTAAGAGAGAGAAAAAATAACGCATCCGGCCCACGCAATTCATCAGAGCGACAGAGACACAGTTTCCTACCCCTTTCCCAATGAAACCACGCTTTTTTCTACCAAATTACTCTTTAACAGAAAACCGAGCTGTGTATACAAAATTGCACCTCATTAAGATTTACGGCCGACGCTGATGAGAAGCGCCGGGAAGGAGGGATGGTGGCTCAACGAGAAAAGAAGTTTAGTGGAAGAGATTTCGGGAAGAAATAGTGTTCCAGAAGTGAAGCAAGGGCCAAAACTCAATCATTCGAAATCTTATCTGGGCAAAACGACCTTAACCTCACAAGAAAGGTTCCTAACGTAGAAATCATCATATAACTCAATTATAGACAAAAAAATTGACTTCAGACAATAGTATCTTTTAACTCAGATTGCAGAAGGATTTTTACAAAAAAACGGTTTTTCAGAAAAACAAAAAGAAAAATAGTTCCAGGATTCTAGTTCCGATTGATGCTGACAAACTATTTGACAGATACTGACCCAAACTTTCTCAACCATAAATTTGCACTATAATTTTATTCTAAATGTTGGTGCTATACATCTACCTATAATTAGTTCTCATCCTTTTTAACTTCATTTCAAGGAATGTCTTTAACAGAGTACAAGGAGGATTAATTACAGTTTAAGGCATTATAATAACCTGCCAAGCGGAGTAAATTATAAAAAGAAATTTATTTTAATAGGGGCCGATATTAATATAAGTTGTAGGATGCACAAACTTTCACAAACTAGCTCAAAATTTTCAAACTCTACCATCAGCAAATTTATTAATGGCATAAAATTACCATGATTTTGGCACGCTTCATCCTTAAAATTCAGTGATGAATGAAAAAGTACCACAAATACAACAGTTTTTTTCAACAAAAAAATTTCCCATTTTACCTCCTTTTTAAGTTTTATCAATATTAATAGGTTAGGAATTACTATTCGTGGAACGCCATTTAAAAAATGAGAAAATTAAACTTCATATTTCCCGCACGATTTTATTGTTCGACCCGTTTCGGTTTAACAGCAATCATCATGTTTTATCATACACACATTACCCAACCATCATCTTTTCAATTAATTAGGTGCACATCGTTCGTCACAAATACGACGTTGAATAACAAGCAAACATGTCCAAGAAAATTTAGGGGCGTTCTCTAAGTATATGATATTTTCTAAAACAGCTCCAGGAAGACATACAGAAACTTGAAAAGGAATAGAATTACTTTCTCCTACAATTCAATACACTCCCACACAACAGACCAATATCGTTTTTAATCAGTCACTGAAGGTTTTCGAATGAAGCACGAATTATTGCGCAACAAATCTCTTTCTTTAATCACTCTCTTCGTCTGAAACCCAATTAACTCCAGGAATATATTATCGAAAAAATTCTTTTCTCAGAATTTAGCTTTCCCCCTCCCACCCGACCGAAATCATTGGTGCAAGGCAGTGTAGGAGTGCATTTTTTCTCGGCATTCCTTCATCTACCGATCATAAATTGGCTGTTTTCCTAAGAACCGCCGCTCCGTTTCGTGCGGGCCGATGCACATTGCGTGATCCTTCAGGCTCTGGCCAATTATCATGTTCCTGACTTATCGTCCCCTTTTTTACCGGAGAAGGTTTTATCTTCCTAAAGCACTATATCCCATTTGCGACGAGTATGAGACAAGTACCTACGTTTCCTCCGCTAATGACAGCCATGTGCGTTTTTCCCACACGGAAAATATGAAAAAAGTGATCCTCTTCCTGAAAATTGCATTTCAAAATGGCCGTTTCTTGAGGTCTTCTCTGCAGCCTCATTGGTTATCACCACTGCTGCCACGCCTTGATAATCTCTATTCTTTCCTCATACACTCCAATCTCACGAACAAGCTCGTCACGTCACAAATTTAAGATCATCACTCTTAAAGTTTCATAAAGGCTTTATGCTATTACGTTTCATATCATAGCGTATACACTTACACTCTGTTTATTTGAGGCAAGCACTTTGAGAACCTGACGACCTTAAGATCTGTACCTACTGTCGATCTTCAAACATCTAAGGTCTACTACCAACCCAACTACTTAGACTACGGCCAATGCAATATTCCCGTAGAGCAAGAAAAATTAGATTTATAATTTCCTGAATTTGCGTGAAGGTGAGGTTATCTTCCACTTTCTATCGAATTATACTTCCAGAAATTATAATTTTGGATATCGCAATTCTTGGAATACGCCAATGGACAAAGCGATTCGTACTCGGAAAATGTTTAATTTAAGGATGAGACTTAAGATCAAAGCGCGAAAAATGACTTTGCGAAATGAACACTATTCTTGGAAAGAGCAACAGACTACTAATGGTCTTTCTATGGACTTTCATGCCTCGTTTCATTCGCAAGAGGATCGAGAGGACCATCATGGGCGCCTCAAATTGAGCGACAGTCGCTCTTTCCATTCAACTTTTTTCCACAACCACGCACTTTTTATACACCTCATCACCGACCCCAAAAGTCTCACTATCTGAAATCCTATCTGGACTCTTATCTTCCGGGTGTGGGGCATCCTCAATGGCTTAATTCGCACTCGCCGCCGGTACATCTGCTCAGCAACGAGGAAGAAGCACGCCTCGTAAAAAATGCCCGAAAATCATCTGCAGTCCCATTCCCGGATTAATCCCAATGTTACGGTGGCGAGACCATGTCGCGAGGAGTTCGGACAAATCTCCGAGGACGTGAAGAAGCTTAGCGTATCACTCATCACGGCCGCGGGTTCATCGCCCTAAATGGCTAAAACACGAAGCAAGGGGCAAAATAATCAACTGCCCTCTCCCCTTCCATGGCTCTCAATGTCCGCTCCCATCATTCTCTCTTCCCTAATTTTTACCTTCTGCCCAATCCATCCTTATCTTACCACATCTCCCTCCACCTGTTCCTCCACTACCTTTTCCGCCCCATTAACGGGACCCACTCCATCCAATCCCTCGGGACGGTATAAGGGATGGCAATGAAAAATGGACCTAATTTCGGAGCGATTCCTTGAAACAAAAACCCCTGCGTGCCCACCCAGTCTCCCTTGGACTACGCAGCCACGTCCTTCTGGAACCACTCCTTCCGGACGCCTTAAGAATCCACAAGTGAGGTTCTGTCCCTGACGCGGGAAACGGCAGTATTTTAGGGCAGTGCTTTTCAACCGAAGTATACTGTGACTAGGCTCTTAGTATGCCGTGTAATATGTGCGAGTGACATTTTTCTGACTCCCTAATAAACACTAAAATAAACTCCATATCCGAAGGCGTAAACCCGTGGAAGGCCATAAGTAATTCGAATTTTTCCACAGTAAATTTACCAAGTATACTAATAAAATAATAACAACAACTTGTACTTTCCACAAATATTAGGAAGTACAAGTTGTTGTTATTATTTTATTTGTAATGGAATTCCACCATATCTCGATAGAGAATATTCATTTTATCAAGTATACTAAATTATTACTCAGTGTATACTATTATTATTCTATGCCCTCTTTTATTTAAATTTGAATTGAGACCGAAATATATGACATGCAGGTTAGTGTGCTGCGAAATTTGTGTTGATACTCAAGAGCACGGTGCAAGAAAAGACTTTGGAAAATACTATTCTAGGGTAAGGGCGCACCATAATCGGTATCATACATTCCGCCATCCAGAGGCGAGATGTTTGCGGCCGACCCAGCTACACTAAGAGTCGGAGATGCACATTTTTCTGGACTATTATTATTTTATACTATCACTAGATATTTTTCAACTGTTAATTTAACTGTTTTGTTTTAGGAATTGTTTTATGAAAGATTTTGCCCCAGATACCCACAAATTTTAACTTATGAAAACTTCAGCGCAAGTAATATTAAATTTTGTTGACTCGTAAACATGGTTTTATTTTGGAGAAATATAGCTAGGAAAAATCGCTTCGATTCTCTAATAATTATTGTGCTCTTTCTGGACTATGCGAAGCTCCTCATTTTTTCGAATGTACACACATTAGTGGCTAATTATGCTAGGAGATTTTAACTGGCAGGATAGAACTGCAAACGGCATTAGGTCTCCCCTTCTAGCGTACACCCAGAGACGGCTGAATCAATTGCAGACTGTCTGAAGCCGTGAGTAGCGCACGCCATGGGATGGTGGAAAATTTGCGCCGGACATGGGGAAACAAAAAGGGTTAGACCGAAGGGGGCGTCGGAGAGAAAGCAAATTACGAAACGTCTTCATTTTTTGACGTTCGCGGGGCAGAAGAGGGCTGCGCGCGGATTGGCCCGTTCGGCCCTAATCGGTTTCGGGGAAAAATTGAACCCCTCTCCGGAGCGAACATTTTTCAAGCGATAATTGCTTTCCGTTGGTCATTAGAGCCCGCTATTATAAAGGCTTCCGCGAGTGATTTTTTTAATAGGCGCCCGTAACTCTGACGATGATGAGGAATACGACGCTATTGCGCTCTCACTCCAATTTTGATTGAATCGTTTTCTGTTTTTTCGTGTCGAGCGTTTCTCCGAAAGCCTTTGTTTCGCCCCAGCTCCGGAGAGGCTCAAGAGTTTTGGGGCGGGACGTCTCGCAGACACGAAAGTGAGGCAATAATTATAAATAATCGAAAGCATTATCTGGAGTGTATGCTTCGGAGTGATTGATACCCTTAAAAGGAAGGAAGGAAAGTGCGAGTGAAACGAATTTATACTGAGCTGGAGAGTCAGAAATATATTCTTTATATCAGGTCTGCCACTCGCCACAAGTGTAGTAATAGTAAATTATAGGTTAATGAATAGCAGAAAATGTTCAGCTAGTTCAGCGGTTTTGCGAAAAAGCCTCTGCTGTGATACTTGTTTAAACTCATTTTAAAAATATACTAAATAACTTTTTCGGTCTCTCTGCAGTGACAAAGATACACGAAAATAGCAATAAAATATAAAATGTAAAATTTAAAAACACTAAACGCAGTATATTTCACTCTTAAATCCCATCCCCATTTTTCATTCATTTTCTTGTAGATGAGAAAAATTTGATGATGGTTTGATTACAAAGCATTTTAAAATTGGAAAGTGAATGTATTCGAGCGGTAATATTGCCACATTCAGTAGAATCCGAGATAAAATAACCGCAATGACGTTCTTTATACTGCCTGGCATCAGTGTCGCTTCCGTAATTCAAATCATATTTCATTGTACAGCTTATTAATTGACGTATATATCCTAACCCGTCCGCTTAATACCCCATATTTTCATTATGCTGCGCGAAAATTTAAAATTTATTTGCCAGATACGTAGTATATGTGGCGACACTTTAACAATTCCCGTCGGAATAAAAGGAAACACCAGCCATATACCCGTGACCGCATTAACCTGCCGCGACTCTCGAATGGATTTCTTCCAAGTAACAAACGTCGCTTATGGATGCGAGCGCCAAAAGGCTGTCAAACAGTCTCCCGAGTTTATACGGTAGCGCGCGGGTAGGATTGCAAAAGTTGGGGCATAAAGTTGTGCATGGGGAAGGACAAATCGAAGTCATTAAGACGCAAATTGAGGCTAAGACTATGATGAATCCTGGGGACGGCGGGAATCCAGCGACCGATCGCTTGCGAAATCGACTTCGATAGTTTCGCAACGCGAGCGCATTTGACGGCAGGGGGATTGAATGACAGATGCTATACGGCGAGAGGGCGGGAGGTCGAACGGTGATTGAGCGAAGTCTAACACTTAGGGTCGCCGACGGGAGTGTTTGCGATGTTCGACACGGGATTAAAAGTCAGGCAGGTGCAACAGCTATGCAGCGGGAGACGATAATTATTTTCCAGTCCTCCTCTGCCGCGTTTGCGCAAATATTGTCATAGCGCTAAATTGCGACGGAGCTTAAAGCGACTCCCGAGGACAAAACATTCCATACGGGATTATGTTATTCGCTGCCGTCGCGAGCTTTCATAAACGCATTTTTCTTCCCCGATACCTTTTCCCGCGAGGTGGATTAGTGCCAGAGATCGAATGGACCGCGAGAGTTATGTTTCCTAGAGACAGTGCCGAGAGGTTGCGAGTATCAACGTCAAAACCCAATCTTTATTTTCTGAATTAGCATTTCCCGAACAAAATACGGTGATTACTCTGAGGTGAGCGAAAGAGGAAGCTATATTTTCCAGTCATAGACATGAAGCAGTTTCAGTAATGAAAGTACTATATATTTCTACGGAATTGTAATACGTAGAATGAAATCAGAATAAAGGTAGAGAAAGAAAATAGTGTTTTTCACTTAAAGGAAAGGTACTTAGAAAAGAAAACAAAACAAAAAAAGGGCGAAAAGGCCTGACGGGTTTGAAACCGGAGTCTGTCACTTTTCGTGATCCTACATACATTTAGAATGTACAGTTTCTAGTTTAAAGCAGAACAATGTTCCATTACTACGTATATTCAAAGGTGCAGGATCAATAAATTATGCAACTTCTATAATCGAGCTGAAATCCCATAGATATGTATTAAAGCTTTCTCTTGGATTAATAATAATTTCAAGCATCAATAAGAACCAAGGAACTCTACCCATTAGCATATAATTCTTTTAACTTTTATTGTTAAAACTTCACGATGCCTTCGCGAAAAAGTCGTGAGGAAATTAATTTTCAATCACGCCTTACACGTAATTCTTAAGAAGTCGTAATTAACGTCCATTATTCACATTCAAATCGGAAATATACGATGAATAATGCGTCTAATCGCTGTTTTTACCTAAACGTCAGAAGGCGTCAAACACCCATCGGAGAAGTTAGAGATAAGCGATGGAAAAAAGCAGTGAGTTGGAAAAGAAAAGGATCTCGCCGGACTGCCGCTTTTTCTAACAGTAATCGAAAAGCGAGACGTATCCCGACAAGAATCGTAATTACCAGCGAGGGAATAAACGCCAGCTTATCCACGAATTAATCCGTGTAAATGGAAATTAAGAGAATAAAAGAAAACCGCGACGCGTGAAACGGAATTTCCAATGGGGAAAAAAGGCGTAGCATCTTCTATAAGCACTTTCCCACCGAAACAGAAGAGCCTAAGTCTTTATTCTGAGAAAGATTATTGAGTTGAGCACAACAATTCCCGGCTATGACCCCTGACCCCTATGACAGTGTTTAACTGCAGATTCGGATATTCAATGGATCTCAAAGGAGTCATTCGAAGTGAAGGGAGTCAAGGTGAAACCAAATTATTCACCCTTCGCAGAGTTAGGGATTTCAACCTCATACTCAGTAAAAATGGCTCTCCGTGGTGAAAAAATAAGGGGTTGTATTGTGCAAGAGAGTAATTCATTCTACAAATGCGTCAAGTTAGCGACAAACGTGTGTGTGAATGTTACAGTAAATGATGTAACCAAATGTATAAAGGCGAAATAAATGCGAGGCGACTGATAATTTACTTTGTTTAAATCTTTTTCCGGAAGCTTATGGCCGTTAATAGCTCATGGCTTAAATAAATTGACGCACAACATATTCATGACGCGTGAGGCTTCCTCGTGCCCGTGACTCTAATTCTCTCGGGTTTAATTTTTTAGGACAAAAATAGTGTGCATACCTTTACATTAACTTAGGTAGAAGAAGAGAATTTTTAATCCGAATCGCGTCGAGATAAACTTTAATTATTAACATCGAAGTAAATATGCTGCATATAAACACGGTACGGTATACAACAGCAGCGGAACAACCCAGGACTCGACACACAGGGACACAACTCTGCGTAAAAACACGGGACTGTGTGCCCTCTCCAACACTCGCGTTCTAACCGGAGAATCACTCCCCTTAGTTGGGAGGATCGACTTTTCCCGTAAAAGAGGCGTGAATTCGACCTTTCTTTGGGCGCACGGGACACCAACGTGTTCTGCATTGCCGTCGTGCGCGACCTTTCCAGCCCTCCGATGCGTTGGCGGAGGAGAAAGAGGTCGCGAAAGGATGAAATACGAGGCGACACGTGCGTGATCCGTATTAGGATCATCACACGCGTATCCTAAGTAGTAAAGGCGACGTTCCTGAAAGCTGCACGCTCGGATGCGAGGAGTTTTGTAACGGCGAGGGAGAGGTAGTCGCGGTTGGCAGTAGATTGGACAGCGGGAGTAGAAAACAAGATTGCGGCGGAATGCGAAAGACAGATAGGGAACGGTGCAAATATCCGCGCGAGCCCATTTTAGCGGGAAATCCGCTTTTATGGAGTCTCTCATCACTAAGAGAGGTAAATATGGTAGCCGGCTCATGAGAGGAGATTTAGAATGAGACAATCACGGGTAGTCGTGAAGATCAAACCGAATTGTTGCATTTCTATACACTTACTTCACAACGCAGAGGAGTACCGCTCGAAATGTGATCGCAGTTTGAAGTATGCTGTTATTCAGAATGGTGCTAGAAACCCAATCTTAAAAAGAAGCGGTAAATGCCTACCAGCTGCATATACAAAGGTAACCCAGATTGTTACGAGATACATAGAGGTGGAATTTAAACAGGACCGAATGGAACATTTTTTATTAAACAAGACTAAATCATGGGGCCGAAAAGATTTTACGGCAAGATAACTAAAACTTAAAATAAAATCCTGTATTCTACACAGTTCTCTCTCAAAGTTCAAACTCTTTTGAGAAGAACTTACCTACAATAGTACATTATTTGCAACCTACACGACTGAATTTGGAGCAAAACCGTGAGGAAATGAACAGAACTGGGAGGCAGAAGAAAGTATTTCAAACTCCGAGAAATTAGCAACCAATACTTGCGTCAAAAGAGACAATCCTGTAGTTATTATACGAAAATTTTCTCAAATATGCATTCATCTTTACGCCACACCCCGCTATTTTGTGACAAATTCATCAATCCCTGCACTGTGAAACATTTGTCGTTAGTTCTTCGCTCCGGTTGACTGAGAATACCTCGGGTCCATTACGCATGCGTGTATACATATCAAGCTGAATTATTTATCTACGGCCGACTTTGGATTTAATGACGATCATAGATTCCCTTTAGACGCATAATTTTCTGGCTAGCGATCCGAACATTCCCAATGCCACAACGCGAGACAACATATTATTGCAAGGGAAATGACAGACGTTCGGTGCGGAATTCATCCAATAAAATCACATCGGGATCCAAATCGATCGATTTCCTCTCGATAGAATGGCAGAGGGCGAGTTAACGATGCAATCACCATTTTTAACTGACCCATACCACCTGTCCAAATCAAGAGGTGCACGTGTAGAGAAAATGATAAGCAGCGAAAATGAAAATAGGCCCTTCTTTGCTTTCCCTCTCATCTCTGAGAACTTTTTTCAACCCCTTCCGCCGGGTCGGTTCTAAATGGCCGGAGAGCTTGCGTGTCCTACACGAAGAGGACAAAGCTCGCAAGATAATTCCGCCGATTGATGCTCGACCTCAAAAATGCATGCTCCGCACGCAACGCCCAGGTTCCATATACGGAGAGGCAGGCCACTTGCACTTCTCCAACTCCGGCATTTCCCCGTCTTCTGAACTGCAACGCGAACGCGAGATTCTCCTTGGGAAAGAATGATCCCGCTTTTATATCGCCGTGTTTCTCAAGGGAACTGAGGTTGAGGGATCGAGAAGATGGAGTTGGACGGGCAGTAGGCGCGCGCTGGGGGTGGGGTACATTCATAATGCGACATTAAACCACTTTCTCCAGTCTATTATTCCTCGGTGACAAACAGGTGACTCTCAGGGCAGGCATGATTTACCGCGGTATAAACGACCTACATCCGAATCCGTCCGCCTGCTTCATTACCATTGTCTTTTCCTTGGTTGCGACTCTTCCGCGGGACGATCTGATGTTTCCTCGAATAATGCGTGTCTTATTCCTAGAAGGCTATTAAGAGTTCAGTGCGGAGACGTGTCGCACTGTCCCATCGAAAGACGTGGATCTACTTCGAAACAATCCTCTTGCCTTACGGGGGCCTTGTAAAACGCTCCGAATCGCAGCTGGGAGCGTTGAAATTTATTAACATTTTAAAAGCTGTTGAATTAATCTCTTTTTCACCACACGATTAAATGATTATCACCTTCAACGCGAAATCAGCTTCCTGGATGTTACGGATCAATAAGAAAACACAAAAGATCTTTTGTGAAAGGAGTATAATGTCTAATTCCATGAAGATGGGCTTCTACATCATTGTGGCCACATCGGTGGAATTCAATTCAGTTTCCAAGTAATCAGCTTAGCATAAATCCGATTAAAGAATGGAATCCTCAGTTTCAGATCGCATTATCGTTTAAAACAATATTTTTAGCAAGAGCAAAAATGTCATAAGTGAAACCAGGAAATATCTATTGAGTGGAAAAATACAAGATTTTTATTGGACGCGCATAGGAAGCTGACTTGACTTCTGTTGTTATATAATTTTATATACACTTTAAATAAGGAACTTATATACCAGGAACCAATATACACTTTAAATAAGGAACTTAGCGGGTTTAAAAATGAATAACTTTAAAAATACCAAGACTGGAAAATAATGTCCCAGTCTCTGCGGCATTTCCTATGGGTTAGACGGAAGGGGAAACTTTTATTATTGTACTTCATTGCAGAATTAACTCTTACCACTCGCTTTCTTGTAATAATAACTAAGTTGGATACAATAAAGCAGTTTGTGTACTTAAGCTTATGATCTTCGAATATTGGAGAGAGAATTTCAAAGTAACTTTAGATCTCGTTTGCAGATATTTTCCCTTTGGGTATCATAAGAGTTGATTTCTTGCTTTCCTTGTTCTGGATACAACGATGCTGTTTTCTTTCTTTCTGCTACCAATCTGTGGAATTTCTAAGACATAACTGCCACATTCTCCACAGCTGATAAACCGAGTTAAGAGCCCCATAACTCTACCGGAAGGAACGAAGCTCCGTTTATCACACCTTTCGTTTAAACCCTGAACTCACAGCTCAGGTAGACACGATGGACTTGCTTTGGAGAAGTGCATGAAAATGGAAATCGAGTCGAGAGCGATGCGAATCCAGTTGCCCCGTGCCAAGATCAAAATCCCTTAGAATCTCTTAGAGACACCTAAGCCGTTTACCGTAGCCCACCGATTCCCTTCCAAGATGACATACGAGTCCTTTGGCACGGCCGCTCAAGCGGTTTTGTTCAAAGGCCTCCTCAAAACTCAACCCCACCACCGCCGTCACATGCTCAAGAGTATAGGTGGCGAAAAGTCTCCCACTGACTGACCTCTGGCTCATCTTGTCTCCCAGTAGAAGAATATCTTGTACCTCTCACACTCCCGGTCGCCGTCCAACATCCCGTCACGAGGAGAACCTGCCCACGTCATCTCCTAAGCATTCCAAGAGAAGCGAAAGCATCTCCCATTGGAGGATGGCAGGCAAACAAAGGGAAGTCAGGCCCATCTCCCATTCTCTCTCCTCCTAGCCCCACGCTTCATTTTTCAGGTACCTTTTTTAAGACTTCGAGAGTTTGGCCTAATAGTTCTCCGGTGACAGGCAAAATGGGCACCGCGATTCTGCTTTGTGCTGCGCCCCACCCCTCGACCCGCTGGACCGCGATTCGGATGTTTGACAGAATTTTAAGAGCCCAACATCTTTTTCTAACATAATACGCCAACTCGTGCCGCTAGTTTACGGACAAATTTAATTTAATAGACGTCATCGTGGGCGCTTTGCGCTCGGTGATGTATTTCCTTTCAGCTTGCCTTTCCGAAACACCGTCGAGCTGTTGAAAAATTTGGTCACATAAAACGAAGGACCTTTCGTAAGTGGTCGCTTGATGAATACTTTTTATTTAAATTCTCACTTGAAAAGCGTAAATTAGAAATGACGAAAACTGAAATGTTCAGAAATTCTTCGTTTTACACCTAAACAGACGAACCTTAAAGATATATTGAAAAAGTGTAATGCAGGTCTTGAGGTCTCCAATGAAAGGACATTTTTAATCCCACAGGAATTCAAATCCTTAATTGTTCCAAATCAATTGTTTAATGATAATACAAAAGAAGATTGTTATCACTGGAATACCAAATATCAAACAGAATGCAGCTATTTTATACGAAGCACCAGAGTCGAGAAATAAAACGAAAAAATCTTCCAAATCATCTATCAATCCTGGAGGTTTTCCGAAATCGTGCCGACAACCTTGCTCAATCAGAAAGTCAAGAGGGGGCTAACGAGCACGATGTCCACGGGATAGCTGGTAGGTAAAAAGGAAGCGACTGAGGGTAGAAAGCCCTGGAAGGTTCACCATGAAAATTTCCTACGATCGACGAAGGTGCTATGGCCACAATTTGTTCACGTCAGGGAGAAAAGCAATCAAGATAATCTCCCACCCCCTTAACCTATACTACTCTACCTTCCGAAGTTTGTGAGGACAGCAAACGCCGGGCACGGTGGAGGCCCGCTCTGCTAAAGGCATGGGAGGGGGTGAAGCGGACGAGAGGGGGGTAACGTCATCAATATACCGGGAGGTGATTGGGGAGTTTTGACTGGAGGTGTCCTGCGAGTTGTTAAAGGGTGGCGTTAGGGGTCGCTGTCTGGAGAGGAGATTGAAGAGCATAAAGGACCAACCCCTGCTCGAACCGTTCGTGTCTCCATTCCGTAAATGGAAATAGCAATCAGTATTAAGGCAGGTTAGGGGATCCCAACATCTGCATACGATGGTGACTCGAATTGGGTTACTAGTTTGAACATCATTCGTGATCTACGGATGAATATTTTTTTATTCAATACGTACGTGAATGTTGGTATACTTATTTCCACAAGGATGGACCGAGTTATTCAGTCCTTTGGAGAGTATATGAAGCAAGGAATATGTGAAAACTTGGAGGAAAAGAAGAAAATAAATCATGGAAAAGCAACTGTCTGAATACAATACCAGAGAAAGTGGAAGGAGGGAGCTTTGAGAAATATCTTGGTAGTATACGGAGTTAAGTATGATAGCAGGTTATAAAAAGGGAACATGAAGGAGCAAGTAACGATTGATAGGGAACTGGATGACTAGGAGAGCAGCGATTAACCAATTCTAGACTGATTGTATGTTTTAGGAGGTAACTTAATATTTTTGACAAAGTTTATTTACGGAATATTTAATTGTGGTACAGTAATTCTTTCTCTTAAAATTAGGCAAATCACACCAGCATTTTATAACATAATTCTAGATATCAAAATAGATTTCTGCTTTAGTTACACAACTAGGACTTCAATACGGAGTTTATTATTATCATGTTGCTCTTCCAGGAACGTCTCCCATTAGCTTTAATTTATGGAAGATCAGTTTCGAAACAATATGTAAAGTTGTAAGATACGAAAGAACGGGTGGTCGCTTTCACAGCTTCGCTTGACTTCGTCTGAAAGTCTTCTCGCAACCGAGGATTTTTTTAATTATTCACTCATGAAAATTAGGTTGAAAAAAAAATTCAGGTAACCACAAAAACGGTTACTCTGGCTTTAAAAATATTTGCAAGCGGAAATAAAATATTCAGGTATTAAGAACCGATAAGGCAAAATGGTAACAATTTAAAAGTCCCAAAATTAAAATGCAAATATCCACTGAAATTGTGTGATGTGGAGAGTAGCATGGGTATCGCTCCAAGTGTTAATGTCGAGGTACTGAATTAATGCATTCATGAAGTGGATAACGGGAATTACAGCAAGCGACAAGAGCTTATTCCCGCTCATTCGCAGAAGTTTATTAACCGTGGCAGTTCGATTTTTGTCCCCGAGCAGATAATTTGTATGGAAAATCACGAAACCATTTACATATAATAAAAGCTTTTGGAGCGAAATCCATTTGCGATTAAAATGAATGGTTTCCATCTACAAGGATTCTCTCCCGTAACCTATCAAATCTCTCAAAGAAACGACTCCCGCCCATTTTCCAGCACCCTACTTTCACCCTTCCCTCCTTCAAACTTGTAGAATCCAGCCATGATATTACCTTAGCGGTTAGATTAATTATAGAGGTAACTATTACTCCACCTGAAGAGATTATGATCGAGAAAATCATTTTTTCGTGTATTGGAACCGCCTTTTTTACAGCAAAGTCCTTCGGAAATCCTTACTTATTGGAGTATTCTGCACATGGATCTTTAAAAGATTCTCCTCCCATATTCAATGAGTATAAAGTAGGAGATAACGTCCTCTGCCTATGTAAAGACCACGTGAAGTTCTAAATCTTTGAGTACGAAAGCGTTTTATTACTCACTCAACTAAAGTAGATGAAAATTCCCCATCGTGATTAATTCGTCGCCTATTAAATCTGTCACCAACAACGGCACATTTTTTGTTATAGTAAGAACTCACAAAAATTTGCGACATTTGTGGCAACATCCAAGACTTCTGCACGTTTTGGAAGACATAACCATGGCGTCTCATCAATATAATGATCTCTACGGCTTCCAAATGAAGAATCTAGTACATAAAGACTGGGAAATGAAGATCCAATTCAGCTGATTATTACTATTATTAATTAGGATTTAGAGAGATGATGAAAAGGAGCAAACGGAAACACAAGTATAGTGCTTCTTATTCTCCAACTACACTCAAGGTTCTTACTATCTACACAATCAGCTACAGTAAGATTCGTCTTTCTCTTTAAAATAAGGCGAAATAATCATCGCAATGTTAATACTAAATAGTTATGCAACCTTACCTAAATTAGATGCATATAATGCAATGGACACCCCGATCTTCACCTCCATTCCCCACATCCTAATTGTTCCAACTGAAACTTCATCATATTTATCTAATCTCTCATTATCTTATATATTAAATCGTGTGAAATCTTACATATTGCATGTACTGCATACATGTGATGATTAAACCCATCATAATTTTGCGTCCCTTATTTAAAAATAAATACTCTTCCCAATTTAACAGCTTCAATCGACGCGCACGAAAACCCAGAGTTGTGTTTTCGTGAGTGGAATCTTCCCACGCTCGGAAACGCGATCTTACTTTCCCGGAGACAACAAAGGAATATTTCGACCGCGTTAAAAACAGTGTAATCCCCGCCACAAACCGCTCTCGTTCCGCTGAATATTATCTCCCTCTAGCATTATCTAAAATTTGGCTTAATTTCTGTCTCTGGCTCAATTTCTTGTAGCTATTAATCTAAGTCTTCATCCTATTTCGTTTGTATGAGAAATAGAAGCAGAAACAAAGAAGGGAATGGGAAAGATAGAGGATAACAAGATAAGAACGAGGTATTTAAATCATAAAGCAGTTCAACTAGTATTATTTTTCATCGGAGGAAAACACATTTTTTTTAAGTTTTATAAAGGATTATGTCTACTTTATATTTCTTTGTCTAGGTTGAGATTCCTTTAAGTCCATAATTATTTCTTTTTCTACATTGTTAGGGAGTAATGTATACTCTCACATGCGAGAACAATGAGATTATTCTAATCGAACCGAAATTAAGAGCTCTCTATAAAGGTTGTCGGATGTTTGAATATAACTCTCCTTTTCAGTACGTGATTTGAAGATCAATTGAGTGAAGGATCCTTAGAATCTTACCTTCTGATCGTCACTACCGCCAAATTAAACCAACTAAACCGATACGCTATTCTGCTATGAATCAGGAAAAAAAGGCGATCACGTTAAAAATATCCAACACAAATTGCTAAAGGAATTATTTATTCATAACAACCATAGTTTAATAAACCCGATCCAAGTTTCGATGCGTAGTGCAAAATTTCGATCTGATGACGATGCAATTACTATACATCGTAAACTGGGTCGCGTTTATAACATCGTTTGCTTAGTATAAATAAATAATTCCTGTAACCAGTTTGTGTTATTATGGAATTCCACAAAGTAAAGGTGAAATACTAAAATAGGAAAAGTTGGTAGTTGCCACAATTCGTTGCATGCTTCAATATAATAACGATATCAATCGATGACAAATGTAGTAAGAGGCCCAATATAATTTGTAATAGGTATGTTACACCTTATGACGGACTTAAAGCTTTTCTAGGGAAGCACTGCGTATCATATAATAGACAACATTCACGGTCAGATTAACATCAATTCAACTGTCAACATGGACATAGTGTATCAGCAAAGTGTATAAGTATCGAAGAAATACACAAAAAGCACAATTTTAATTATCTTTCGAGACTATACGCTCATCCACAATTCACGATTCGCGCCTAACATTTATACAATCGTACTGCTGGTAGAAGATGGAAATAGAATAAAAATCCGCTGGCTGAGTTGAACCAACGAATCCCAGGCTTTATCCGATTTCAATAGACCATTAAAGCTCTAATTAAGGTCTATAACGGCCATATTTTAAAATACAGGTTTTCTCCAAATTTTCTCCACCACAACACAAACAACAAACATGGCCACCAAAACTCTTCTTTTCAACAAAGAGTGGACTGAGAAATACACTCAGCATTCCGACCGGGTATTAATAAAACAAGGAAAAAATTGAAGAAAAAATCGAAAATCAAGCAAAGCGATGAGAAAAACTATAGAAGACGAGCGAGAGTGTTCCCAAAAAAATACTTAAACTGTGAATATGCATGAACGTCTTCGAATTCTGGCGCGAGTTTGTGTGTGTTTGAACACAACTCGCGCGGTTGGAGAACGAAAGAGATGGAGGACGAGAAAAGAGAGAGGCTCGAGGAGGCGAAGGAGACGGACTGGGAGGAGACAATTAGCCACCGTAATCATGCGTCTTCCATTAAAATTCTCATGCATCTGTAATTAACAGAAGCCCCACGGGCAGGACGAAACGACCTTTTACAATACGCAGCTTCGTCCCGAAACCGCGTCGGAGATTATGGTAAAAAGGAGGAGAGAATGAACGAGAAGGGAGAAAAAGAGGGAACTGGAAAGCGGCTGAAGTGAGAAAGAAGTTTGTGGGACTAGTATCCTGTTCCCCTGCCTTCAGGAAAGAGTGACTCTCTTGATGTCTGAAACAACAAGTACCATAAACCCGCGCACATTTATACCAGATTTACACGATAGCGCTAAAGGGAGCGTAAAACATTTCCGAAGCATTCGAAGAAAGATACAGGAGTCGGAATCATAGCGAATGATGCTTTTATTAGCGAGAGACCATCTGACTGGCAATTAATTTAATTGTCGGATAACATTCGCTTAACAGCATTCGAATGCAATCCTTTAGAGAAAGAGGACGTTGTGCTTGAACTAGTCTGACAGAATTACGTGAATCCTAACTATTACTTACCTTAGCTTGAGGATCTTATTTTAAATATATATGGGTTAAATGGTAAATGGGATTTGTTAGCCCCAATTTTGCCCATTAAAGGCATTTGTTTGTTTCCATTTATCCTTGAAAAAATCAAAAAAGTTTAAAGAAAGCTGGTCACAACTGAAGTGAAAGGAAAAAAGAACAGTAAACTTCAGTAGCTAAGCTGCGTTAGGATTCTTAAGGGAGTATGATATTCTGAAAATACCTGAGGAAAATCAAGTTACCCAAAAGAAGAACTAAAGAAGGATGGTACAAAGATGGGCGGAAGAATCCTGGGGGAATTCGATAGACAAAAATTATCGATGAAAAGAAACCAACCTTTATATTACATCACGATAGAAATAGTGATGACTATATCACTAAAACACTAAATGTATCGTAGATAAAAAACAGTAAATAGTTGTCTTAAGCATATGTAATTAGTTATGTCTTAACACATAACTATTTTTGTACACCTAATCGTACGTCAAATAATTATCGGAATATCCTCCTCTAGTTCTGACAAAAAATTACGAGTTTTCGCCTAAACAACAACTGCCTTCACATCCAACAGAACTTATTTCCGAACTGAATCCTTATCCTCTAAACTGTGATATATTTTACCTCTCATTGCACCATTTCCACAGCATTCTACAAATTATTTTGAGAAAGAAATTTTGAACGCGAAAAATAATCGAGATAAAAGCTGCATACAACTCCAAAACAATCGAGGGAGGACGGATCTTGAATAGCCATGCGATATTACACATGGCGAACACTACCAAGAGCTTTTCTTAGTCACACTCGTAAACCGTTTCGCATATTGGGTTGAGCCACGATTTAGTATAATATTATCGAAGGCATCCCAGAAAAATGAATAAATTAACCCCTCCTTCGACGCGCGGAATTATTTTTCGATACTTCCAAAGTGTCCGGGGATATAAAAGGTCTTTCACGTGACCTGTCCAAAAGGTGGCCGGGTGCCAAACGTGCAGGGCACAGTAAGGTCTCTGACATGTGCCAAACGCCTCTCTGTAAAGATAGGATTTTATTAATACTCCTCCCCTACCCCTTCTGCTTTCCTCTTCCCATCGGCCTCCGTAAAAATCGAATCCTGTCGAAACCAGCCTCGGCTGCTCAACTTTTCCGCGCGCCATATTAATTCGCGTGGTAATCAAAACGGTTGGGATATAAAAAAGGAGGAAGGGGGAGGGAGGCTGGAAAGCCATTTGGCCGTTCTCTTGGTCTTCTTGTTTGGCCCAGCGTCATCCAAATTCCGGAGGCCCTCCACTAGAATTGAGGAGAGGCGAAAAAGCGGAGAAAACTGAAGACGGTAAGTAAAACGAACTGACTTCTCCAATCGCTATCGGTAATTCCCGTGAATCTAACTCGCGGTGACTTTATTACCGTATTCTCCGGCGAATAACTCGCACCTTCCAGATAACATGAATTAAACCTGATTTCGCTATTGTGGCGACTGTAAACATTTCGAAAGACTGCCATTAAAATAATATTAGTATTATTCCTTTTCATCTGTTTTTCTCGCAAATATTTCTTTGTCCCTTTATGTAATACCCACGGAAATTCAACGTTTGAAATAATGAGAACGACACTCCTTTAGCTCTTCATTCCCTGTTGATTCAAATTCTTTATTCCGATAGTTGCGTGAAGCCAGCGTACATTGTTGCTCGGTTTCCATTTACATTTGTTTCGAAAAGATAATAAATGGAGTCTGTCCATAACTATCTAATAACTAGTTCGTTAATACGTGTATCTGAAAATTTTAAAGGATGAAATCGTACATAAATTAGGTATACTTTCATTATCTTACGTGTACAATTAAGAATGATTTCTACCTAGTGTTTCAAAGATATTTCACGAGATATTAAGGTAAAAAACTAAGAATAACGCAAAACTGTGTAATGTTATTTAATAAAAATCAACTTTCACTAAGAATTGTTGAACATATTTTCTTCTCTTTGAATTTTAATAAACATCTAAGTTCCAATAAAAATTAATATGGGATCCTCTAATTCAGCATCTTATTTAATCATTAAATTCGTTAATGCCAACATATTGTCCATCATTGAAATAATAGCTGAAAATGTCAGCACTGAACGTGATCGTTAGGTACCACAGTGGAATGTAATTTCTTTATCTAATCAAATGCGTTACGCCTGTGTACAGAGACTTTTCAGAGGCCTGAGACTTTCCGCGTGTTCAATGCGGATTTTTCGTCCTTTCCTGGAAAAGTTGCACATGTGTAACTAGTTCCGTTTCCCAGTCATGTTTATCGCGTGAAGTGAAAACAAAATGTAAAATAATCCACTAATAATCTAACTTACCTATCAAAATCGACCTCTTTAGTACAATTAGGATGTTTTACTGTTTGAACTTAGGTAATACAAAATAGAAGTGATGATGGTTACCTATGCGGCGTAATACTTTCTTATGAAGCCGAAGAAGAGCTTTACACTTCTGTTCTACGGTGAATCCTCCCAATAATTTCACGAACAGATTATTGTAATTAACTCTGTAATTCGTACAACAGTGGCACTAGATCGATTAACGATTTTAGCGATCATCCCATTCCCAATAATACACATTTCACAATCTTTCTATAGCACAAAGGATTCTCTTTCGATACATTTGGACGAAAGAAAATGTCTGCAGGATGAGCGAAGAAAAGAGGAATAATAGTTGTTTGCCGTGTGGGTTGCGAGAGGATGGAATGTTTAATAATTCTCGTCAGCTTCTAATTGCGTCTGTAACGGGTAGAGGCCACTTTTTGTGCGGCGCCGATTCCATTAAGCTTTCACGGCAACGCGTTTTTTTATGCTTCCATCTTTCATTGCACACATGCGTCATTACTCACGTCAATGTTTTTGGGAGCAAAGCAGCATTTTTTTATGAGTTTCATTTGACGAATGCTATGTCTGTATTTTAAGACTTAGAACACACGGAAAAGGAGCAAACTTTGTCTCATTCTTTCTTCGAATATGACGGCTTAGCCAAGAAACCTACATAGAAAAAGAATTAATTAGGATATCTACAACTGAAAATTAAATTTTTACACCCCGGAACATAGCTCTGAAAAATCTGAGATTACCTCAGGACCACAGAAATAATACAGATGTATAGGAAGGCCCAGGTAATGTCAAGATCTAGGTAACCGTGACTCATACAAGTTGCTACTATAGTGGTCATAGGCATCCAGCAAGAGTTACTGATGGACACTTAAATGGCCAAGAACCTTTAAATTGTTAAACTAGGCTTACTATGTATCCATTTTCTCTGGGGTACCGTTTTCTGACCCTTCTTTTGATCACTATCGTTATCGTTTTTTTGTGAATTCCTTATCTTTAAAATTCGGATTTTCTAGATATGGAAAAACGTGGTTATGAATGTTTTTTTTGTGAATTCCTTATCTTTAAAATTCGGATTTTCTAGATATGGAAAAACGTGGTTATACTACAATTACATTTAGCTGTCTTTGAATTAAGAAAGTGAAAATACGTATACACCTAAAGTAAATACCGCTGAAATACCTATTGAAATTAAGAATGAATAAATCATGTTTTGCTACATCTTTCGCAGTACTGTTCATTGAATCAGTCCAGCAAACCAAAGGAGCATCAGTGTTGCCACGAATATCTCTCTCGTTAGGAAAAGATAATTATCTTTGAAAGGGCACAGATTCTTTCAAATAGTAACTGTAATGATGTAATTAAAACAACTATTAAAATCGTTCGAAGAACTCAACTCACACATCAGTTATATAGGTCTGAGATAGAGACGCATTTTAAAATAAAAGGTGACACAAGTTTACACAAATAAGGGATATAAGTTAAATGGATAACAAATACAGATATAAAACACATCTTCCTGATGTCAAAAATTGTTCCTGTTCGCTATGACTAATTCTTTTTATAATCCGGCAGCCTTAATTGTTTTTGAGCCCTTGGGATGTTAATGCGAATCTACCAAAGCTGGTTGACGTTTTTAAACCGACCCCGATCCACTTTGTGCGAGGTTCGGGAATATCTGTATTAGGATGGCTTATTCCTTCCCAAACAAGACAACCTTTTTCTGTCCAACTTCCTTTTCTGATAAGACTTCTTTTGGCCAATATCAAGCCCGATTTTGCCGAACTGGTTTTCCATTCTAATCGAACAAAAAAGTCATAAATTAATATTTAGTCGTTCGAAGACGCTGAAAAAAATTTAATTTTTTTCAGCGTCTACAGCGATGCGGGAGTTATAGAAGAGGAAAGTGGTGGAAGGAGTGGTTGCGAGAACAGAAGCGAAGAGAATGGGAATAAATAAAAAGGAAATCAATCTGAAAGCTTGGGAGTAGGAAGAGGATGTGAGTGGATTGTGCGAAAAACAATAGATGGAGCGAGTTCAGACGATAGCCTTTTTGCTGAAAGGTGGTGTTATCACCGGTTATTGCAAAGTTTATCCAACAGCAAGAATAATTATTATCAGTGAAAACCAGAGTTAAACATGTTTTGGATTTAATCAGTTGACAGTTGAGCCGATTTAAGGAAAAGAGTAAATAGGAGAAACTGTACGTTAATCGGAGCGCCTGAAAATCCAAGGGTGAACGAAAGTAAAAAATATCGTCGTCACTTTGACTTGAACTCGGGTCTTCCGCCAACCGTCACTGACTTACCGATAATCTAGTCACCCGCAGGCCTTCAACGAAGCGAGATTGAATCGGCGTTGTAATTCAATGAGTAGAAAATCGACCCGGAAATTTAAAGACCTGAGTTTTAACTTAATTATTTTTTGCTATTTTATTTATCGTTACATTAAGATAAAAGGAAGATAAGGTAATAAGATACGGGTTACGGGAAAAACGTAAATAAGGTAGACGGTATCATATAGAGAAAAACCTATTATATGAATGTAGTACGCTGAGAGGTGGATATACAGCAGAGAGAAAAATTAGACATTCCGCGTATGAGCGGAGATAAACCACCGTATTTCAGACGAAGACGACGAGATTCCGTTCACGCCAATATTTGCTGAGAGGAGAAAAAGAAATGGGTGAGTAAAAATTCCCCAAGTCATTTGGACTCCGTGCAAACAAACAAGATCGGAGTTTACAAAAGCGGGGATATATACGGATGGAAAGGCGATTCTGACGTGAAAATGGCTAAAACAAAACTTTCTTCTTTTCGAGTGGAATTGAATGGACGCGAGCGGCAGCTTACGAGGCTGTGTAAAAGAGACGTCGTGGAAGAAACGCTAGAGCTTAATGTAGAAAGCAGCGAAGAGAAATAAAGGGTAGAAGATAAGAGATGAAGAAGTGAGATTAATGTGCAAAATTTAAGGCAAGGCTGTATCGAAACTAAGTCGCAATAAAAATACAAACATTAAACTATCTTTAGAGTGAAGTAGATTCCCCCTAATATCTCCATCTTTAGGGAACTGGGCAATTTAAATATAGAAACCAAGTGATGGGCTTGACTTTTTGTTATTAACATAAAAATATCTGTAAAGAGGAAAGTGAAGAAAGGTAGCTTAGTATCATATTCGGAAAGATAAAAATAGAGATATTAATGCAAATATTCCCAGGATGAATTAAGCTGGCGTCATAAGGATTCCTGTAGCATAAGTAAAAAGATGAAAATGATGACGCAGCAGTATTTCAAATATTAACCGAAAACTTAAAAGGGTAATTTAGTAGGATTATGAAATTTATTACAAGCAAAAGTAAATGGAAGAGCATAGTACCTACAATGATGGTACGAAAATAAGTGTTTGCTGAAGATTACGGTAGGATTTCTGAGGATTAAAACTGCTGAGGACCACCAGCTGTAAATGGACTGTTACTTTTCTACAACTGAAATACGCGAAACTACTCCTACCATGAGTTTATTGAAGGTTAGGAAAACAATTCATGATGTTGAAAGGGAAATTTTTAGCCCTGAATTTGAATGTAAGAATACAAATCTCCACAGCAGACCAGTTATGGCGCCCTCACACGTAACACTTCACTTCTCACACATTCACTTAAATTCCAGATTTTTCCAGCAAAACATAATTAGTGTTTACAGAAACAATGTCTTTACGGAGTCGGAAACGCAAACGCCTTTTTTTTGAACCTCGTACCTCGGAGGCAAAAGGCTTCCAGGTTGGATCCGCTTCCATAACTTTTTCGAGCCTTCTCCTCGTTTGCTTATGTCCTGCATTATTCATTTCGCACTTCCTCCTTTTTCATAATCCTCCTCCTCTTTTAGCGAACACTCTCCATAAAGTTCTTGGGTAACTTTCTGCTTTTATTTCCTCATTCGCCCAGTCTTTGTTCTTTTTCGGACTCACTGGAAATTCTACTCATTATAATGGATGTTTTAGTGCAACATGAGATTTGGCACGACGTTAATCTCGAGTGAGCTGCGTTCGTTTCATCGTGAAAAGGATATTCGCTCTTTTGAAATAATAATTTTTACCTCGTTTCCCAACCGAGTGCTCAAGTTTTCTTCTCATTAATAAGGGTCCTATTCTTCCGTTTGAAACTTCCTTTTATACTCCGTCTTCAACCTAGCCATGGAGAGCTTTTCTTCTACTATTTTATCAACAAGAATGATCCCTAATTAGAACGAAAAAGTACATACATATGTACTATGTATAAGATTTCTTTCTTATCATTTACCACTTATATCTTGCCATAGCGGAGAAAATCGCATGAAATATGCAGAAAATAGCGGCCCACGGGTAAGACACTCCTAAACAAGTTATATGCGTTATCTAGCAGACACTCAAAGACACCGTGCTAAGAATGTAAAGAAAACATTAAAAGTTAGCAATATTCTAAGAGCATTTCCAAATCTCAAATATATCACACGTTTTCACAGTAATTTCGCAATATAAGCAACTACCATACACCCGTGAGATTATTCAAGGTTAATCATTTGACAGCATCCGTCCAACCGGAAATCTGCTTGAGAACGCCCTCTAGACTTCTCTCTACTCCGTAACATAACCATAGCATTCAGTCATCACCACATATTGATTATTCCACCGTTAATCTGATAGGTGGTGCTCAGAAAACATAACACGGGTACGTCGAGGAAAAAACGAGAGAGAACGTCGTCACCTCCGCGTTCGCACCATCGCACAACATTATTATCCCTTTGTGCAAAAATAAATACCCCGAGGAATGAATAAACACCACTCGTGACGAGGTGTAGAAAGCACCTGTTTTGTCCACGGTGGCCGAAAAAAACCCTAAGCCACGCTCGACTTAGAGCCGTATAATAAAAACCATCCGCGCCGTCCGAGAAAAATTAGCGCCCGGACCTAATAAAAACCTAAATATAACGTGAAAACAGCCCCACAATGAAGTCCTCCTAATGTTATCAAAACTTTCTCGGAGGAAGAGGCTCGCAAAAGCGATTGAGGGAGGGAAGATCTTCTCACGGAATGGCCAAAGGTAAAAGGGAGACAATTTTTCAACGGCGACGGTAAAAAAGGAGGGGAATAAGTTCGGGTATGAAGACAGAGGGAATGAGACGAGTCTTCAAAACTCACGCCCAGGAATGCCGTCCGGCGTTAAGGTCCAAAAAGGTGGGAATGTGCAAATTTTTCTCCTGTTTCCCTCCCCTACGCACTTCTCCCGCAAACTCGCTCCTTTTTTAACCCATTCCCCTTCGTCGCCCCACCTCCCCGACCTAGAACCTCTCCTCCCGACCCCACCCACCCCGGTCACCCAGTCTTAAGTAAGATCTCTTCTCCACTTTATGTCTCTAAGGACTGATGGCTGCGGAGTGAGGGGAAAGGAGGTTGTGGATATTGGCCGAGTGGCTCGCTATTTAAGACGTTAAGAACCAAGGACGAGGAGTCCTCACAGAGATGAGGGAACGATTTCTCTCTTCTGTCTTTTCTTTTTCGCGATGCCCATAACGAATTCCTCTTTCTCTTTCTTTCCGTTCCCCTTTGGCCCTCTCTTTGTCAACTTCCTGCTAAGTTTCACAGCGTACTTCGTCCAATTACCTATCTGACATTCTTTCCTCATTAGGTATTTTTTTTGTATCGATCTCTGATTACATGTCATGGTGGGGCAGCAATAAATACGCAAACAGATTCATACACACTAATATATAAGAATAACCGAGTAGTGCAGTAATTTTCATTCTATTCCAGAATTCCCAACGATGAAGCTGCGTAAAAACAGAACCGACAAGAGAAACAATCCTTATATTTCTACGGAAAAGACTTTTTATTTGCAAACACTTTCGTCTGCTCAAGACATTTTCAAACGGACTTCAGGCCTGAAGATGTATTCTTGTTTATTACACTTGTCGGAAATAAAAGGAATTTTCTGAAGAAAGAGTGTTTTTCACGTCGAATTATAGCACTTTTTTGAAACAGTTGAGCTAACATAAATCAAATTAATTTATTTAAAATTTAAGATAAGACCTATACAAAGAAGTAAATGAAAGAGGACTATTACACAGAAACTGAGTGGAGACTACAGAAGAAACATATAGCGAAACCAACCGCCAAGAATGAGACGGTACTGAAGAAAACGAGACGGTGGAAATCTTATTGGAGTGACATCATAAAGAAACGGCAATGAAAAAGTTCATCATCAGAAAATAGTGCATGACTGGAAGAAAGGCAGAGATTTTCAGCTAGTAGATGGGTACAAGGTTTCAGCTAGTAGATGAGCTCATAATAAATAACCAGGATGTTATACGAAGAGTAGAAAAAGGGGAAAATGTACTCGATGTAAAAAGTAATCACATAAATCTGTTCTTCCAAAGATAATTTATAAATATATACATCCTGAAAGTTCGCTCGACCGATTTCTATAAGAAGAATCGTTCGAAGACCTTAAAAAAGGTCCCAAATTCCACACTTTCCACTAAAAGGAGATTCTTAACTTGCTAATCAAGGAACTTTACCAACCCACGAAATTTATGAAAGTTACACGAGGAGTGAGAAGAATCATAATTTCAAATGTGCCTATATGCGAGGCAGTTTTCTATACTCTACTTGGCAAATCGAAAAAGATTCGTCGAGAAAAATCTTCTTGCTGAACAAACACTCAAATTTTCAATTATGACAACTCTCTCAGATTTGCCAGCAAGATTCTTTCCGCGAGAAAAACCTAAATAAAGAGGCGACTCGCTAACCACGCCGTGACAAAACCGACCAATCACGGGCGGTAAGGACGTATTTTGCAATGTGTGCTTATGCATTTTCAAATTCACACCTACGTACATATTCTCCTATTTACATACCCGTTCGTCTTCCTAAGTGCCCGATCTATACTCGTCAATGATAATCGCGACGCGAGTTACAGAAATATATCTGATCCACTGTTTATTCTATTAGTAACCCGTACCAACTCTTTATTGCCTATTTCTAACTCAGCAAACTAAGGTGATATCTCATCAGCTTCCGCTTCAATCATCTCTAAACCTGAGGAATTCCTCTAGCCACGTACGGTCATTATGTTTCCTCTTTTTCCGCTGTCCTTTTCTTCTCGCATACTTTGGATCCGAGACGGGTATGAAGATGAGGTGAGGAGTATACAAAAACCCATTTTTATTCCCTCTCGCAGAAGTATGGATCGTAATACGGGACGTCTGTATAACAGATTCGGACGTAATGGAGTTATTTTGAACCTCTTTTTATTTCGAACCTCTCTTATGGAATTCACCTTGGGATATTTGAGTAGCGGAATGGGGGAAGTAATGACGGCATTTCAACGACCACACGGATAAACTGGTGAGAGGTGTTTACATTTTTTTCGTCTGCTTGCTGCACTGGTGCAGTCATTGTCCAAGGCCATGCTCCCATAATCCAGTGATTTTATATTTTAGATGTTTCTGATTCGACATCCTGAGATATAGATTTTTTTTTAAACACAGATACGTACATTGAGTTCTTGCAAGATACACATACTTTCGTCGCAAGCGAAAGAATGATTTTTTCGAATGTTCCAATCCAATATAACTTTTCCACTCATTGGACAGCTTATGTTTGAGCTATCAATGCGAAAGTAATATGTAATTCAAGGAGAGCAAACAGTAAATTTGCTCTCTCCTTCAGCTGTCATTTCCGTATCCATTTCCATGTTCTCATTTCCCTGAATTATCAGCACCCTCTATTTTATCATCAACATTTCGTTTAAACGACATTTTATTTATAATTAATTAACATCGTCGGACTTGAGATTTCAAAAAGAGGGTTCCGAAGGTATATGGTGAAACTACGATGTCATCTCCTGCTTGGTAAAACCTTCATAGCTAAACCATAAAATTTAGACGTTTGTGAATATTAACGAATGAATATATGAATGCACTTTTATAATTTTGCAATAAATCGTCGTCTTTGAACGAATTATTTTGCAACTACTTAACTTCGGCCTATTATATAATTATATAGTATAATAAGAAATAACAAGATTGGGATATCTCACCATTTCATTCTTTCTTATTACGAAGGCAAGCTAGTGGAACGCTTCATCCCAAACCGACTGCCAACGTATTTTTTCAATTTTCGTGTACATATTTAATCTTCTCAAGCCCGTCGCTGTCCTTATCGACTGGTGCATATTGTCCCCTCGTCTATTTAGTTACAACAAAATACGACCGCAACGACTGAAGCTGCCGTCCTACGCAAATTCCACCTCCAAACAGTAGGATAAAGGCAGGAGAGACCATAGAAACTATTAGCTTGCAGCAGAGATCGTATTTAGAGTACGTCGATGACGTTTATAAGCATCTCCATGGCAGCCAAAGGTAAGATCGCGCCACTATTTCTCCCTTGCACGGCAGTCGGGTTTCTGCCCACTCGATTCAACGAAAGAACATTGCCTCGATAGTCTACGGAATGTCGACATGGGACATATATTACGTTGGCATTTCCTACGTTCCTTCCAAAATACACCACTGACAACAAGTCACCAGCTACTTTTTCTAAAATACGCTCCGCGCTATTCCCATTCGCCGATGATTTGTGCCGATAGAAAGAACAGCCAAAAACAGCCAGACTGATAACAGCCATATTTATTACTTAGCCTATTTAACATGGTCTATTATTGTAAACTCTCGGAAGTTTTTGTAACTTATAATACCATATTTATGCATAGATAAAAGATAAAAGTGTATGTTAACTCTCGCTGTAAAAATAAACACCTTCCGATGAACCCATTATGGCTCAGAAGGACCTCGCTGCCAAGCTCTCAGCATACATTTTAAAGTACTTTTACATTACTTATGAGGCTATGTTTATAATATCTATGTTTTTGTAATAAACCTAGGAAATATTATTAAAAAAAGATTAAGTCTTGGTTTCGTCCACGCAAACATTAAAATTATGAAATTTAATAAAGCAATGTGTTGAAAGACGGCTTATTATCCTTAAAAAGTCTTTAGTTATGGGATAATGTTTATTATGGTTTGAGAGACTATGTACCGAGAAGCAAGAACGCAATAGTGACGAAAAGTAAGTTACCTAAAACTTTTGCCGACCTATCTCGTGACCCTGGTGCACACACCCGTTTCGTAAATCCGGGCTTAGATGATCGCATGAGCAAAACCGATTCTTTTACAAGTCCACGCCCCTGTCTGCCACATACCTCAGACAAAGAGGGGAAGAGAGAAAGGCGAAGCCACTTCTCACTCTCCACCAAATCCTTTCCTTCTTCTCCCTTATCCCGCTTCACTTCCTCTTTGTTTCCATATCTCTCGGTCTAATCCAACTCGCTCACCTCTATTTTCCTTTCCACCTACTATCTCTCTTCCCTCCATCTCTCTTTCCTCCTCTTTCTCACATACCCGTCTTCCAAGGCAATCTGAGTAATTTCCTTGTCCGGCTGGTCTTTTGTCCCAGACAAACTTTACGGTCACTAAGCTTACACTATTTCCCGGGATTAGCATCTCAGTGCTCAAAACAGTAAGTGAAAAGGGGTTTATAATCAGGAGGAGAGGGAATGCGGGGAGGGGAGGGGGATTCTGCGGGAGTAGCAGAGCGTGGAGGTGACGGCTACTCTTGTTTGCGGCGGCGTCCAGGAATGCCGGAGGGCGACAAACGGAGGCAGAATTTAAAAAGGGAGAAAGAAGACCGGAAAGTGAAGTTATACCCGACTTGCAAGAGACGGATTTCCAGATTTAATTTCCCATCCGCGGAGTACTTTTCCACTGCCGCGTACATAGGTACCGCGATAAAATAAAACGAAAAATGGTGACGGCCGGTTGAAATGGAATGTTTGGTTCTTTTGTTTTTCTACCCGCAGGAAGTTTTGAGGTGTTTCTCCCGACATAGGCGAATTAGCGCACCTAGTACTGTTTACGCATTATAATATGAAGTACTAATGAATCTTTACCGATTTTTTTTCAATTTTTAATCAGGACAGGAATTAGACTATCAGAGGCCTGAAGAACAAAGACGCCCGATTGGAATTGCTAGGGTAAAATATGTGAATATCATTATGATAGAAATACATCATATACCTGGAAATATAATCGCTACACCTTAGCAAGTGAAATTTATTTGTATAAAATTATAATAATTAAAATTATAATTGACTGCACGTAACAAAAATGGATTTTAACGTTAAATATAGA
Organism: Ladona fulva; assembly: GCA_000376725.2. Classification (NCBI taxonomy): domain Eukaryota; kingdom Metazoa; phylum Arthropoda; class Insecta; order Odonata; family Libellulidae; genus Ladona; species Ladona fulva. The sequence continues at coordinate 506,498 of KZ308316.1, forward strand.
CATCTCAACAGTATAACTAATGAGAAAAGTTCCTCAGCGCAGTTCAGGTGATCCACTCAGCTAGCTTTGATTTGTGTGTCAAGCAAATCACGGTATGTAAAATGTAAGACGTCTTCGACCATGGTTTGGCGAAGAATTTACAACCTACAACATATATGATCAGCTGCGAAAAGAAACAATTTAATAACAAAACTAACACCTGTGTCTTGACTGGGTTTCAAACAACTAACTTGCGTATCTCCTTAAAGGTTTACATCAAATCGTATATTGACTGCACCACTATATTTCTTGAGGTACAACAAAACTAGCAAGCCTAAAACCTAGCACGGAAAAAAGAAACATTTAAAATGGCAATGAATCATCGCATTTCCAAAATCATCTGAACCACGAGAAAAAAAGTATTTGTTGAGATTTCTCTTATAATTGAACTTTGAAAAAGCGAAGAGAAGGGCGTGTGCTGGTATACGCGGAAAAAACGCGAGGTTCGTTCGGCAATGGCGACAATGAAAGTCTGAAATGAAATGGATTTTCCTCCTTTTTTTAACGACTTTTTTCTCCGGAGTTTCAGGTAGCTACTTCGCCTGAGGTGAGGGCAGTCGGCTCTCTTTGGGCTCCTGGTGTTACACTGATGTCATTCAATACCCCGGTATGCGCGTTTCAAACTCTCCTTTACCTCGTTCGAGATTCGCCGGTAAAGTGGTTTTCTCGCCGTCTTCCATTTGGAAAACGTTTGGTTTCTCTTTCCTCCGTTTCTCTCTTTCTCTCCACCGTTATTTACTCACGTGTAACGCTTCACTTAGCTTATCAGAGATGCTTGCTCGAGGGGACGAGGCGTTTCGCGCACTTACCTGAGAAAAAAAGAAACAAAACTTGTTAGTTACACTGCAGTTGCGAGTAAAAGCTATGTTTACATTTACAAAAACAAAATTTCTGGACTAGAAAGGGGAGGTGGAAAACAACATCTTTGGGAGGCAAGTATACAATAACCAAGGGAAGGAGGGAAGGAATACTGTAGTTAAGATTAATTAGCGTGAAAATAATGTTAAAGGCTAACCTTTGAATACGCGTCCATAAATCAAATTAGTTTGGGGTAAAATTTCCTACTGATGGAAAAAGTATATCAACCATGGAAAATAGTTGTAAGGAAGTCATTAAGGAATCATTCTCACATTTTACGTAACCTTTGAAATTCAAAACCGGATTCAAGTCAGCACATCAATATTTCTAGAAATAACATTAACATTATTTGAAAATGATTGATCCCTTGAAGCAGAATGTAAAACATTTGTCGGCAATACATTTTACTACAAAATAATTCAGGTAATAAATTCATTAACGATTTAAATAAGAGGTGAGGAGTTTCAATGGAACAGAATATGCATTTAAGCTCTATAAATAGAGCCATTTGTTAAAACAATATAATCCATGTCCAACGTTAAAGGAAATAAACACCAAGGATAGATTCTAACACTTAGTTTTAAAATATTCATCCAGCATTTTCCTCCTTTAAATTTCCACCATTTCTGAAATTCGTTACATAAATATAAAGTATACATAAATAGGTTGAGGAAGAATATACACTTTTCCACAAAAAAATTTCAACGCCTACATAGATTTTAATACATAAATGCCACTATTAATATTTTGCCAATTGTAACAGTAGCGCGAATATTTCCTTAACAAGGGTACGAATTGCATATTTCACTCATCTCTGCGGCAAAGTTCATTAGAGAATAACATTGCCCTCCAATTTAGAAAATTCGAATCTGAAATATTTTTCCGTTCCGTCAAACCTGAGTTAACAACCACCACAGCGTCTTATTACACAAAACATTTTGATGCATCGCTTAACTTTCGACATTCCACAGGGAAGGGATCTCGCAACGGATAAAGGAAAGAAATTACAGAACGTAACTCCTGCATGTCCACAGTCGACTGGGGAGCAGTCATTTATTCCCAACATCCCGTAAAGATCTTCGGGCCAATTACATCGTAAGATATAGCAACAGCTGTCAACGCAAGCATCCAAACCTTTGCCGGGGTTCGAACCCGCGACTATCGCAACTCTCCGCCCATTAAACCTCCACGCCACGTAATATCGCAGTCCCTCCACTTCGAGATAAATAAAATCGAGAAAAAGCGCTTTCGACGAGCGTAAAAATATCCCAATTGCCTTAAACGATCTATTTGCGAAAGATAGCTATCGTTGGGATTTACGAGTGATCCCCCGCTCGGAAATAAAAGAGCCATCCCCGGGGATAGATTCCGGACCGGACGGCTGAAAAGCGGACGTCCGTTAGCACGCCACCTCCGAAGAATTATCGCCCTGGAATTGGATGCAGCGGTCACGACTCGGCGGCGGTGTTAAGGGCATAGAAAGAGAGGACGAGTGGAAAAATGAGAGAGAGGAAGTAAATGAAGAAGAGATGGGTTTTGCGCGCCCTCTGGATACGAGAGAACCAAAGGCGCGATCCTGACGCGGCCCTGTCTCCTTCCCTCTCGAACTAGTACTCCTTTTGAGGGAAAAAATTATATGGGATGCGAGGGAGGGGATGAAATGTGGGGAGGGTTTAATTACCTTTCGGGTCATGTTACGAACTATTCCTCGGGATGAGAGAGGGAAAAAGAATACGTTAAAGAGGGTCGCGGTGAAAGTCCATGACGGTCCAGAGAAAAAAAATCGCCGTTTTTCCGTCGCGGATTTTGCGTTGGTAGCCAACGTCCGTGTAAGAGGCGTGATTTTTAAGAAAGTGGGAGTAAAGAGTGTCTTCCCTTTCGAGACGATATACGAACGCTGTTAGTAAGGAAAAAGAAGAAATAAATAAGAAATAAAAATTCTCGGTTATTTCAAGGAAAACGGACATGAAAAAAGTATTGGGAATTATCCTATGTGTACCTCACGTTCAAATCACCTTCTCAGTCTTCTCTTGGTGCTATTTTATGGCGCAAAACCGATAAATAAACATTTATTTAAACATTAAGCCTACTATCTCGGGCTTAGTTACCTGTCGAAACTTTCTTATACCCGATAGGGCTACTTTTATAATTTTCACAGGAAGGAACCACGCGTTTTAAGCGTAAATTCTTCCACCGTCATTAATATCGTTATTATGCTGATGGAAGAACATTTTCGCCTGATAAATTTGCCATAGGAGATATTTTTTAGTTATCATTAAAGCAATATAGACATTACTAATATTAAATTAGCCATGATGACATGCTTGATGGTTTAGGAAGGATATTGGGAGAAAAAGTCATACGTAAACTTAAACCCAAATGCACCACTTACAGGTCACTTTTTCGTCATAACCCACCGAAAGCTCCAGAATCAAAGGTAAACGTGAGAATTGGGATTAAGTCGCGGCAATTCCAGACTTCTTCCCTTTCCTCTTACTAAAAATATCCAAAAAAACAACTTTTACCGGTGTAAAATAACAAAATCAAAAACTGAATTTTATTCACTGGATTTTGCGTGATATAAATAAAAAAAATCCCATCTTATATGCAGATGACATTTTCACCAACGTTTAGCGACTTCATGTCTCAAATAAAGCAAAGGATTACGACATTTCTCACTTTCTTTTTTTTGAAGATGCTCCCAAACAGTAATAACATCAAGAAACGTCAAAGACTTTCTGAATACGAGAAAATTAAATGACAGACCGCAACGCAATATGGCATATACTCATTATCTGCTGAGGTAATAGCATAATCTTTGATATGAAGAAGACCTCCACACAAGGCAATTCCAATGCATACATACACTTTGGGGTATTCCAAAGCTGTGCATCATTATTTCTCCACTTATTAGCAGAATTTCTATGGCCGTTGATACACGTTGCAATCGCCATTAAGATGATTAAGAAAAATGAGACGCATCCGCTGCATTTCTCTTCGCGACCAACTAACGTCTTAATTTTTGTTCCAGTTACGGCGCGAAACACATTCTAGTCTATTATCCTTTTTCGAGCAGATGAGCATCCAGGAAGAGGCACAATGAGGCAGCCTTTTTTTCATCGGAGAGCTCATGAATAAAGAGAACCAGTATTTAAGTGCGATTATCACAGCAAAGGGAGGCGATTTTTCAAGCTGTACCCACAAAAAAGTGCCGCAATTACTCGCAGTAGACAAAAAACTACAAATGGTACACTAGAGGGATGACTTTAACCACTCATCGAGTGCTTGCGCCCTAAAGATATAATATTTCTCCACTCGCCGAAAAAAAAGCCACGAGAGTAAGGAAACGGAGAATTCAATGAGCGCTAGGTTTGGCGGATTCCTAGCTTTTTACGATTGGTCAAAATACGAAGGTTACCTTACACATTTCGAGGATTCCGCCGTGACAAAGTGAAGCGTTCCTTTAAATAGCAGCTCATCCTATACAGCCGCGATCCGAATGGCAAAGGCAGAGCCATAAGTAATATTTAATAGGGACGTGAGAGGATTAGCATGAGGGAGCCAGGCAGTCGTTTTGGAGGTAGAGGTCGTGAAAGGAAGCGGGAGGATGGGAAATTGGCGAAGGGTGAGAAGTAAGAATAATGGTGGAAAAGGGGAAAAGGAGAAAATTAAGATGGCGGTGAAAGGAAAGAGAAAATGGCCACGACTTGCAGGACGAGGGAGCTTGGCGACGGGAATCGCTTGAGGTACAAACAGCGGAAGGTTTCAAAACTCACGAATATTATACGTCATTAGGGTGACCATAATGAAAATTTGGATCTGGGGTATCATTCGTAAACTTTTGGCTATTCATGGTATCTGTCTATGAATACTATCGACCTCGGGAGTAACTTCAAAAAAATCACGGACAATGAAAGTAGCATACGAGGTCGGTAGTACTTTCAAAAACGCTTCGACAGCTGAGGCCATTTCGCACGTGAGCCCCCATCGGGAATCGAACCCGGGTCAGCATTTACCAAAGGTGAACTCCTTTTCCACTTCGGAGGCCAGAATACTAGGACATTTTTAGTCTTTAAGGGTGCCTTTCTACTAATCATTTACTTGAGGCTATTCTCTTTCTAATATCATCTCCTAAAACGATTATCATATGATGCTAAGCCTGTAAATCTCGCTTACTTGGCAGTCTTAATAGTAAGTATGGAATAAGTAATCAATTTAATTAAATAGAGTTTTTTAATCAAATTTTTATAAGTTTAATACAAAATAACAACCAATATACAGTATGGTATACATATATCGTATTTGAGAACTTTAATAGTCTGCAATAATAACCTTTGTATTGGTAGGCTATCAGAAGGTAAGGTCACGACAATTTTGGACTTAGCCTTTTCGGTCTCACAGTGAACAATTCCACCATTCTCAGAGTATAGCGTATAGAAATATATTTGAAATGCGAATGAAAAGGCACTACTTCATGAAACGCCATTAAGTAGAAGAGAGAATACACCTTTGTAGCTTCCATAAGAATATGAATATTAAACTACTACTTTTCGCAGATTATTTATTGAAATAAATGACGTGAAAGGGTATTTGAGGCAAACATCATAACGTACAGAATGTTCTCTCAAAAGAGGGGCGTTAGTAATGGATCCTTTGATCATAACCAAGAGTTTTGAAAGTAAAGTTCCGCATCGCACTATAATATTATTATTTAACTTATAAATTTTTATTATTCATTCATTTCATTAATCGATTCATATAAAGCAAACTTGCCCGTTTGCAGCCAATAAAGCAACGGACAACAATATCTCAATGCAGCTTTAAAATCTTTCAACAACAACACATGGTTAAGAAGACATATTTACACGAAGTCTTACGAGCATAATTAAACATTCTCACAGATTGAATAGGAGGAGGAATTGGAAATGCGAAAAACTTGAGAACTTCTTGCACTTAAATTGCCTAAGAAGAAAAACTAAGCGAAACATGGTGAGATGCAAAGATCTTTGAAATCCAAGCACCACTACCACGATAACGACAACTGAACGGAATAGTAAGCAATTTATAAACCTCCCTCTCATACGTCTGCAGCACCTTAAATTGTATAGGATGGGAAATCGATAGATCCACACGCTTTAGCTTGTACAGTTGCCATCGCATCTACTCCTCCTACTTGGAGAGGGGGCGGGGTAAGAGGAATGGGTGGGTGGGCGGAGGGACGTGGAAGTTTTGCCTTACGACATCCTGGGACCACCTTCCACCGCTAAGTTTAATTAACCTCCGCTCCCTCATTTGCTACCCACCCCTCTCCCACAATTCCTCCTCTCCTATATATGGAAGAGTCGAAACGAGAGGACTGAAGGGGAGGGGGAGGAAGTGGGAAAGGGGAAAAGAAAATTTAAAGATGGATTCCTTGTGGAGAGTAAATAAAGAGAGGGGATTACTCTGCTATCATGCCATACACACTATTTGTAATAAGAGTATCCGTTTCTCTTTTTTCTCGCATCTTAAACATAAAACTTAGTTTGGAAACTAAAAATACCTGATTCATCAGCGAAAATGTGCCAATCGTTAGTACTGCTAAATATGTTTGGATAGAAATGAGAGCTTAAGGGCAAATTAGTACGTAATTCAAAAAATATACTCGAGTAAAAATTTTTGTGAGTTATAATAATGGCGATAAGTAATATACAAATTATAGAAATAGCAATAGTGCTATAGTGATGAATGATTTAATAAATAAGAATTCCGATTCCTATTCTTGCCAGATAATTACAACTCAAATATGAAAAATATCAAACATATTAAAACGACCGTCAAACGACACAGATCGTTTTAATTATGAATATTTTTCAAATAAATTACGGGTAAAAGTAAACGATATTCGCATCGTCCACCTAAGTGAATAAAATTTAAAATTAATTAATTAGTTCCACGTCTTTCCAGGCAGGGATTTAATTTCATCCTGCACAGCTTTCCACGAAGAACGTTTAAACACCGCTTTTAATCACTAAAATGATATCGCATCTAAAATTAGCCGATAACACAGCACTAACTCGACGTTAAAGAAATCGCACATCGGAATTCAGATGTGGTAATTTCTGTTCAAAATTTAACATAAAATACGACAGTAGCTAGAATTCATGAAATTATTTACAGGAATTTAACCTCGCTAAGTTTTCCCCTTAAGATAATCAATCTTAAAATAATAATCATTCCTGAATGCAAAGATAAGTGAAAGATACAATCACCGTCAGCGGTGCAAAAAAACTCGCGATACCTAGAAAAGGATCGATGCGAAATATGAACAGGAGAATCCGTTCGAGAGGAATATTCAATACGAATTAATCTGCCCCGTTGAGACCGCAGATGACTTGAAATTCTAATTTATGCCACCTAAATTCAAGGAGCACTAATTTGACGTGTCCGGTTATTTTATTTCCGAGGGAAGACATCTGTCAAATGGGGAGCGCTCTTAAATAGGAAATGACAAAAAATAAATGACGACGACGCGATAACCTATTAATCGTGAGTAATTCATTTATGTATGAGCCTGTATTGACATGTGCGTATTGAAATATAAACATGCGCGAGTGAACCAAAAATAGACGCGCGCTTGGATTGTCCTTCGCGTCTTACAAAAGGTTCTTTTATCGTCCCACACGATCGATAAGTTTTTCCTTGGGAAGTGATGCGAAGGCATGAGCGACAACTTGGCAGTTGCTCCAAGGATCTAAATAAATTCTTTTCAGGAGGAGGTGAGAGAATCTTGCGCAAATATGCAACAATACCTCTGCGAGGGCTCAAGCGTCAAACTATTAAATCAAACATGAGTGTTTCCTCTAAAAACAAATGATGACTGCATTGGAAGGAGACAACGAGGAACTAATACGAGAAGGATGATTTAAACGTCGGTAGCAGATATCTAAGATTCCTACTCATACAGAAGTAACATAGCAATGGTATTGTCACTTTTAATTGTAAATCAAGAATGAAACATTGACTTCCCAGTATATACTCACCATCAACCAACCCAATACTGAGACGAACACGGGCTGGCTCTTATGTAAGATACTTCATAAGTCTGTTTTATAGCGATAATGATGGTCATTCAGTGTGGGATCAAAGAGATCCAGAATTTTCCCTTGGGGAACGAAGTATTAGGATCGTAGCCAATCTCTTGAACGCGTTAAATTTACGTTGTAATGCAAAACTAATTGATTATCTTCACAATAAAGAGTCGCCTTCAGTATAAAAATATTTATTGGAAATACCCTTGTATATTTAGCTCTGCATGAAAAACATTCAGAGGCTTCAGCCACCATCAGCGACCACGTGGGTGCGCTCATGGGATCACTGACAATTAGGTTTAACATAATGCAAGAACTTCTAGGAAATATCCAGAAGACGCCACGATATATGATCAAACTCATTCAGCAATTCATGAGATATCAGCTTGGTAGGAGTATAAACATAAAAAAACTTAAGGATTGAGGAAAAGTAAATTATAAGCTCGGAGGAGCAGAACGAATGAATCCCTTAGAAAAAAATAAGGTAGATTTTGCAGCGAATGATGTCTAACATAATGCAATTTAATATGGTGACTTTTTAAGGTAAAGATAATGGAAACTCATTTCCACAGAATTTCACATTCAGTAAGGACTCACTCCCATTGAATAGAGGAAAAGAGGCTGAATTTACGGATTAGTAGAGTATCATTTACGTTACCACTATGGTTCGAACAAGGGACCTCCACATTTAGGATTGCAACCAGTGATACCATCTAAGTAGTGGCTAACTTCTACCTAAATCTACGATTTCTGCTGAATATTTCCACTTGCATGAAACATTTCTTTGTCTTTTAACTCATATGAATAATCAGGTACTTGACTAACAATAAGATAATAAGACGGCAATCTCATTGCCAACACCGAAATCTACCTTTCCAAAGCATTGTGCTTTTCGCCTCTCTTGGTTCAACCTAAGACATCCATCCGTAAGAAAGCTTTGATGGGACCACAATACACTACTACATACTTTTTGAGTACCTAACTTTTCTCTTATCGATGGGTTTCCGTATAGCCAAGTGGGCATCGACTTCGGTGAAAGCGGTCCAGGGTTCGATTCCCAGCGGGGGGCCTACGTGTGAAATGACCTCAGCTGTCGAAGCACTTTTAACAATACCACTACTAATCTCTTACCGAGCTCCCGTCCTAACGGCTGAACTACATCCTCGTCAAAGAATTTAATGTGCTACGGTTCTGAACGGAAACGTAGGAGCCGAAATATTTCGTGGTAGTAAATGGGACGTTTTACTGCCCACCGAATTACGACGGAGATATTCTCTAATCCTTTTTATGCATTCGTTCTGTGCACGGGTTTTCGCGACCCTTCCACCGGAGCTCGTTGTTCTTTTAATGGCGATCTTTACATTTCGCCAGCTAAACATTTAATGGGGTACATATCAACCGCTTTATTTCCTTCGAGAGGGAGATCCTCAAGAAGACATCAAGGGAATGTCAACTTCATTTAAATATCCGCATTTGCAAAGGGAAAAACACTTTCCGATTATTTGATGGGCGCTGGCTTTTATATCCACGGATTCCGAGCATCGAAGAACAATTAAAAATACCGGATTCGATAAGTATTCGGACACTATGGAGCGTTGAGGGGTCGCTGGAGGCTTATTTGCATGAAAATGTAAATTTTTCATTTGAATTTTAAATTTCGTTTACGTAAAAACACTCCACGGTTTGAAGGAATGTTGCAGATGGATGTTAATAGGTCTAACCTGAACGGATACCCGTACCGTAAGGCGACACTCTTCGGAATGGACTAAATATTAACAAAAAAGGCACTCGATTCTACGCGTGTTACGGTGCATATCAATTTAGAAATACTTCAAACGTTCTCCAAACTGTCAAAGTCGACTTTAAAATGCATTACTTAGAGTCGAAAGGCAGTATGGTTTATAAATTATCCGTCATCGTCTAATTCGTGTTGTGAGAAGAATTTTTACGGAAGTATAATGAGATGAAATATTAAATTTGGTAAGTCGATGATAATTATGAATTACGGTTGACATTCATAAACTGAGCAAACATCATGTGATGCATTTATAATTTAAGAATTTTATGTAAGAATACTTTAACAGGTAATCCCTGGAGCTCATTGTCTGATAAAAGGGATCTGCCATGAAGAGGAAGTGCATTTACTTGTAACTACAGGGAAAGGAATATCAATCAGAAAATAAAAAAAACTAAAATGAAAAATACTAGATATTTCACTATCGAAAGTAACAATTTTAACCACGTTTGCCAAAGCCCTACCTTTCAAGAAGGCATTCTGATAGAAAATTTCAGGTAAGAATATAACGTGCATGACAGCAAGGGAAAGTCTAAAATTAGCATGAAACAAAATGATATCGGTTGAAATCGGGATTATAATGCCCATCCTGAATTTGATTCATTGTCAAGTGGAACATAGAAAATAATGAGGTACATGAGCAAACGCCCTAAAGAAACAATTATATAGGGGATAAGGTAAGAAAATAATGGTTTTCTCATATTGAAAATACCTATGTCCCGTATTCTGATCACAAAACATATTTCAGCCCAGGCAAACAACACATCAACAAAGAGTATATAATGACATTTAGAAGGAAGAGAGAAACATGGAGAAGACCGGGGAAGTGAAAACAACGAAGGTATATTGATGCAATAAAGTAGTAACATAGATGATTACAAAAATTATAAACCCATGAGCAATTACGATAACTATCAGATGGTAACGTCAGAACTGTATTACTTCCAACAGTCTTCAAGACAAGTCTTCAGCACACCGGTCGAAGGAGGACCCTAGAGCCAGCCGTGCGAGCTATTCGGCCACAAATAACCCCCAGCGTGACTCCTTAAAAAATAAGAAAGCCATTTCTCGGGCGAGAAATATCAAATCGTCATTACCGCTGACCGCGGTTCCTCAAAAACCGAAGGCGCGGTGCCCGTGTCCAGTAGGAGAAGATCTTTCTAAGTTCGCCACGCGTTAATGTCAAGGACTCACATTCCTGCTACCCTCAGCCCTGAGGTATTTTCGTGCTTCCCGAAGGACGCATACGGGAAATTACTCCTCGGCGGAAAGTTTCATTTTGTAATTGCTCCTTGCTTCAAAGTCTGCTGGAAAAAACCTTGCGATGGGATCAAATATTCGTCAGCGGAGGCTCTTTGGGAGAGGCGATTCTTTTCTGGTGATCAAATACCACAACCAGGCGAAGGAAGGGGGGAAAAATTTCAATCCCTGGGAAGGAAGATTCACGCATAGTATACATTAAGCCGACTGAGGAAAATGCGAGTTTTTCTCGTCCGAGGAATTAATCTGGCGCTGCCATGGTATTTTATTTTCCGGTTTCATCCTTCTATTGACGCGCTGAACATGCGCTTTGCTCCTTTCACGGATCTCCTTTTATGTCAAAGGTGATCGTGAAAAAATACTCCGCGTGAGCAGCCGGGATTTTCAGCCGTCTACGAACCTATGAATGAAGTTTTTACGACGTTTTCCATCTTATTCCAACATTCGGACCGTTTTTAGATAAAGCAATTCGCCCAACGGTAAACAGGAGATTGGATATCCGGTCTGTGACGTAAGATTTTTTAAGATGTGTTTTAATGTAATTTAAAGAAATATTTTGATGTACTAGGTAAATTTAAGTCATAAAAATCTCCACAAGAAAGGATTTGCTCGTTTAAAAATGTATTTCTGTCGGAATGATTTACTGCAAATTAACTCCTCTTCCACAGTACTCTATTTGTAAAAATAACTTCTACCGATTAATAATATCTGATGTTAATATTTAGCAGCGAATTTCTTACTCGGGTACACACATTTTTATAGTCAAAGTTTCTGTTGAATCCTCAAATACTGTTCCTTTAGCAGATAGTCAAAACAAAATCATTATTGCCAAGAGGAGGGTAAAGGTGACACTGTACATAATTGCGTGCACCTAGGAAATATCCCAAAAAATAACGCCTCTGTCACGGAGCTTCCCAAAATGGCTTGTCGGAATGTTTGTCGCGAGTTTCCGCCTTAAAGTACCGCCTTACCCTCAAGTATCCGTTAAGATGGAAGATTCCGGGTTCGAGTCCCGGTTCGGTAAAATTTTCCGTTTGCAATTATAGCCACTTCGGTATCATAGCATGAATGTTTCAAAAAAATAACAGATGAAATGTCCTCGGTAAATTTACATTGCTTTGATTAAAAGAGGCCATGGTGGAATTACAGAGAAGATATAAGAAGTCATATCAATCTCGATGATCATCCACGTCGCACGTCTGAGTAATTCCTTTTCCAACTATTATTTTTTCTCTCTTATAACTAAAGAGACTTCTGAACTGTTCATTCCAATATAATCTAAGACTGAAGCTCATCCGGAATAACCTGATAAATCCATCGATACTCAGAGACAACCAGATTCACCCTTGCCTCTTGCCCAGCTGCATTCAAAGCACTGGAAGCTTTACGACCACTAAGATCCACCGAGGGCATGACAATTATCAGATAAAGGCTTGTCTATGAGTTTCTACTAATCAAACCGCATCCTTTCAAACTTCGCTAATTGCTTCCCTTGTGATAGCGTGAGGAATCATTGAGTCTGAAGGCATAAAAAGAGAACGGAAAGGAAACATGACATAAATAGGAAGAGGTATACGGCTACTAAAGAAAACAATTTTAGTAAGGTCCTCAGGATTCGGAAGACTTCGGATAATAGCTGAGATACCATGGAGATGGGTGGCGGTAGAACATGAAACTTCACGTTCGTAGCCCTACTCTCTTATTAAAATCATATCTTTGACGGGCAGCGACTCCTGAAATTGACATCCCTCGAAAGACTCCCAAATGCACTACTTTTGACAGCGCTAAGTCAAACCTAAATGAAAACTTCAAATGATTGACATCTTTTTCCGTTGGGACTTTAACTCATACTCTTGCTGTTGAAGGAATTTAACATTTTTGAGTACTCTACCCACTACTGACAATGAAAGAAGTGGAACAATACTGGTAAACTCGATCTTTTTCCAAAGATTCGAAATTTTAAGTTTTGCGAATTCTTGCATGGTCAAGAATAAAAATATTCAATTAGCTGAGGTAATTAAAATGACAGTGATTTTCTCGGGTGCAAGCGGGTTCAATTCCTGCCTTTCTTTCATTATGATATAATATGAAATTATTTGAAATATCTGAAACCTTAATTCACCTTAACTTCTGAAAGAATCGAAACTAGTAAGACCCAAATAAACGAGGGATAATCCAGCAGTAATTGGTCACCAATGCAATCCAACTGTACGACGGTAAATACCGAACTATTTCAGAGCACTCCAAGAAACGAAACCGATAATTGCGATTAACTATTACGGATGTAATATACGACGGGAAATCGAAACAAAGCAACGCGGCTAATTACCGCGATAAGACATAGATGGTGCTCATCCCGCTTTCAGAGGCTACAATAATCTCCCTTTCAAATACACCAAAGGCCAGCGTCAAAGGAATCGCCTAGCTGATAAGGGCCCAGCCGATGATTAGTGTTGATACGGTAACGAGAAAGTTACGTTTCCGAACGCGTAAATAACTCCGAGGATAAATGAGCTACGACCCTCGCAGATGTTAGCTTTAGAAACGTCCGGCAGCCGAACGTGGCGTATATCCTATCCCTTGACAGAACAAAGGCATTAACACTTTCCCGGAGGAAGTTTTTCTCCTCGCGGAGAGCAATCGATCGGCAAAGTAGAAATCGAAAGATTTCAGAAAGCGAAGGGAGTGAAAGAGAGAGCAATGTGAAAGAAATACGAGGGCATCTAGCGAACTAGGAGAGGGTTACTACTTTATGGGACGGGGCGAGCGAATAAACAAAAACGAAACGAAAGGGAAAGAGCGTAATTGGATCGATCACACTCCCACGCCGTAAAGGGAACGAAATGTTGCCACTTGAGAGAGAGAAAGAGATGAGTGGAATAAAACAAAGAAAGGTTGGAAGTGTTGGGCTCCGCAAGGGTTCGGTAGACGACGAAGACACGTAACTAAAACGAGGAACGACGTGAGAGAGGAAAATGCTTTTAAGGGACTGCGTGAGGGAAATAAAAAGATTGGATTTTATAACTCGGAGAAAATGGGAGGTGGAAAGGGATACAATGGGATCTCAGGAAAGTTACACAAGGGTTGGAAAAGGGGGAGGAAGAATGGACATCGCAAGGGGAGAGGTAGAAAGAGGAATGGGAGCGTAGAAGAGAGGAATGAATGTTGGGAAAACATCAATTTGAACGCCTTCGATCATTTTCATTTTTAATCATTTACGTCGTTTCTTGTTTTAACCTTCCAGCCATAAACTCAGCTAAAGAGTGTGTAACACTGCGGGATTCCGCCAAAGAAAACGCAAGAGTCAACTTTTCGCCAGAAAACAAAATCCTATTTTATTGACTTTGCACCCAAGAATTCGCGAACAGTATCGAGGGACGAGTGCCATTTCCAAATACTAAATAACATTCTAGTCAAAGTTAAAAGTATTCTAAGCAAACCAAGCTTCTCGCGTGTTCTCAACTCTCCAAGTTGAGGGGTATATAAATCTGTGGTATGCAATAGTAGCCCAAAGAAGTTGATCGAGTCATGTGAAAAATGCGACGTTTATGAAGGTAATTCGTTTCACTGATAACTCCATGGCGCCCTGGAATAAACTACCCTTGGTCAAGGACAGCGAAAAATTTGTTCCTCTTCCCGTTAACTAATCTATTCCTCGTAATAGTTCACCGCTAATGGGACATCGCCTACCTCTCGCAAAATGCAAATCCATGCCGCCTTCTCGAAACCATACCCGTTGAATCGCAGCAGCGAAAAGTGCGCTGAAGCTTTTGTGGATGCTGGAAAGATTTATCGATGTGTTTTATCCGAGGAAATGTTCGCTTACATTTAAACTGCAAATCAAACCTAAGGGATGAAATAAAACCGCTGGGAGTTAGAATGAAAATTGCAGACAATGAGGGCGCTGCATGTAACCTTTGGAGTTGAGCCAAGATATAAACACTTTTAAGTCCGGACATGATCCTCTCACATTCACTTTTCCCAATTCTTTTTTCTCGAAATATTTCCTCGGGAAAATGCATTAAAATTAATATTTTCCGAGAACATAGTACACTGTGTAATCCACTAATGGTTTTAACTTATAAAAGTAGCATACCGAGTAAATAAAACAACAGGAGTGGAATTTCGACGATGACTACTGCACTCCTGTATCAAATGAAATTCAAATGAATAGAAATTTCCAAACTCAACTGTTTCATCATCATTCAAATTCTCAACATTTTTAAGAAAGCCCGACTTTATCAATTAGAATACTCTCAGCGAGTAATTGACATCTGAAAGGTAGCGAAGTAACTTTCGAACATTTTGAGTAGAAAAAGCAACCACAACGATCGCCCAGTAAAGCTGCAGCTAATGCTCCTAGCTCTTTCAGAAAATGATTTACAAAAGTTGCCTCGAGCAAGAATTTCCTGCGTTTAATATTCTTTGTGGATGATACTAGATGCGATAACATCTCCGGATTTTGTTACCCAATTAAATTATCGCACGATTTTACGCCATCGAGGGCCTCTGCACTATTTTCGCTTCCACGTCACGTAGCAACGCATTCTTGTTGAGGGAGCCGATGAAAGTGGCGGTGCATTCAAAGTGCGACCGCCGTCAGTGGGCATCGTTCCATGGTATGAACCATTCCGAAGCGAGAGGATCTGCCAAACATCGGCACTCTCTGATTAAAGTCTACCAAGGCGAAAGGAATAGTTTTTCAAAAGCATTGCGACCTATGGAATGCTTTAAAATATAAAAATTTAAATCTAATGACATCAAACTCATCTTTGTGGAAGGGAGCCATACTAAATAAGACAAAAACACTTGGTTACTTTACTAAGTTACTTAGTGTTACTGTTTCGTTTTATTTAGTATTAAAATTTAACACCATTGAGGGAAATCGGGAGCTGAAACTGCTTTATACCATAATGTCCACAGCCAATAGCCTACTGTACTTTCAAAACCATGCTCAACTTACCCATACTTTACGTTAACCGTTACACTTTAGGAATTTTAAAACAAATCAGAAGCGTACTTTGTAGTAATAATTTGCTGAGATGGTGATCCACAGTTATGCCAGAACAACTGGAGTTAAATAAGAATGTTACCTTACGCAGACACCCAATACTGAGATAGTGGAAATTCATTTTACTTAAAAAATGGAGCATTCCCACGTTTAAAACATATTAAAGCATAATATTATCATTTCGCGTTTAAAGCAAATTAAAATCTCTAGTCCTAACTTCGCATATAAAAAAGAATCCTTGTCTTTCAAATCAAGAAAGAACCACCATCCACAAAGTTGCTATGATTGATTCATGTAATATCCACCATGAAGCAATGAAAAGAACCTTCGAAAATAGAGCGATAAACAATTTCTTCCGGTTTCGCTTATGAGAAATTTTCTAATCTCGGCATATTGGAATATAGCCACTCTACTCGCCAATCGCTTCATTCTCTCATAATTCCCGACTTTAACGCTTACAATCAACTGCCTCTCGTAATGCAACCAGAGAATTAAAAACACAGCCTTGGAGAGATTCATCAAAGTTGATGATACCTATTCGTTAATCGACTGTTTCTTTCGAGATTATCTAAAATTGAAAAGGCGGAGGAATCTAGGGGTAGCGTGCAATTTTAGATGATCTTAGGGATAAAGACAACTTTTAAAGGGAACGAAAGGGTTGCTTGTAAATGGAAGAACTTGAATAAATGATTCTCGCGGTTGCTGCGAAAGAAAATTGATGTACATGTACAGATGAAGTTGCGAAGAACTCTTAAGATATAATTGATCTCGATTTTATTTACAACAATTACAGAACAGTTTTTAGTTGGAAAAGTTGGAACCTGGGGACGTTTTTACACTTAACATAGGCGATAACCTATAATACTACCTTATAGTCACGAGTTAGACGGCGTAGAGGGGGCTGAATAATGAAAACAAACACAGTTACCTTCCATCTGTTCAAACATTAATTCTTCCTTCTCATAATTTAAAACCCGGCCGCTTTTTCACTTCCTTTTCCATCTGTTATTATTAAACTCATTAATTCTCATTTTATAGCAAAAACATTAATTCTAAAGAGCTATTTGTACACATCACGCGGCGACTTTTTCTGCGATCCTTTTCTACGGGGAAAAAATCTCGCTCTTTTCTCCGGATAATTTATTTACGGAATATGAGGAACCGCTTTTTCGATCGAGAAATACTTTGGGGCGAAAATGTCCCGGCGAGGAGTCCGTCGGGGAGCAATCACTTTTGCAGGCGAAACCAGCCGTTTGCGAAGGATGAACATTGCGAGCAGAAGTTAAAGCAATCGCAACAGGCGCCTCGTTGATTTAAAACGACTCCCTTCGGAAATGGAGCGATAGTGGATAAGGAATGTACGCCAAAAGATGCTATCTTCGAAATTGCGTCGCAGTCGACCGGCAATGTTTAGGAATACCGATCTAAAATATTGATCGGGGCGAAATTATCGCCCGACCGAAACTATCGGGTGGATTAATTAGAATTCCGGGCATTTGGGAGCGATGGAACGCTGGAGATTTCTAATATTTTCCGCTTTTCCCCCGAACAGCCCCATCTCGGGTGAGGACGCGGATTCGCGACGCGTCGAAAACTACATTCCCTTCTTGATAATCGGAGAAAAACCCAATTACCTCCGCCATTTCGACCAATTATGAGCATCCTGCTCCCAGGAATTTAATTCCTTCCCCCGCTAATCGCTCTCATTGGAGATTAATTACCAACAGGTGTACAAATCATGGGCAGCAAACTTCTTACCTTCTCCAGCGCGAAAAATGGTCTAGGGGGCTCTAAGCGGCGACTTTAAATATATAAATTCCTCCCGGCCTCCTCCCCGACACCACCTCCCATCCACCTCTCGGGACAAAAAAAACACGAACGAAATTAAAGCCGAAAATTCCATCATGCGAACAGGACGGAGAAGAAAGGGGGAGAGGGGGAGAAAGAGAAAGGCAGGGAAAAGAAGGATTGCAAAAAACCTTACTTAAGCCCTTTGCCTTAATCCCCTTCTAACCAATTAATTCTTGCATTTTTCTTTCCGCACCCTTCTTACACTTTTGGGGGCCTTCCCCCATCCTCAAGCCCCTCCCCCCCATTCCCGGATGACTCCACCCCTCCATCGATCCCCGCCCTTCAGAACGAGAATCCCTTAACGTATCTCTCCCTCCACCGGCCCGAATCTGTGATATAATTGTACCACTCATCCAGATCATTCTGTCAGATAGCGCCCGACTGTGTATGGATGGCGCGGAGGGCGCTGCCAACAGGAGTTTTCCAACCAGCCTCAGAACCAATCAAACTCTATCAGCAATTTCCTCCTGAGACGATCACAACAAAACGACCCATTAATTACACTTCGGCAATGCATGCAAGCGGCCAACCAGGCCGGGATAACTAAGGTCGGTGGGTGGAGGGAAATAATCGGGAGGGGGATCCTGGGAAGGAGCGGAAAAGACCCCCCTCTTCCCTCCTAGGCTCCTCCCTTTGTCTCCCAGGAAGAATTCACTCTCTCGGGATGAATGTCATAAGCAGAGGCATCCGAGCGGGAAAAACATATGACCGCCATATTTTCCAGCCGGACAGGTAGGAAATGAACGCTGGGGCAATCTCTTCAAGGAGGGAGAGAGATAGGGAGAGGAGGAAGGGGCGTGAGAGCGAATAAAAGTGAAGTTAGGAAGGTGAAAATGTTCGCGAATCGAAAAAATATCACATCGAGAAAATTTCGAATCGTAAAATATCAAAAACGTCGTGTCGAGAATATTGAATTGATAGCATGGACTCGAGATAAACTTTTTTTACCAATCGACATCTAATTGAAGAATCGATCTAAATTCTTTTCGTTTCTACGACGGATGAAGAGAAATTGGAAGAGAATTTTATGATAGTGATCATTCAAGCTTCTTCGGAATATCTGTCTGTAACCACCGAAACGATAGGACTGGAAGATGGACAGCATCGGAAGTAATTACCGTGATAGTAAGCGGTGAAATTGTGCGGTTCTATTATTTAAGCGTACAACTTTATGCGATCCCAACAGATTTGCGCAAGAACGAATTAATCGCAAAGTCCTTGGAAGTAGCGGCATGAAACTTTAATCTTAATTTTAATAAAATCGATATGTTCAGGCGTCACAAATCGTTTTTCTCTTCTGTGCTTCAATCTTAAATCACCAACTTTCATGAAAAACGTATTATCAAAGAAATCGTAAAATTGAATGACGTCGGGCGAAAATAGCCCTCGGAGGCTTGAAAGCAATTAAAAATTACTATGCCACTTCAAGATATTGTAATCGAGCACTTAGTGTACTTAAAGCATATAAAAAGGTCGCAGATGAACAACTGTTTCATCCCAATCATCTCAATCTAAATTAAAGTTGCCTTGGAGCTACACATAGCTCCTATTCGTGAGATGCTTTCATAAGAGTTTAAGAAACAACCGAGACATTCTTGATATCGTCATTCCTCCTTTTTTATAAAGAAATATTTACCATATCAATTAATGAACTATAACCATCAACATAAAGGAAGCTGCATCTCAAAAACAAGTGCACCTACTATCGTCTTATTATTTACAAGTGCTTCTTTGATTCGATAAAACAAAACAGCTAATTCCGGTGGCTCTACCCGGATATCTATATCTAATCGTCTGCGTTACAAACAACTCAGCAAAGGCCTTTCTAAGATAGAAAATTGGCCCTATAAAGAACACTATGCATTGATAAAAAATATATATATGAACAAGGTATATCTTCATTACTCTATTTCAGAGCAAGAATTCTGGATTGCTCCTTTAGACCTTCAAGCACCACTCGACGAATTCTTCAAAACCGACATCAGTATCTGGGCTCAAGCTACTCTTTCCTAAGAGAAAGCGATTGAATGAAGTCTAGTATATGTTCCAGCTACCTACGAAATCGATTAATATCGTTTCGGTCTCAATATTGTGGTGGTAACGAATGAATCGAGCCGTATCAACCCAGACATGGATATGGATTCTGACCGTGATAATATTTCTAAGTTTTCCGCTACTGATAGAATACGGACTTGTTGCAGTTGTAGAACAGAAATAGCACAGGTAATACCCCTCGTGAAATATGGAGCTCGATGTCGACTACAAGTATAACACGAGGCGAACCGAGCCTTAATCTATAAAACTCCATTTCTTTTTTCGCGAAATAACCGAGCGTTGATCAGAACCTCTCCTTCCCACGTACCACTGGAAGGAGTCTCAGAACTGCCACCGAAGGACTGAAATTTCCTCATTGACAACTCTTTCCCGGTAATTTGTAGCCGGAGCGCTCTCTCTTTGCTCTTAATCGTACTTTCTATTCCATCAACGCGAGTAATGCTCCTTGGAACGAATGCTAGCACTCTGTTACGGTAAAGGGGGTGAAGGAGACTAGAAAATGTACCGAATGCACGTCACCCGAAAGGTCGTGTACCCTTCCATTGGTGATGTACAGCGCCCTCGGGAGGCGCGCGGTATTCGAAAGGTCCGCATAAACGATAAGGAAAAACCGTACAAACTCATTATCCTACGACACCGCGGTGCTTTCCCCTTTAGCGGAGCACCTCGCGAGTGCCCCCTCTCGATTTCCGAGATTGATCACGTTCGGATGGTCTTAAAACGTGACCATTCGAACCGGACAACTAATTTAACTTGCTCTTTTATCTATCGCTTCCCATGGATGCCGAAACGGCGTAAAATGTTAATGAGATCTATTCCAAATTTACTGTCCTCGATTCCCATCTTTCAGAAGGGGGGGACTCTTTTTAAGGCGCTGCTGTCGAAGCGTGGGCGGTCGTTTATCGAGGGGAGAGAGGGTTTGGCCCGAAAAGGAGCCCCGTTAATCGATGAGACTTGTTGCACGCGCATTTTTCCCCGTTTATGGGAGAACATTATGGTCTATGACTGAGCTGGTTGTTGCGGATAGGGAAAAAATTTGCGACCGCTCGATTGAAACATAATGCCTCCCGATCGCATAAAGCAGCCCCGGAAAAAGTATTCGGAGAGCCTTAAATGGTCGAGTGTTCTACGCAGACGCGATCCTCGAGGTTGATACGTTTGGTAAATTTATTTGAATAGGGTGACATTTCTGGGACGTCAGAATTTAAATCGATGGCTGCGACACAAGTGGCGAAGGTGGCTGAAAGTAGTACACGATTTTGGTATTACGGGCGTTTTGTTCGGAATGTGAAGTAATAACTCATGGGCGATTCGGAAAACACCCTTTTATATTTGCCATTCTATTCCGACGGCGTGTCTTTATATTCTTGGACGTCATATTAGTCATTTTCCATGGGAGATAATATCAATTCCGTTCAGTGCGTTTTCAGTTTCGACAAAGATGCCTTTGTGATACGAATGGATATATATTAGAGACATTTGCATCAATAGTATGCAATACTGTAAACTGATATGTATTATAATTAAAATTACACACACTAAACGAATATTGCATGTACACTTCTTTTGCAATGAGTCTTTAGCATAAGAAACGAATTTTACCTTTCCTACCAACTACGAATGAATGTAGCAGAACTGCTGTTTATATGCATAAAAGTTTGGGACTACCATAAATCTTTGGAATGTCTTAAAAGAGTTGATTTGACAAATTGAAATACAAAGTCACGTGGTTATAAAAAGAAAAATATCTTTTAGCAGCACGAAAAGGGTCACATAATATAGAAAATAAACAATGGAAAAGAAAAACAATACCGATGATTCGATAATGCTTGCTTTTATATATATACATACATACACACACACACTTTTATATTGGTCACAATGATAAATAATCATCTCTGGTATGAACCTGAACTTTTGACGTCTTCGAACCTGGTCTGTTTCTGAAGCCTCTCTCTCATCAAACTTTCTAGCTACAGGTGGCACAGAGCAATGAGAAATGCGTCGTCAAGTCGGGATTAGAAAATTTAATCTCTTATGTGCATAAGGTGTACGTCACATGATCCTTTCTTTATAACCCCGAGCGAAACTTGAGCATCGCAAGTAGCTTTTCCATCGCTTAAACCAAAATAATCCATAATTAAGTCAACCCGTGAGGAAGTTGATAGAAAACGCGCCTCCCCGACCACTTTCCCCTAGAATTCTTATTGCGACACGCCTAGGGAGTGCGCTAGTTCTTGTCACTGCCGCGCTGAATCCGAAACGGGAACCGAAGATCATGTCTTAAACGCAAGAGGCATTTGTTTCGTTCCAATGCCTGAGTATTAAAGAGAAAGTCGGGTAAGTATAATTTCAAAAGACACTTTTTGAATCCGTTGCAATTCATGCGATATTAAATTTTCGCAGACGTAAAGCGCTGACTGCGTGTATATTTTGAGCGGACGTGATGCATTACCTCCAGCCACCCTGATTGCTCCCATGTTTATCCTACTGAGAAATAACTTTAATACCGGCACCCATTTGCCCGAGAAAAACTCTGTACGGACGCTAGATGATTTACGTCCGTTGCAACGAGATTTCTAGGTCACGGTAGCCAGGGACATAAATTATAATATTAAAATATGTGTTTTCTAATGTTGAGTCAGTGACTCCCGGTAGAGATAACGGTCCTCAAACACACAAGGCGCTGCAAACAGGGTGAGAGAAAGTATATTAGCCGCTAGAAGGAGGGATGCCGAGGGGGAAAGAGGCAGACAGCAAGAAAGATACTGAGACAACAGTGCCCAGAGCACATACCGAGTGAAGTAATGCTCACCGATTCTATTCGAGGGAGAAAAAACCGCTCGGTATTAGAAGAGCGAGGTGGGACATGGAAGTAGGAAAAGTGAGTCTCGAAGTGAAAGAAAATCGGGCAGAACGGTATTTTATGCGTCTGTTTGTATGCAAGTGGAACGAGCCGCACCCTTCTAACCTCCTACCCTTGTATCGATGGATAGGAAAACACCCGCGCAGCCTCCCGAAGGGAAGAACTCTGCCCTTAAGTTCTCTATGTAAATCGCCGATAAGATCTAAATCCGCTTCCTTCTTAATCTGCCAAATGTCTTCTCGTGTAGAACTTTATGTTGCGCAAATATCTGATCGTGATTATTTGCTCCGCGAGGGAAGGCATTCGTTCTGATTAAGAATTCGATTGTTTGTCGAATTCTTAATTGGGATGAATGTTAATTTTATCTGGCAGTACTGTCTACGTAGAAAGGCGGGCAGCTCAGAGATCATTGCGTAGCGAATAGTAGAAACCTCTTCATGCAAAATCAATTCAGTAATAGTCTTCACCTTGTAGAATTTAATAGTTGATAAGAGGAACTTGGATCTTAATCTGGAAAGTGAAAAAATTACCCAGCAGTACTAGATGAGATAAAATAAAATTTGTTACTATCAAAACATTCAAAATTTTAAAGCAAAGGTATAAAGTTTCCTAATAATGGCTGACAGAGAAAATACTACCCACTCATATACGAATTTGATTGTCATATATATTTATTCATCCTCTGAATTCTACCCAATGAAACCTTGTCCTGCACACTACCCTCAATTTGGAATTCACTAATAATATTAGTTTTATGGGAGACAGTCCTTTCTGCGATGAAACTTAGGTATCCCCGATTAAGTGATAATCAACCTGTGTCTTAAAAGCTGGCACCAAACTAAATACTTTTACCCGTAGTTTTCATCTTTTTTGTCCGTACCCGTTTTTACCCGTAATTTTCATCTTTTTTCAGCTTTGAAAAGCCTAAAAATATATTTTTTTTGGAAAAAAATAACCTATAGTTGTCAAAAATATATATGCCAGTTATTGGTGAAATCGAAAAAGAACGACAAGCTTCGAAATGAAAAATTTCGGTATCTTAATGGAAACATTTCTCTTTATTAAAGAGAGATCAATTTAAACCTTAACCAGAAAAGGTCATGCTACCAAAATAGCAACACTTTTTTGTTCCTCTAATGAATTCAAAGAAAGTTCCCAGTCTTACATCACCAGATGCATAACGGGTGGAAAGACAAAATTTAATAAGATTTCTTGCGACGGCGGCGAATGGATGAGCATTAGCGCCTTCCCTACCAGAGAAAAGCCCTCTTATGATCCCGTAAGCCGTCTGGAAGCGTGAGATTATTTAGCGAAGCAATGTTAATTTTCAGCTTTTTTTCTATTCAGCAGAGTGATCATTAAAAATCTCACATTGGTAAGTATGATTATAGCACTGAGGCGATCCCGTCCGCTTCCAACGCTGCCGTTCCCGTCGCGGTGGACTTGCCACGGCTGATTTAGAGCGAAAGTTCCAAGCTGAGCGAACTAATCCGTTTCACCGCCTGAAATATTTGTATCCGCTTCAGAGATAATCGATATAAAAACTGCAGATCATAAACTTGACGAGAGGAAAAACATGTTCTGTTATTGGTTAGCAACCTCCATTCCTACCAGTGCGTCTTAAAACAATACCCGCTCGAATTTCCTCGCGGCATTAGTTACATTCCATAAACTCAAGATAGAAAGATTATTAGTAAATATATGTCAAACAGCAAATAACTTAATCACAATGATTTATGAGAGACGAATATTAAGCCATTAAATAGAAATTATGGTGTTTTGTTCGAATATTTAACAATTTGAATAATGATTCATACTCCTTTCCTTGAGTATAAATACATCATTCTTAAATTTAAAGCATTTCATCCGAAATTACCTGTTCTTATTTGCTGAAGCCTAGTATTTTGCTTCAATCTTCCGTTCAAATGTATAATTTTCCTTTGAATCCAATAAATTTTTCTGAGAGAAATGTAAATAAATTTTCAATCTAAAATATTATCAGTTTTCCTTTTATCATAAAGTACCAGGTAGCTTTAAATAACAGATATATGTCGAATTACTTAAGCAAAATAAGGATGAGAATAACCTTAGTATGACAGTCATATCATTAACAGTTCGATGATCTTTTAGCTGGTAGTTGGTATTCCTCAGTGCATAGCAAGTGGATCAAGTCTTTCAGCTGGATTTTTCCCAACTCTTTCTGCAAGTCAATGTAACATAGGGACTAGTCTATTGTATTCAGTCGACTGAAGCACCTGTCACTAAACAAAGACTTCGTCCTTGCTAAATCTTCCTTCTATTTCCTTTCTCTTCTTCTGTTAATACTGTGAAGGAATTTTTTCCCTTTCTGAACTATTTCAGGAAAACAAGGCAAGAGCATACATTTTTATTCCTTAAAAGAAAAAATATCCTTGATATTTTCAGTTTTCATGCATCTCTCCAGTTTCACATAACCTCTGTATGTCACATATTTTGACATTATTACTTATTTTTATCACAATTTTTCGCACAAAATCCTTTGCAATATGGTCAGTAGTGCCCTAGAAAGTCGTTTTATTACTACTAAGATATTGGAAGTTGACCTCTATTCCCTCCTTCTGTCAGCTATTTTAGATGTCTACGCATACTCAGCTCGGACCCTTACAAGATCGAGAGGTAGAATATACCTTGATACCAAATTTAAAATGCTTCTAATGACCAAGGGTTGAATTGTAAGCTGTTAATGACAACAGCAAAGAACGTCAGGGGCTTCAATAATCTATAAAATACAGTGTATCAGTAACAAAGATTTAGATATAAATTTAACACTTTGTATCTCGAAGAAACCCTTCGAATGCAAAACTTTTACTGGCCTTGGAGCGCTCTAAGGAGTTAATAAGGAAGAAAATGAAAAAGGAAAAAACACCACTTTAAAAACGTTATTAGTATTATAGTGGCTAAAAATCCTCGGAAATCTGATGAAGTTCATTAATGGCAAACAGTGCACTCGTGATCACTCTGTTATGATCTACATTCTGAATCGTTTTAGATATTCAATACCGCGTAAATATTGCTGGAGATCTAAATTCATCAAAGTGTTCATGAATCATTCCGACCATGTTGTCATTAAAGACTTCGCAATTACCACAGCTACCGATTCTTCTGAACCGCAGGATTCGATTGGGTAGTGAAATTGAGGCATCAGGCAACAGGAGACAATCGTTATTATAACTCTGGATATCCACCAAGTTCCCGAAAAAATAAACCCCCTTACGAAGCGTTTCCTCGCATTTCCTTCCTAATACTCCACCAAAACCCACCTCGTTCGCTCATTTGCTTATCCACAACGCCACAATGCCCGACAACGTGGCGCAAATCCCTTTCATCTCCCCGACGACACACCGCTGCTAACACTAGGATTAGAAAGTCTTTTACGGGGCATGAACTCATCTGGGTATTAAAACCACCAACTGGGATAGATAGTGAAAGAAATATGAGGAAAACGTAGCCCGAGGGCGAAAACCCTCTGGAACCGCGGTCACACGCGGAGACCTCTTATGGCCGTCTTCGCTTGCGGGTCAACTGTCAACTCGATTCTCTGGACGCTTATCACTTCCCGTATACCTACCCTATCACCCTTTCGCATTCATGGAGTGTCGCGACCGTCGCATTTGTAAAACTCTCTTTCTCTCACTCATTCGGTCGGACGGTTGCTACGTGACAGACCCTTTGAGAATGCGTCTCCTGGTCGTGGCGGACAGGATGATATACGGGGACTGAAGTGGAGCACATGAAACGGAACGGGGTTTGGTGAGAGGGAGTGGGAGCTGCGAGAGAGGAGAGAACTACATCACGGAGACGCATAAATTACGCGATCGAAGTTTCCAATTCCCTGGCACGCTCCTCCGGGGAGTTATTTTTCGCCATTATTTGCTAAACGTATCGCGCCCCGATGCCTTTTCTGCTCAAGATTTATTGGACGGAGAAGAGATTTGAAGACTACTCTTTCACAGCGGCGGTGAACGACTTCGACCACGAACTTAACCGAAATGCTCCATCACGAAACTTAATCTCAGATCAATGGTTTATTCGGAGTTGGCTCGTCGAAGGTTTCACGGCTATAACAGCTGCATCTAGCAATTGCAGAAAACTTCCTATCAGCGTAATTTATTTACCGTTACTTTTACGTCAACCTACCACCAATAAACAATTCTTACATACAACTAACGGTAATTGTCGCTTTAATTTTGTCACCGAGTTATTGAGAGTCTTAAATTATTTCCGCATTCGTAGTTTCTGACGACCTTAATTAAGAAATGGCTTTTACAAGTAACAGAGCTAGGAATTACCTCCACGAAACTCCTCGATAAGGCTAAATAATCACGCGCGGGAATGTGGTAAATGATTGCAGCCTTTGAATCTCCTTAATATAAACCAATTATTAAATAAATGAATGTATCTCCGTTCAAATACAACGCGCGTAACAGGATGGTGGTATATCAATCGTGTTCTTTAGAATAAACTATTTTTTAGCTTTTATCTGTTGAAGCGATAAATCATTTGATAAAGATATAAAAATTCTCAAAGTTATAAAGTAACAACCACAGTTGAGCAATAGCAATACTCTGAGATAGTAACACCTCGGGATAGTTATAACCTTGGATAAAGCCTTAAGGTAAGAATTCATACAGAGAAGACCATAAAGGTAGTAAAATAGTTTCTAGTAAAGAATTCATACAGAGAAGACAATAAAGGTAGTAAAATAGTTTCTATTAAAGAAAAAGTACAAGAGGTTTTCACGCGACGGAAGGATGACCTACGAAACCTATTAATACAGCAAAAACCAACAGGGGCACCCAGCGGAATTTTATATAAAAGAAAGGAAAATCCAAGATTTAAAACGAGTACCGAGAACGAGACCCCTGATACATTCATAATGAAAGACATAAAGCAAGGTATCTATTCGAAAAGATGGGTATAATTTTACCTCTGACCCCTCTATCACGGAGAAACCTCGTCAGCAATCTCCGGCAATTACCTTAGAAGTCAACAATAAAGTAACGAAGCGACGAACAAAGAGAATGACCCCTCCAAGAAGCAAACCGGCGAAATGTTACGTAACTCAAGCAATTATAACTCTTCCGCGGTGAGTGGAACGGGAGAGACTTTAACGACCGTCGTGAGCAGTCCAAATA
The DNA here is from genome assembly GCA_000376725.2 of Ladona fulva. NCBI lineage: Eukaryota > Metazoa > Arthropoda > Insecta > Odonata > Libellulidae > Ladona > Ladona fulva. The sequence continues at coordinate 534,477 of KZ308316.1, forward strand.
ATTACGGAATAAGTGGTCGAGAAAATCGCGCACAGTTCCGCTACGAAGATTTGGAAGGCACAGAGAAATAATTCCTTCGTTCTGTCATTATTTTAAGCGGTCACAACACTCCCTTCGGACTCCTCACTTTTCCTGTCGCGTCATTTCACTCAACGAGCCTCCGCGCGTTGAAATCACCAACGCCGCCGCCGCCTTGGTCGCATTCCGCACCTCCAATGATAGAGCAGCCCGGCGGACCGTCGGGTTAACACAGAGACCATTAAAAGTTCATAAGGCATTCCGTAAAAATACAACGGGGGATGGATAGGATGGACGGAGGTACCGCTACAGGGCCACGGGATGAGGTTGCTGAACTCGTGAAAAGGAGCCGGAGGTTGAGTTGGGGATGGGCGAAGATGGGGAGAGAAAGAGTGGGAGGGGTGGAGATTCGAGTGACAGGTGAGGAAATTTTACGTGCCCATTGATGCAGGAGCGTGATGCTATAGAAAGTAAAGGCGCGGAAGAGGAAAAAGAAGGGGAGGCGAGGTGAGGATAGGCGTGGGAAATGAGTGAATGTTGCCCAGAGACTCGGTGAGGGCGAGGAGTAAATCCGGGCGTGGGTTTGTTAGTGGGCTATTGGCACCGCACAACCCGAGGGCACTCGTAAATGTCCCGGATGGACTATGAATTTTTCGGTGGGCCATGATCACTCACTGGGGCCCCACGCTCGACGGGGCGTGGACCCGCACCGACCCGTCATGCACTTCGAGGGCGTTCTTTTTTCGGGGAAACCTTTCCGAGTGGATGCTGCGTTCCTCATCGATAGGTGGGTGGTTAGGGAAAAGGAGATATTTTAAAATGAGCTGGGGATCACCCGTGTTATCGCCTGCGAAACTTATAAATCCATTGTAATGAGTTGGTTGATTGGAAGGCGGCTTTTGATTGTGGACGGACTGTTCGAGGAGATCGTTATGAGGAGGAGAGGAATTCGTAAATTTTGGGTTGGTTAATCAGCTGTTTGCGCGTTAGCGAGGAATGAGGAAGTATATGGGCGGGGTTCTTTATTAGGATCGGACAATTAAAGCAAGTTTTAAAGGACGACCTCAAGGTGGTTGATTTTTCACCGGAGAAGAAATTTGTTAATGCTAATTATTTCCATACAACATGAACGACCTCGGTGACGGAATAGTTATGACCTTTAAACGTTTTTTAAAGGTCTCGGATTCAAGTCCCGGCTATCCGGATTTTTACAAGTTAGAGCATGGATAGCAATGATCCAATGTTCACCTTCATTCATTCAATAGTCGATTGAGTGGAATGCTGGGCGGGCATTGAAAATTAATAAGTAATTAAATATTCCCAAATTTATTTGAATGAGCAATACAAGATGGTGTCGTTTAATTAAATACAAGGATAATAATAAATTTAAAAAATACGATTAATATGGGGAGGCGTTACTTCGCGGAGGGAAATGACGATAATTCAAAAATATTATTTACTGTGCGGAACTGTAAAGAATTTTCATTCACTATCTGGATTACCAGAAAATTATTCTTTTTTAAGACGATCGATGGTAATAATCCACCACTTTCTCTCTTTCATTGATCAATCCGGGATAAACCAGGGCAGGTTTTTCCTGCTTATAACAAAACATCTCCTATAATCGAAAAGTAATACAGAAAATTATTACCAACGGAAGAACACAAATATGGACTTAAACTTGCATTCGACCCCTGGGCTTAATCAAAAGCAGTCGTAGACAATGTAATCATCGGTCCCATCCCATCTTATGCAAAGTATGAGAATAAGTAAATCAATTATACTATGAAGTTAATCCAAACATCCGAACCATCTCGGCACACTTCGTAGCTCATCTTCCAGCAGACCTTTAGCTACCAGGGGTATCCAACCTAGACGCTATACATTAACTTTATCGCCTCCGATCACAATCTGTCCCAAATACTCCATTCTCTGCAATCGATTCCAGTGGAGACCTCTATGTTAAACAGCTTACATACTCTTACTTTCCTCGCGTAATCCTTCATTTTTTACTTCCTTCCAATTAGCCTTTGCACTCAAGAAGCGAAGGGGCAAACTCTCGGGTTTCCCATTCACCCAACCTTCAAGGATCGTAACACATAACCTTCACCCGCCTATGCTCTCTATTTTCACTCCACTTTCTCCATCCGACCCTTTCCTTCACGCAACCTCCGTACCATTACAAGCAAAAATGTTTCCGCCTCTCTTATTCTCCCTTCCTGTCTTTTCAATCCATGCGCTTTGATCTCTCTCCCACTTACTCATCTCTTCCCTCTCATTTCCCTAATGTTCACAATAATCGTATACATTTTTCTCCTTTCGTGACGTCACGCAGCTTCACTTCCCTTTTCTGTGGACTTCTCATCCTGAGTACACCTGTAGCACTCCAGGTGGCAGCGGACGTGAATTGGGAGGCTAGGGAAGGCGGAGGTTTGTAATCACCAGAGGGGGTTGCTACGAAACGAAACGGCCTAGCTATCGGCTAGCACGAGAATCCGCAGGAAGAGTCCTTCCTCCGACCTTCCGGTTACTCTTTGGTCGCAAAAGCAGTCATAAGAACTACCACTCAATTGATAATGATACGATCATTTGCAATGGAGAGTCCAAAGAGATGCTCTATTGACGATATATTTTTGCTAGCTAAATATCTAGGATATGTATTGAATCTCAAAAAAAACTATACTTAACCAGCCATTTCTATGATTACTATGAATTAACACAATTTGATTGAATAAAGCAGCTGCTTAATAACGCTAGAGAATTAGAGCTTCAAGATGAAAATTAATAAAGGACGAGCATGGACTGTTTAAAACAATCCTTACAGAATTCGTGGTTCAATGCTCAATCGATAAAAGATTACTCAAAAACTGTATAGATAGTAAATATAATAATTAGTTAATAAGTAAAAAATTATTATTAATCATCATGCGTTCAATGCTCAATCGATAAAAGATTACTCAAAAACTGTATAGATAGTAAATATAATAATTAGTTAACAAGTAAAAAACCATTATTAATCATCATGCTTTCCTCGTCAAGAACTATTTCCCTCAGTTCTTATCGGGGTCAAATTTCTAGATCAGCAATTAAAATGAGAAGAGAAATAATTATTGGGCAGAGAATAATAGGTTTGAGATAAAAATAAATGTCTGCAACGTTTCCCCACCGCCAACCCTCGGCGACATGTATCGAATATGTCCAAGCTCATGTCTTAGCCTCAGTGACATATTCCTAGTTTCTCAGTATTTGTTTCTAACGGGAGGAAGGAGTAATCAATCGAATCCGTTGTCCAACAGTTGTCAGAAGAACAATAGTTCCATAGTTTGAGCGTGTTAGTCTCCGCATCAAACATCATATATTCAGGAGATAAGCTCAATTCCATCAATTAATAGATACAGGCTGAGCGGACGGACTAAAATATTCTTGGTGAGTATATAATCATTAAAATTGGCAGGAGTGAAAAAACTTGAGAGTTAATAATTCCTTTACAAATTAGAGAACCCAAATTTAAAATATTATAGTGTTTATTTTAATTTTTTGTATTTGATTCGCTAATGATATTTTTCAGGGTAAATGAAATCAATTAATTTGACAGTGAGCTTAGTTAAATAGCTTAACCAGCCTTGGAATGGAAATGTCTCTCAACGAAAGACTTGAATGGTGAACGCTAGGAATTCAGTAGGCCCATTTTAAACAAAATTGCTTGATTAAATGAAATTATTGCAAACAAAAAGATCGATAGTTTTCCTTATTCTATGTCCATGCAGTGATTAACGTAAAACATATCGCCGGATTCGGTAAAACAAAATTATATTTCTGAATGCACATGTGTAACCCTCGTAGCCTAAATGTAGTTTCTCGGTGTTTCTAAAGAAAATCACTTCTTTAATAATTGTTAACACAGAATTTTACTCGAGAATTCCGTAGATCTAAAGTAAACGTGACAGTGTAGGGCGTAAAACGGGATTTGTTGAGTACGGGCGAGCTATTAAAATTCTAATTCTTCCCCGAAGAGAATGCTAAAAACGTGGAATACCTACGGCCAATCTCTTCAAGGGGTATAATGAACGTGAGCGCGGCGAGGATAAAAAAAGCCGCTCCCGTGAATCTTTTTTAAATTCCAAAACGTGAGCCGCCTCATTGGTTTTACCAGCGCCCACAAATTTTCATTTGGAAGTAATTTCAACGGCTGCTCGCAACGCAAACCATTATACTACATCCGCCGCATCGCTTACGCCAAAAGTTAATGACGAGACATTTTTTGTGAAGGACAAAGAAGTTGAAGATTACAAATGACAATGCAACAGCATGAATTCCTTTCCGACGAGTCCTCTAGTCTTGGTAAACAGATGGACATAAAAATTAGACAGATGTTCAAACTTCTTGATTTTATAGCTCGTTCGAGTAGGATTACCGAACTTAAGCTGATGTAATTGGCGAAACAGTTATTTCAGGACAATAGAGAAAGATGAAGTGGCGGTAAGAGAAGATGAACAGCTTCCGAGAAGAATAATCAAATCAGTGATTTAGCAAATACGTTTTCCTACATATGTAATGAATATCGAAGAAAAAGGAATTTTTTTCCATACTAATTCTTAATTCTGTAGCAGACGGCTCGGTGATAACAAAATTGATACGACATGAGTTAAACGGAAAATTGGAAACTTTCCCGAATAAATTTCACCTTACTCTTGCGAAGGTAGTGGTGCCAAAACATGTCAACGAATTCTGCTTGCTTAGGATGCTTCCTGAATCTTTTCTCTCGAATTTTATATACAGGAAGGTAATCTGTTTCAGAAAACTTGAATGCCGAGAAATCGCAAAAACGGTAAAACGGCACGACATGAGTAGAATATATGGAATCGATCAAGCTAAATAGAACAATGCAGAGTAGCTGTTACCCTAAGCATTTCGCACATGAGAAAAGACTTTAATAACGAATGAATTCTCAACTAAACGTTACTGTAGTCACCTTGATGTCGTCTAAACATCGATGGCTTAATATTCAATGAGTACCGATAAAAAATATGATACTCACTAATATGAGCCGGAAAATAAAATGTTTGCGATTTAAACATTAACCATACTTTTCATAGTATACGCAGAGTAAAAAAAGATAAAGTATTTCTAGGATGACTGTTGCAGATACAATTACGGAAAAAAAAGACTAATTTCTTTAAAATTAATTTTCGCTTTAATCAGCGTACATGTTATAAATACCAAATGATGAATAAACATGCGAAATTTTTTCTAAAGAGATATTAGGGAAATGAAACTCAGAAAAAACCTATGATGTTCCTTTCCCTGATGTCTTAAAAATAATAAATTCTCTAACAGAAACAGAAAGACCCCAGTTACATTCATTTTAATAATCGATATTATTATTACCATTTTAATAATTAAATTATTATTGACGAACAGAAAAAAACACTCCTCATCCAGAAAAATCCAGTTCGCCGGGACTAGAACCCGGAACCTTGGGGTCGCACTATTAGCACGCTAACTCCTCCGCCACCGCGGCCGGCCTTTTAAGTGCTCCTTGGTGCAATTCCTAGTTAGTTCGCTAGTAGTGAGTATGCATAGCATTATTTTATCCGGTGATTTCTTGACACCTTAAGGTAAGATAACTTCCTTGCTTTCATATTAAGACTTTTACATTAAGCAACTGAGAAGAACAGCACCGAAAAATGACCTAGAGGAGGATGTGAAAGCAAATCAATAGCACTAATTATCCATGCATCGATAATAGAAATGATTCAACCAAAAATCAATTCTTTAACGAGAACAGGTTAGCTCCAATTATATCCCTTTTGATATCCCTTTAGTGCTACGTATATAAAAACCAACGTAACCCCCTGCCACACGCCGAAAGGTGGCTAGCATGGTAAATACGTAGACATGGACAAACACCTATAAACTTCCAGAATGAAGTGTCGCAATACTGGAAAACTCCTAGATTTTGCAATCAACGCGAGAAATAGGGTCGGATATAGTTCGGCTTAAGAACAAAAACTTGTTCGGCTACCTCTGCCTTTACCTCTCCGGTTCCTTCGCATACGGCACCCCTCAACACCACACCAAATACCCCCCGCTACCACGACACGTCCGCGTCACACTATAATTAAAATAACGCGTCACCTCTGCAGCGCGAGCTCCGGAGGGTCGACACCTAGCCCTAGCAAAGGATTCATTAGAATTTTTCCACCCGCAATCAATGCGGGAATGCCTTGTAGAACCAATCGTCCGGATTCATTTTCACGAACAATGGTATTTCAATCCATTTACCTTCGTCCCCTTCTTTTTTTTTAATGAGAGCTCGTTACAAACACGAGCGTCTTGGATTCCGTGAAGAGGAAGAGGAGGGTCGGTGAGGGGGCCTCTGGGCGGTGACGGTGACCTTGGGCTGCCTTCAAAATGGCGGCGAGAGAGTGCTTCTCCAGAGGGGAAGAAACGAGAGGGACCACCAGTTGAAGGTGGCTGCAGTCGCCGCCGCTCCGCCACCGACGCGTCCATATTAATTGGACGGAGATGAGTATGGCGTCTGTCTTCGCCACGCCCTCTTCGAGCGCTCGGAAATACGTCACGGAGCGTACGCACTGCCTTCTGGGCAACCACCATTCAGGGATGTGAATTTAAAAGCCGCCGAAAAAAACGCCGCTTTTTCTCTGCGATGATTTTTCTCGCGCTAATGTCGCCTGGATCGAAGGTGTCGTGAGGATGAATGGTTGGATACGCTCGAAAGTGAATCTGGAGGCGACTGCTGCATTTACGACCCGTCGCCAAGGAGCGAAAGTAAATTCAAACGGAAGAGGATAATGGGAGAAAATCAGGGAGGAAGAATTCAGGTGTGGATCAATTCTGTGTAGATAAATGCAACAGCTACTTACTTGTACACTTCGCAAAGATTTTTTATATTTACTTTGAGCCCATCATATCCTAGGAAACCCTTGTCCCACAATGTCATCAAAAGAGATCGCCTCATTTAAGGTCCTCCAATGACAATCATGTTTATACATAAATTCCAGCACCCAGCTAAGTTAATGCTAAACTACTACCCACCAACACCCACCAACACCCACCCACCACACCACCCACTAAACGCCCATTCACCATTAAATAAATTAACTAAACTATACTGTATAAGCTTAAATTTACAAAACTTACGTTGAACTAAAGAAGGTTAACCAATTTACCAATTCAATTGATGAAACACAGTTACATACTTCTCTTCACATACGCGAATGAGCGTTACAGAAAAAGAACTCGTGCGATCTCTGTTTACGTATAAATTTACGATATGCCAATGGTAAATAATTCCACTCAGATCATATGCTGCCTTATACAGAATCTCAAATATTTTAAGGAGAAACTACAAACTGACTTGGCCGTTTTTAAGGAAGATGCTTAAACCGAAACGTAAAATCATTGACAACATGAACATAGATCATAACAAAATCATAAGACAACAAATGATTCGGATGCGCAGAAAATTGAATTTTGAATTCTAGTAGTGATTGTTTCATTTTAATTCTGTTCTTAAAGTTCTAGGGATCACTTTCAAGGTGTGACAAGGCGCAACCCTTTAATCACCAACAACTTTTTACTAAACAGTTAACTTCTTCTACTGAATTTTAGACTGATGGATCAAATAAAAATCGGCATGACTCTATTTTAACGTCGACACTTAAATTTCAGCGGCTATTAGAGGAACCTTTGAGTGGCTAAATCTTTTCGCAACACCTCTAGCTGCAGTCAGCGGTTTTTTTCTCCAAATCGAAAACGATTACATGAAAAACCGACAATAGTTACTGGGCATTAATCTAATTCAGAGGATTCCACCTCTTCTCCTTTCCTCGTGCCTTCGCCCGAGAAAAAAATATGGCTTTTCAAAATGACCTGTCAAAATTCTTGGATCGAAGTCGCCTCCTTATTTCCTCCGTATTAATATTTAACCACCCGTAAATATCGCGTGGAACGTTGTCGCGGAGTGTAGAGCTTTTTAATGGACGCATGTGTTGCATATTTAACATTTTTTTTATCCTGTCCTCGAAGAGCTCCCTTAGCTCCCGAGCAGCAAAGGGCTCCATACCCGCCCACTCGAGATGTTTTTTTTATGGAATCACTCCCCACCTACGTCGGCCATACTTCGAATAGGCCAATTTATCAAGTAAAAAGGCAACAAAAAGGAACAAATTGGACCGCCTGTTTTTTCCTCAGACACTCTGTCACACGTATCTTTGGAGCTCATGTCAACACACTTGCTGTGATTGGAAGATGCGACCCTGAGAGGAGACCGCGCGGGTGCTAAGCGATCATCCTTGCTACAGATTACGCCAGCCAAGGAAAGAAAGAGCAGCCATACACGTATGATAGAGAGAGGTCATTAGGCCGAGTGATTCTACTTTCATGACTCCTGTTATACAGTAACCATTAGAAGAAATGGTTAGTTGATTAGGTTTAGCAAAACTGAGCGATGGACCTGCAATAATAGAATATCTCGTGACAAAATAATACGAATTTTAGAGCAAATACTGAGTTTCCCATCGGCATATCCCGATCATCCAAAATTATGACAAAATAAACGAGGACGAATAGAAAAAAAAGAGGAGGCTTGATCAATAAGAACGTACAAGGGAATAAGTGCGAACGTTTTTTTTTGTCATGGATGAATAAATAATAAATTTATGTACACTTCTAAATACTAGTAGCAAGAAATCATTAGGATAGTACTCACAGATGACGGTAACACATTACGAATGTATGTATTCCTATAATAGATTTGCATTCCTAAGTCATCGTTTTATTATGCGGGTTATTAACTACTCGCATTTCTTCCGCTTCAAAAATTAAATACTTTCACGTCATTCACGCGAAATTATTTAAGAAAGGATTTAACTTTGGATGATACATGCAGACTGCAGTATAAAGCTTCACTTAATAATTACGAGAAAATGTATATGGTGAAAATTTAAAAAAGTTTTACATCACTGATAAATAACAGACTTCGATTGGTTAAAACAGATGTAATTTAACTTAAAAATGACTAACCCTTCAACGTCATTTAAGATCGCCGCTGTAACCGACTGAGGAAGGAAAAACAAGAAAGAGAAGCAAGGAATCAAAACATGAGAGATATCAAGCGGAAATGAATATATAGATACGTAATGGAATAATCAAGGATGCTTTACGGAAGACCTGAAACAACATCCATCGAAAACCGACCATTAATTTCAATTAGTAACTTGCAGGTAGACTTCCATGGTAAAAAGTTTTAATTTTTTAATTGAACCCTTCAACGTGGGCTCGATCAGCCCTAGCCGTCAAACTCCGACTACATATGAACGTAGTATGTCTGTAAGAACATCCACCTATCCTTGCCAGCACATTAGCTGGATATTATGTGACATATGCTTGGTAAATTTATGTCTTTACATTTATTTCATACCCATAACATAGGCATTTTTATTCCGACAACTTTAATAGAAATTACTGCTCGTATAAATTGAATCGAGGCTAGATAGTGTCCAAATAGCCCAAGATTGCTCAAGTAGAGCGATACTAATACAACTCAATACAGCATACCCGACAAGTCTCGCTGACATCGTTAAAAACGGGAGAGAAAGGGAGAAATAAAATTAGAAATCGCTTTAGCTATAACATTTCTTCCTCCGACTCTTATTTATAAGAGTGTCTTTTTTTAACGATTATTTCAGACCTTCCATTACATTCCATAACTCTTCCAACGAGAGCCTTAAACTTGAAGAAAATCTATCTCCGGAGCCCTTTCAGTCTAGCGCGTTAATTTCCCTCTATCGATTAAATAAAATAGTTCCGAGCGTCGATAGCTATTAAAAAGTCTCGCAATTGCAAGTGATAGCTATGGGAAAAAAACAAACTTCGTAGCGATAAATAATGGCCATTTGCATTCCTCAGTCCGAGACTGCAATTCTTGCGCTAAAAAATAAGCATCACGGACCTCGGCCATTAAAAACAAACTTCTCCTCATTAATTTTCGCCATTTTCACGGTCGTAGGGGAAGGGGGGAACAGAAAACGCAGACGACAATCAAGATCAGGGCGATAGCTGATAAATAACAGCGGAGAAACAACGAGACGAGAGGGAAGAGAGAGAAAGAAAGCCGGGGTAAGGTATCAAAGGCAGTAAGTTTAACCTCGGCAAACATCAATTATCAACACATTCGCGCACATTTCCCGAGCAATTCTTTCCCACTGGGTCAAGCGGAGGGTCGAAGCCACCAAAAGAGGCCGTTGTCCACCATCATGGAAAAAGGGGTTGTGTGAAAGAGGTCTCCTTCGCAAGGGCGTATTTGCAATAAGGCATATTAGGGAATAACTGAGGGCCTCCTCCTGTGGGACTTCTGAATGAAGTGAGACGCATAGTAAATAACATTTTGTTTCAAGGATTAAGGAACGGTGTACTTTTCACACTTGTTAATCCTTCGTTGTCTTTCAATTGTGCATACACGCACAGCGCATCCAAGGACGTAGGTAGCAATTTATCGATGTATTGCTAAGTATTAATAGCGAAAAAGATTTACTATCAGAAAGAGATTAATTTTATGCTAAATTTCCTCAATTTTTAATGCCAATTCTTTAATTAATAGCCAATGAAATCAAATGTGATTTCACATGTTGTTTTTATAGAAAAACTAGTATCTAGTTTGTTGGATCAGTACGCACTTCCAGATAGACCTATCTCTTTTATAATAAAATCCACAGTCATAGTTCATTTGCTATAGCACAGCAAAGTATTACTACTTAATTCAATATATTGTAGCTGATACTATTCAATGTTTTTTTTTTCTTTGAAAGTAGTGACTCAATATAGCACATTAAACGCATTTCTACGTTCTTTGTATGAAACGAGTATTTTTTGCTTATCACCACACTTCGTTGGTTTCAAATGGTGGGCCTCGATCTGATGTTTGCCCCTTAGGCCTCTGATAATGTAAATTCTCCCCTACTCCTTTGAGAGATAAGACTAGGGAAGAGAGTATCGATGGAATCCCAAAAGGTCCTCAGAGGTCAAAAACCTCCCAACCTTTTTAATTACTCATTGATTCGCGTGTCTACGACCTCAGGATAAGATCGCATGACCCCGGAGAAAGTAAGCACAACCGGAGTGGACAAAAGGGTTGGGGGCTTGAGGGACTGACACGGGGGAGGAGGAATGAGAAAGGGAGACTCTTGGGACGGATTCGCCATCCACAAGTATTTGGCGAGCGAGTCTCCGGGTTGAATGCGAGAATGGTCAAGTGGTATCCTTTTACACATAGTACATCTCACGCTTTCACTGTAAGGTCTGCGAGTATGGCCTCCTCCATCCCGTTTATTCTCCATTCCTCCCGCAGCGCACTACGTCTCCCCCATCCCTCTTCAGGGCTTCGAACCTCTATGACAATGCGATTAATTAGTCGAAACCGTCTTATAAATCAGGCCGTCAATTCGACTCTTGTGAAGATATACGACGTGTCGGACACGGGACTCGTCCGATTCCCTCCCACCTGAGTTTTTATTCATTCCATCTCTCTCTCCTCCTCTTCCTTTCCTCCCTCCGCCGAACCTCTCTTAGTCCCACTTACCACACCCGAGAGCATTTTTAATAATTTGTCCTGTTATATATCAGTCCGAGGGTTTGTTTTCTCTACTCCGTGAGTGAAATTGAAATGGCGGAATGGAACGTCTTCGAAACCAAAGCTCAATATTCTTTTTCGAGTAAATTTGTCGATAATCGACATTTAAAGCAGCTGTATATTACGATTTTGCGCTTCCGAAAGTAATCTGTTATCAGTGCTAGATTGTTTGACTCAAAGGCTGAGCAGGAGGCATGGCATACATTTTTTAATCTTATAGTGGCAGAAACTATACTGATAATCGTAACGATAAATCTGTCGATGATTATCACTTGATTAATTTCATATTATTACGTTCAAACTGAATTTGACCAAAACGACAAAGCAGTTGGCAAAGTTTCTAAGCAATGCTGACGTCAAGGGTTCGACATTTGGGGAATGACACTGAATTGATATACTTATGTTACAGCACTCTTAACTTAATCTTTCTGGTGGATTATCTAATCTTTTAAATGTCTCCCACTTATGATAACTGCACATCCTCTTGAGACGTACACGATTCCCCTATTTCACCATTTCCGGAATAAAAACCGCAATTCTAGCGACACAAATCCGTCTGCTTAGTCCGCATTAAATTTTTATCAATAACTAATAGTCAAAATAGCTAAAAGATCGGGAAAATACACAAATCCCCCACACGGGAAAACGCCCCTCAATCCCCACAAGAATCCGAACTTTTCCTTACGCTACAGCATCCACTTACTCCGTTACACCGCATGGTCATCCTCCATCAATTCACCCCTCCCGAACAAGATCCTCCCTTCAAGACCCGACCTCCGAAACCATCAATCGCAAAAAAGTATCGACGCAATATCTTGCCACCTCCTTGCAACTCATACACAGCACCAATAATCCTCTGACCTACTCCAATAATATAAACCTCCATTCATTTTTATTGCGATCCTTAAATCCTACCTGTCCACCTCCTTGTGCTCCACGCACGTTTCTCCCCAGCGCCCTCCGCTCCCCTCGATACTCCCACGCAGGTTCAACGACTCCCAAAAAGTGAAGGAAGAGGGAACGGCGGCGGGGCTCTTCAAGGAGTAGGAAAAAGTGGAGAAAGAAGGGGGGAGTACGGTGGTGCGAATAGGAGCTTTTTCGGAGGGGGCCCTCCTTCCCGCGGCCATTCCAGCTTCCCACCTCCTCATCAGGGAACGCCTCCGCAGTCACCGGCCACGACATCTCCCGGCCTGATCTTTCTCCTCACTCCGAGAGGAAGTAAAAGAAAAGAAGAGAAGACCGTCCACCCTTCATTCCCAACACACACACACTCAGCACTCACACTCTCACGTGGAAAACGAGACAGGCACCCTACTCCACCCTATTACCGCTCGCCCGCCTTTTCCTTGGTAGAAGAAAGACCAGTCCCGCAAGCCTAAGAGAGGAAAAAGGTCCAAAGGAGAGGAGAGGGTGGGTCCACCTCACTACTTTTTTGCACGAGACGTGAACCCCCTCCGACCTCCCGTCTGACCAAACCTCCCACCTCACCTCTTCCCACACCCTGGCTGGACCTTCTTTTCCGAGGCGTTGTTACTACTCGCCACTTGCTCCCTTGTGGAGCACCTAACCAATAGAGCAAAGCTTTCCAACCGGTGTGCCGCAAGAGCCTGAGGTGAGCCATGAGTCAGCTTAAGGTATGCCGCGAAATATCCATTATGCGTCATATATAAGGATATTTCTGCGAGGTAATTCGTCGTTGAGTAAGAGTTATAACGGCTAAAATATTTTATGCCAAACTTTTCTCTGATACAGAGACAGCGAGATCCACCAAAAAGATCTTTAAACGTAGACCGAAAGCTCGCCGAAGGAAACACCGGTAAAGAATATAATAAAATAAAACTCCGTTTTCTATATCTCAATTCGACTTGAATGTCACCTATGATTTGCAAAGTACTGATTAATAACAAATTTTGGAGAAAAACGTATCCGTGCTTTCTTACGCGAACTATCTTCCAGGAGAAACACTGAAGTAAACCATTTAAAAATCTTTCAGACGTATTTCCTTGAGATTAGGAATCTCCCTGTGTTTGCTGATAATCTTCCAGGAAATAGTTATTCGTCTACCAGTAAGAACATCTCCTAAATGTTACTTGATGGTATTACAACCCAAACATGCTGCACTGCGGAATTCATTCCCTATGATGTCCTATTGGTATCATGTCTAACATTACTTACAAGATTACATCTACATAAATACCCTGCAAACCGCCTTTCGGCGAGTGGCAGGGGGGTGCTTTAAAAGACAATTTTTAGTTACCCATTACGTGGAAATTCTCTTTAGAGCCACCTACCACCTACACTAAAACAAATTCGATAGAATAAAATGGCGAAGACTCTAAGAAAATCCTAATATTAATGTCAAACGAAAAAATTTGATTAAAAACTTTAAAATTCAGAAATTCCATTTCCTAGGCCGGGGAAAAGAAAGTTAATCATGAAGTGACTTTCGAAATTCCACTGTTGAAAGTGAAAGATTTCCGTTCTCAAATTGTTTGAAGAAACCCACAGCGGTGTCATCCTTAACTCCACCCCAAAAACCGTTAGGCTGATTGGCATTAAACGAGAATTTAGCCGGAGGAATGGATGCTTAAAGAGTTCCATAACTTTAGGGAAGCAGAAATGGGAAAGCATTGCCATATTGAACATATGCCAAAGACCAATGCCAGGCTTACGGGATAATTCCGCACACTGGTAAAATTTCTGATTAAAATAAACATCTGTTAGATTATCTGCATGATAGCACAAATATGACGAACGTAAATTATACAAATTAGATAATTCTTGCACATCATTGGAATCAAGCTCTTTTAGAACGAATTGGCGAAAGGATTATTTGTTGAATGTGTAATTCTTCTTGCTCCAAGAACACTGTCAGTTATAAGTAACCTGGCCAGGTAATGCAGATGACAGACTCATGCATAGCCTTTATTATACAAATTTATTGATCCTAAAAAACGAAAGGATTGAACAGATTCAGCCTCGATCCTATTTTCTAGCCGCTGAAGGGATCCTATCGACTATGGATCTTGCCCGAGCCAGACCGAAAAATGCTAGATTGGGCCTAAAAGATAAAATTATTTCAGAGAAGAAAAGACTATTCGAATTGGTTAGATATTTGGGAAGTCGTCGAAAATATTTCTTAGGAAAGAGTGGTACAACGGCAGAAATTCTTACGTACTCAAGCCAAGATATAAATTTGCTACACGTCACCTAAATATTTCTTTAGATCTAACAAAAACGTGAATCGGCACCCTGACATCCATTTTGGATCGATGAGAAGTCTTGCGAATATTCCATATCGTATATATTCCACACTTTGAAGTCCTTATTTGCGATACACAATATTACACTAAAAAATCAGTTTTGATATGAAGGCACAATGTAAGTTAATACATAAGGGCAAGATACAATAGATATATTAATAATCAGTTGAAGTACCGATTAAATGCACACTTACTCAATATTTCGCCACCATGCGATTTACTGTATTCCCGCTAAATAACTTAAAATTTCGCGGAATATTTCCTCCAGATTGTAACTTTCTTGATAGAAAAATTTCCAATTTCGGCAACAGAACCATGTTATATAAACTCAAGCAGACTGCTCTTCCGGAACTGAAGAAATTAATCGTACATACTAACAAAATCCCTTTCATTTAAGCCCTTAAATCCTTGCATCGTTAGGAATCCCGTTCTCCCCATCAGTTCGAAAGAATCTGGAATGCTTCTCCCAACTCGGTATCGATGAATTAAAAACGAAAAAACAACCGCCGCCATATTTCAAAGGGCGAGAATCGAAATCCTCCACCGCCCCCACACCCCACCTCCGCCTCCATCCATTCCTTACCGAGAGAAGAGATACCGCTCCGGCCTTTTTACTAAACTGTCTTCAGCTCGGTGATGAATAGCATTTAGGAGGGCATCAGTTTGAGAAAATAATTCATTGCGATGCGAGATAGCGGAGAGGGGACGGCAGGAAGGGGGAGAGTGTACACACGTGAAAAGCAGCACTTACTCCACCGCTTGCCAAGATAACAGGAACTCCTCTTACCAACCGCGCTGAACACGTTTGCAAGTGGCCCTAACAATACGAGCACCTATCTGGAAGCCACGCCGGTCTCCCTTTCCTCCTCGGACCCATTCTCCTCTCGCTTTTTAATAAGTCTCCTCCCCTCGATCATGAACTTCCTAACCGGAGTCTTCGATACAGGACCCGCGGCGGCCCAAAGGTGAAGGAGGAGACCCCTATACGAGTTACGGGATACAACGCCCACTCGAAATACTTCATAGGCTCCGATGCAATTAAAGAGTTCTAGAATGTGCTACACGAGTGTTAACAAATCCAACGGACTCTCAACCGTTGTTTTCCTGCGTACGAAGCAGAAAGAACTATGTAAATCTGTGTGTACGTAAACACAAAATTGCCAATAATATGGATTACGAACCTATATACAGTAAAGCTCACCGATAAAAAACCTTTAGAAGTAATTAACCATTTCTGTTGAAATGGTTAATTACTTATAGAGGTGGAGGATTATTCAATTATAATTAAACAGATTTTCAAGTTTCAAGTCAAGAAATATGAAGTAAAACTCAACAGAGTTCAGAGACTTCACCGGATTCTCGTTTAGAAATCAATAGCCAAGTACTTACATCAAAGGAAAACTTATACATAACTAGCAGAAAAATGCAGGGACAACACTTACTTATATAATCGCTAGACATTGAAATAGTATTTCCGCATATAATGCCAAATGGCGCTGAAGCTAAGTATTATAGGCAGTAGCTATGCATATCTTCCACACAATAAAACTAAGCATAGCTTTCTCATCAAGAACCATCTATCCATCCGTAGCTCTAGTGAATGATTTTTTTGGTAAGCGACGCTAGACACATCCCGCCAGCCAGGAATCTCATCCAGGTCCCGCGAGGCCATGATCTTTCCCTGCAAAAAACTCGAGCGCGCCAGGTAAAGTTGGTCGGATGAAAAAAGCAAAACCGATGCCGTTCGTAAACAGCGTCCTCCCGTCTTGTACTCTTAACCCATTAAGACCACAGTCACATATAAAAGCGATGTTATGGCACGGCAGGCCTTTTGTGCAAGGTGCACGAAGAGCTAAGGCTATAAAATCCCCTGATGCAGGGCTGCCTGAGAGCATTTCGTTAGCCGTCTGAACGTAACCTATACGGACATGATCCCTTTGTCTTCCGAGATGACCAAGGAAAAAAAGGCTTTTATAAATCCCAGACGGGATGATTAAAAGGTATTATAAGTGTACTTTAGGTATGTGACCATCCGTTGCAATGGTTGAATAATGATATTTCTAAGGCAGAAAACCTTCTCCGGAGAAGTATTGACACCGCAAGTTCGACTGCGTAACGCAACATAGCTAAGAACTTTATTAAGGACTAATAAGGATCAGGAACCATCATTAAAAGCGAATTTCTTTTACAACGGAAGAAGCTTCACTGTATACAAATCCGTGACAAGGAGTTTTAAAAGGAATCATGAAATGGGTGATTTCTTTAAAAACCATCGAATTTCTTGTACTTCACTGAATATTATGTGATCCCTTAAATGAGCAGTGTTTGGGGCATTTTCAAATATTTTTGCATCTACTATTGTCAACCGTTTATTTTAATTTTCAAACTTCCGCATATAAACTTTTATCTCATAAAGTAATCGTGAAAATGCCTCGTGGTATAATCATTTTTGCCAGCAATTAAAATACGTAATTCCCTTTCCTTTTTAAATTACAGGGTAAGTAATTAGACGGAAATGGGAATAACTGCAGTACAAGAATTCTGATTAACTTTCACGTCAATGATGCGTTGGCTATTAAAATAATCCCTGACCAATCAATTCCTAAATGCAAGTTGAGGCAGTCAGGAAGAAATGCCAAGAAAACCAGTCTCTTAGATGCACAAATTAAGATTAAACCAGAATACCTTGTTTTTCCACGTGGAGAGAAAACAAAAGCACCGCGAAATTCGCAACCAGTGTATTTTACCCCGGGGCTAAACTAATTGAAATCCCATCCGATAGATTCCCTGCCCTTTATTGGGAGCGCCTTTTTAATTAAAAGCTATACCTTTTTTTATTCCCTCTCAGTCCAAACTTTTCCCTTCCTTACTACGTCCACCGGTAGGAGATAAGCCCTCCCCTTCCTCCTTCCAGCCTCTATCTCTCTCACGGACATACGCAAAACCCCTTCGATCCTCTCTCTAACTCTCTCCATCTCTCTCGCTAATGGACTCAACGGGAGGAAGAGAATTCTCCCATACCATGTAGGCAATATCCTCGGACCTCTACCTCCCTTTTCTCCTATCGACACCACACTCCTTCCATCCCCTTCTTCCACGACTCCATCTGTCTCTCTCCTCTCTTCGTATCTCCTATTTCTGCTCCTCGAGCGTGCAGTTCTTCTGACCCGGAGACCCCCTTCCGACTCCATTATTTTCCCTCTCTATCGAGCGTTGAGCAAAGCAAATATGGTTTATCTAGGAATACCCCACAGTTTCGTTTTCGGACTCATCAATTTGAACGACATTATGTCAGTTTGATTAGCTTCTAAACATACTTTTGTGATTTAAACTCTTCAGAGCAATTTACCCTTCATGTAACAAGGTAATCCTTCACAACTTACCTCATTGTTGACTTACTAATATGAGTTACGTCTTTCATCTCGTGAAGAAACTTGCCATATTCTATAGAAAACGTTTTTATTTGGCAAATACGAAATATATATTAAGCAGGCATCAAACATAGTTGTTTTCTAGTTTTTTATTCTCTAAATATTCATCTCTTAGCAAAAAAGACATTTCAACAACTATCCCACCCAGGGGCGTAACTAGAATTTGACCATTGCAGTTAACACTGTTTTGCCTACAACCCAGGGGTTGGGTTTTCCACTTAAAATCGAAGGAAAATATAAACTGATTTATGTTCACTTGTATACCCTGCGAATCTCTAGCGGTATTCGTATGGCATAATTGCGAGAGACCGTCCTCCTTTATGCATAATCATTGGCTCTGTTCTCATGAGGGGTGAGGGAGGTTGAACCCCCTAGGCTACGCCTCTGCTTTCACCTAATATTTACTTCAAAATTACAGAAAAATCTGCCTCCCTTATTACCAAACGCTCCTTCTTCGAACGATTCTCTACTTAAACCAACTGCAGGGTCTAATATTCCATCTAAATAACCACTTCGAAGAAGCTAACAATTTCATTTTCATAGGGATTGCCTCACATCTTAACCGATTACACCATTCGATCCTAACTTAAATATCCCAAGAGTAGAATCAATCCACTTACAAATCTCAATAGCTATTGGAAGGTTACGTAGAAACAAGCGATGCTTTCGACCAATCTATTGTGAGGTCAGTAGGCACGAGTACCCGATACAAGCGCAAGACCACTTTCCCCTTACCTCTCCTTCTATTTAATCCTCCTCTTTTACCTCTTGTCAACCCTTTCCTACCCAAACCTCCACCTATCCCTCCTACACCCCTACCGTTCGTTCTTACTCTCTCATCACCACCACAACCTCTGACTCCCAGCCTCATTCATCTCAGTCTCTTTTACCTTTTCACGATCGCAACCTTAACCTCTCTCTCTCCCTTCACAGGCCGCCCTTGTCTCCTCCAACCACTTCGCCATCTCATACCCCAAATCCTCCCGTGCCGTTTTCCTTTTATGAATCCGCGGCACTTTTTTATGCGATGTTTTGGTTTCATAATCGATGCGCACGTGGGGGATTGATCGCTGTTTGAAGGCTCATTTAATGCCGTCCGGGAGAAGGCAAAAGGGGAAGATGACAAATTTCGCGCTCACGTGAAAAACGAGCTTCGCAATCATTTACCATACGGGCGGATTGTTTTAAGAAAGTGGTGTAGCTGAGATAGTTTACGGATTCCTGTTTATGTTGGGTAGCATAAAACGCCCAATGAAGCATAATTATTCAACTACCTTTCATGATTTTGTAGATTTTGGATAAGAAGGGGGCATTAATTTAGCAATGTACGTCGTCATAGGAAAAAATCTTATCTACTGAAAGTAGAATTTGAGCCATGCCGTCCATCCATTCTTAATACCTAGTAATCTAGCTAAATGAACAGATAAGGTCAACATAGGCTCCAGCTAGGACCCGCAGGTAAAGTTATTTCAGGCTTCAGGCGAGGGAAAATACATAGTATTGGGATCAGGTCATCCTCAGGTTCACATATGAACTGATCGAGCAAGGTCTAAAACAAATATCTCTACCAGTGGAAACCTTTCTAAAGTTATATTATTCATCCGCCTTACTATTAATCAGAGCCTGTTGCTGGTTCTTTTTGGACCCTTTGCTCTTACAATCTCTTCTCTTGCCATAAGTTGTTTTCCAACTCGCACGAAGAAAACTATGCAGGAAATACCACCGTGAGATCAAGCTAGCATCTAAAATAAAACTTGACCAACCCCCAACTGATTTACAACTTCGTTCCGGATCGATCTTTTAATTCGTGCGGTCGTCTTCATTAGGAACGACCCCTCTCTTTAACCACCATTAGTGGGTGAGCGGGGGCTCGAACAGGAGGACAAGTAATGAGGTCACCAGAAGAGGGATGCTGAGATGTGAGTGGCTGAAGAGAAGAAGGTATGAGAGAGAAAGTTAACGGACGGAAGCAAGATGAATGGGGAGAGGAAGAAAGCTACCCAAATGAACA
This sequence comes from Ladona fulva, assembly GCA_000376725.2. Taxonomy (NCBI): domain Eukaryota; kingdom Metazoa; phylum Arthropoda; class Insecta; order Odonata; family Libellulidae; genus Ladona; species Ladona fulva. The sequence continues at coordinate 554,853 of KZ308316.1, forward strand.
GCGCTGTAGATACAATTTGATCCTTTTGAATATATAATTGACTCCAACGAGATATCTTAAGGAGAGAAATTACTTAAGAAAAGCGAAGCGAAACAGATACAATTCAATTACTCAAATTTGTCAAGTGCGATCGAATAAACTACGCTAACGTGTACAAAAAGGTACGCTTCCACGAATAAAAACTGTAGTTGCATAGATGAAACGTATGGTTATAAATATTTCTCTCTACAATCATTTAGGTATTTATATGCAATCTTTTATTTCAGGCGCGACTTTCTGGTAGGATTTCATCACACTAGCGTGCCACGGCACGCGGTTTAGAATACACCGTACTAAACCTTTGAATTACAACACCCAACAGAAATGTTAACATTAAAAAATGGAATCACGCAATATAGATAGACTGGTCCTTTACTGGCGTTACCCCGGAAAATAGAGGAAAAGGAATCTAAACCGAATGGGTGACGTGATGAGGGGCAAAGAAAGAGAGGGAGATTATAAATTAAGACATACGCGAAAATCGTGAAACGCTAGTTCGCGCAAAATATGAAAACTCACGCGGGGGGAAATAAAAGCACTGGAAAAAATACGGTACCAAATATACGCGGGATGAGTAAACAAGGTAAGATAGAAGAGTGCATGCGGGAGAAGGGAGAAACACGCGGTATGGGAGGATGGACGATGGAAAGAGAAGAGGAAGGAAATGTATCTTGCAGATGCCGGCCGGTGGACCACAGGCCATGGGAGGAGGGAGAGGAACGGAGCGGAGGTTGGTGGATGAGGAAAAAAAGGAGTTTCGCGACTGTAGCAAAGATGGTATCTGGATCGTAAATTGCCCACAGACAAGAAGCGATAGCCATCGCGTCACCTTCAAATGTCGTCTGACTGGAGGATGGATGTGGTCGAGGAGAGAAGAGGTGAGGAAAAGGGAAGAGAACGAGGGAAGAAATAAAAAGAGGTGAAAGTAGAAGAAGTGAAAATGAGCGAGGAAGAAGTAAAAGGCGAAGTGAGGAAGAGTGGGGGAGGCTAAGATAAGGAGAGAGAAGACTTGATAGCTTGATAGGAAGAAGGATAAAGAAATGGTGAAAACGAGGAGGATCATGAATACTGACGTTGGTGTGGTGCAAGGAGAGAATAAAAACGGCTGGATTCCTTGAAAGAAAAGCTGGTTGAAATAGGCACTAGGATATGGGGTGAAATATATCAGCCTTGTTTTGATGGTATATCATCACACAAACTCAAACAAAAGACTAATCCTCAACCGTTTATTAATACCATTAAGACCCAAACAAAGATACTGAAACATCTCTCAATAACCCAAATTTATTTTTGTTCATTACGAAAATATTGTCTGATTGATGATTTAATGTAAAAAGAGACTTGAAAGAGGTATATAGAAAAGAACGCTCAGTATCATCAATTCGTCCTTATCAATTTTGCGTATTTTAGTCAAGGCTGACCATTCTTGCGTTAGACCCTTTACAAACACTAGCAAACAACTATGCCCTGCCCAGGATTCGAACTCGGGACCTTAATGTTGGAAGGTTTGTATGTTACCGAATAGATAACAGTAGCGACGGCTACTTATAGAGTAATCTTAAAGATTAATCGAAGAATATAAAGGAAGACTGTTGTGCAAATGAAGAGGTGAAATACTAGAAACAAGAGGATAAGACGAAATCAAAACAGCAAATTGAAAGCTTTAAACTGACTCTTGGTGAAGCTAACCAGACTGAACAAAAAACCTGCACCATTCCACAATTTAACACACCATAGGAAAACAACCGGTAACCTCCTCATCACAGAAAACGAGAGCTAATACAGAAGGCATAACGGAAGTTTAGACTACGTATCACTTAGGTACGCCTTAAATGGATTGCAAGGAATGATTATAGAAAAGGAATGAGTATAGAAAACTCAATAAAACGGAGGGATCTTTGAGACGGCTAGCATGAGGTAAAAAGAATTAAAAACCGAATAGGGAAAAGGTGGAACAAGAAAGGATTCTTCACGAAGTCTAGCTACCTTATCTACTGAGAAAACCTTCCGGATAATATTAAAGCCATCTTCTCGCCAGCCTCATCTCCTTCGACTCCCACGACCTTATCAACCACTATGTTCCTCCCAACGTCTCTCCTCTAACCACCCCATTCTCCAAAAGCCCTTAAACCTCGTCGGAAGCTTCTTTTCCCTCGGACAATGTTGTCAGACGGAAAGCACTACATGCCCGCTCTTAAAGAATTTTTCTCCCAGCGCAAGTTTTAAAAAAAGAAAAATTCCTCCGTGTCCCTCTGTGTGAGGACGGTGAAGTGTCTAGGGGGGCGGAGGAATCTTGGATGGTGGGGAAAGACGGCAGTACGCAGGATGGGAGCTCGCAGCACCCGCTGCAAAAGTGGAACCCGTGGACGAATACTATACCCATCAGAGATAACCTCTTCATACACCCGGGTCTCCCACTCCTACTTCAAACTTCCTCTTTTCCCATATGTGCTTTCACGTGCATGAGCGCGTCGGCGGTGGTTGGGAAAAAAGATCAAAATGCCCAAGGTTTTAAGGAAGAGTAAATACCCTCCGAGGCCGTAAATAAGGACAAATTTTTCCGCGTATCTCAATCTCCTTCACCAACGTATTTAAACACACACCTTTCTTTGTGAGGCTCCCCATTTTTCCGACCGGAGTCGTCCCGACGAAAGATTTCTAAGAAACCGAATTAAAGAAGCTCTTAAGTGTTTCCTTTAATTTATCGATAAAATTTTGCACTGAAAAAAACAGTCAGTGTATTTGAACTTACATAAGGATCCAACCACTTTGTTCTTCGGCAGTAAACTAATGGGTTAACTAAGGGACTGCTTGAACCGACGATAAGAATGTGAGTCACTATTGTTTTTCGTGAAAGAGTATAATTTATAAAAGTATAGGATGAGAGCTGATCATTATTCTTATATTAAGAATATCTTGCGATAATTCAATGTAAATGCTTTCTTAAAAGATGTTTTCATCGATGAAACCTATAAGAATTCATCGCTTCCATCCACTCAAAAGAAAACTACGTTTCCAACTCAAACAAAAATAAGAGTATTAATTAGATGCAACTGAATGCATGCAGAAATTCATCCAACGCTGATTAAAAAGTTAATAATAATAAACAAGTATCGAGATTCTTATCTAAAAATAGGTGAAGAGTTAAGAGCAAATTCATTCTCTTGTCAATTAGAATGCGTTTTCTATCTCCCTTACGATAGACACATCTTAGTGTCTTAATGCACGACCTTAACGAGAGATTTGCAGTACGCTACCATTGACAGTTTCTCTTTCGTAATTTACGTAAACAGATATATCAAGAAAGAAACCTTATAAGGTTCTGTAAATGAATCCGACGAAATTCAAGAAATACATCCTTATTTATCCCACATTAAGCCAAAACCTAAGTAAACGGGTTTGCAAAGGAATGGCGCCAAGGTAGTTTCCAAGGTCGCAATAATAGTCTCCTCGGAACTATCAAGAAATGTCCTAGAACTCAATTGTTCCTCGACAAAGAATAGCTGACACAATTTTACATCAAACCAATAAATTGAAACAGTACCGCCGTTTTCAGCGTATTGTGTTCGGAAAAAATACATGGGAAGCCTGTGTATAAAAAGTCAGCGAGCCCATCAATCTTAACCTCCTTCTATGGCTTTTATTGTCCTGACCTTTACGTTCCCTTCCTTATTATTTTAACTACGAAGCTAACGACCGATTCGAGGGCAAACATTTTTACAATGCGTTTGCGATTACCTTGACCCATTGGACCGAAAAATTTAATCAAGTTCTGAGAGCTTCATGAAAGTACCCAATAGTTACATCTAGGGTTGACTCCTCTCCCGGAATGTGGCCCATTAAGCGTGTTCCTCCAGTTGAAAAATAGGGATTTCCCGGATTTTCATTTCTTTTACTATAGTTGAACCATTAGAATACAAAACCGCAAGAAATTGCAATAGAAAGAGCTTCCTTATTTACGAAACAAGTGAGGTGTGTTTCTTGCGTTCTGCATTTCTTTGACCGAAAGCAAATCTCTCGGAATCTGTCGAAATTATCAACTCTTGCATATATTGTTAGTCTCCCGGAGGGAATAATTCAGTAGGTAGAAGCTTTAAATGCACCATGCCCAATCGCTCTTTCTGGGACCCACGATGAGGATCTCTGAAAGCAAGTCTTCTAATAAAAAACTTCCACCACGAGGTCACTCAAGTTCAATCTGCGGACGCAGGAATAGCTCGTATTTGGGCATCACCGGGCGGAATAGGCGGAAGATGTTCTCTGGGTGACCACTCCTCCACGAAAGTGGACAGACGTCCGGACCCAATTAAGACGGCGGTGGAGGGCATGTGGAAGGAAGTGGTGGGTGGACTCTGTGGGTGTGCGAGGGATGGCGAGGATGTGTTAGTATGTGAAGGAGATGGACGTTTACGGAGTGGAATGAAGGGTCTTCTCAAAAGATGCGAATCAGGATAGCATCGTAAGAAAGCCAATAACTTAGGATGGCCCATACACTCCCTCAGTCCGAAATAATTCAGGCGAAAGGGTCGTGAAAGGCATCGTGCGCTGCAAGGATGGCGAGGGCTTAATTGGCTACTTTCATTCTAAATAAATAAAATAACACGAATAAATGATTAAAATCGAGACGACGTTCCTTAATCTTTGGCGAACCCTAAATCAATATAAAAAATTGCAGCCGATTCTCCGCTGCGTTAACGATTAAGATATTGGCTGCGGTAATCAATTTGTCCGAGCAAACAGAAAACTTAATTTTCATGACCGCTGACGGCAAAGAAATAAAACAGCATACAGTATCGACATATTAGAATCTCGAGACAAGATACACTGCTACACGAAGAACTTAAGCAAGGTGTAACTCTAGTTAAAGTTCTTTCGAGTTTTCCAGCGTTAAATATTGCGGTGAAATGCTGAAACCATGTTCAGGAGACAGCTATCTTTAATTCTGCCTTCCGCGCCTTAACTAGACAACGTTATGCACGAAGAAATTTGACAAAGTTTATCACGTTCCTAACCTTTCTATTCCCTCGATACACAGGCGGTTGCTATTTACGCAAATTATCAAAAACTGATATTAGCAGGCGTAACTTCTTGTAGTGACATAATAATTAGAAATAATAAAACTTGGTATTTTTCCGCAGGTTAATGAGCGACCAGTTACGCAAGCGTACTTGCATCTTCTGGTGATACCTCAAACTCACTATCTAGGAGATACCTGAAGATCCAACCACTCTTGCGCAACCGATGGCACATTAAACAGCCAGTGGAAATGGCTTACCGTCCTCAACAAAAATTATAACTAGTTATACAATGTACAAATGAATGTAATGATAATGTTACAACAATGATTCCTTACGATAAGCTTTCTTAAACATGCAACCCGCTTGTAAATACATCGGCTCCTTTTGGAGCCTTCTCCCCCTTCTTAACATCTTATCAAATCCCTCTCTCTTCAAGACAAATTGCAATCTTACGGAAGAAAGCGCCCGGTTCCTCGAGCAGAATATTTCGCTTTGTATACTGTCACTGCTTGGAGGACGGAATTGGTGGTAGCTGCAGCAAGTCGAGGGTTGAGTGCCGTTGGGGTGGCGGACACTGTACACAGATAGGGCGAAGCTGGCAAGGGACTTAATGCCTGAGAGAGTCCGGAGAGTAAATGAAGTGGGATGCACTTCTTCCCGTGCAATCCACGCCATCCTTCCCTGAGATGAGGGAGGTTCGTTTTATTGGGCACGGATCAAAAGAAACCGCCCGTGATGTTATTCCGCCGTGCGCTTCGCATCTATTTCATTTTTCGAAACCGCTCAGATGAAGTCATTTCCAAAGATCCGGGACAGAGGAAGTCTATGGGAAAATACGCAACGGCCTTGGTGATGAAGGGGTTATCCTGTCGACCACCAGGTCCTTGTGTCTCGGGTTTGACTCCTGTTCAGCACTTTTTACTCTTGCATGGGCAAAAATGTAGGAATTGGACGGCGCAAACACACAAAATAATGTTTCGGACTTAACCTATAACGAAAAACACAACAACTATCATTTGCAGCATAGGATATTGTGAAATTGAATATCATAGAACTGTATGAACCATCTAACTGTAAAAAGTTTAGTATTTTATTCCAAAGCTTCTCGAACAGTTTTCCTTCATTTTTCCTTCAATTTACGCGCAAACACAGACATTCAAACAGCCCGGTATACCATAGGATTCCGATATTTATCAGAAAAAACAAACTGTAGAGAGAAAGGGCTCAAGAATGTAAATTAGGATTCCTCCAGAAAGATAAAATTTCATAATTCGAACGAGAAAACGATGGGATATTTAAAATATTTTTGAACTGGAAATGCTACAGCAAGACATTTTTTACGAAACATTATTGTGGAACGTATTCTTTAATTAACTGAAACGTTCATCAAGATTAACGCGATTTTTTCCCTCAATTTTTGTGTCTACGAAAACTTACGATAAAAAATAGTGAATCAAATCAACCCAAAAATCAAAAGCAGCGCTCTCTTGCTACTAAGCGATGGTATAAGTATGAAGTAACTTTTTCTAATACATTGAATACATTAATTCACACACTTCAGGATGCGTATACAAATTTGATATAAGTCTAACGCTATTCCGCATTAACTAGGATGGACATTCAGAGCAGAAATACTTTTAAAATATAAGTCATCTCACAAATGCGTTATATCTGAAGCCTTCTCATTGATGACACTAATCTTGGTATGTATGGCTTCGATCCCAAGTAAATAGATTGTTATTATTTAATAGACACGGAAGCTTCTTTAAAGACTAAATACCAGTTTCTCCACCGTTAAAGTGTTTTAATCTCGATAAAACTGCCTGCTGGCGCAAAGGAAGACTTATACTATTCGATCCCTCCTTCACCACTACTTTCCCGCGTATGAGGCATAACTCTTACCACCTTTCCTTTCCCCTCCTCACAAGTAAAAGCCCCAGCGAAACAAATAGAATTCCTTTTCTTGATTCCCTAAATAATTACCATCGGAAACAATGAATCCATCTGGAGATGTCAATCGAGGAGGGAGTCCGCACCGCGCGGGGAAAGAAAAAATCAGGAGAATAAACTTTCATTCTGCTCACTTTTAAGTCTCCAGTCACGAAAAAGGGCGTTGGGGAGGGTCCGAGGTTAATTAGAAACTTGAGTATACTCTTTGTCGGTTTCCGAAAAAAAAACTCATTTGTGGGGTAGAGGCAATTAGAGGATTAAGAAGGAGGCGTGCGCAACGAATGCTTCCCCCGTCCCTACCGCTCCTGCAGCATCTTAAATTCTCCCACCTCCTCTCGGATTATAAAAAGTAATAGCGGAGGCTGGAATATGACGCGTATAAGTTATTAATGAAGGTTGTAATTTCAAATAGACGGCGCACATCCTTATATCCGCGACCGTTGTACGTGAGTGGTTGAACTTGCCCATCTGCCTAACTCCCGCAAAGTCGTACAACATCTGTGGTTTTCAACTCTCATTGTGATTCCGACAATAAGACTGTAACTGAAATAACCGTAAGCTGAATCACAGGAGGGTTGCTTTATTTTGGACAGTTAGGTTTTAATAAAATACTTGCGGATATTATCCAAAGTGAAAAAATTAACTTGTTTGGAGTAAAGTTTAGTCAACGGTTTCAAAAAAATTGCGAGAAGTACTAAAGTGCGTGAGTTAATTGAGATGTGAGGAACAGCACAATGCAAACAATCGTGAATGAAACTCGTAAATTGCTATACCATGTGAAGAGAATCGTCAAAATATATACCATATTTAACTTTTGTTATTCGATCATGAATTATTTTGTTTATTTCTTAATTTCCCCAAAATCATAAGTCAATTGCGATAGAATCCAACAACGGAAGATCACAGATGCACTCATTAACTAGAAAAAACTGACTTTCCGGGACTCAAACCGGGGATCTCGGCGATGGCGCTAGCATTCAGCCAACTCCAGGGGTGTATTAAAGGCAAAAACTCAGAGGAAGTTAGCAAATAAAGAATAAACAGGCCTTTAATGTAATGCGCATTAATGGCAGCGGTAAGGAAGTAAAAGATTAGATTATTATTTGATTTCTGGTCAACTAGAGATCCTCTCGTATTCTACATTCACAATTCATGAATCATACATCACAGTAAAAATCAAACACGAAATTACCAAGAGAAATGGTAAATCAATAAGTGAATTCGCACTTTCTTCCCTAGTTTGAATATAGCCTAAACCGAAAAGCTGACAACTGCTATTACATGCAAGACCTTTACGAGGGGATATCTACGAGAGCGAAAGTTGAAGTGGAGTGTCACTGCACAGACTCACGAGAAGGCAGAAGAAAGGAACGTGTTAGAGAGCTTGACATAATTGAAACAGTGAAGGAAAGGAAACGGCAGCTTGAGAGACACATGGCTAGCAGAGGTGAACTTCACTGGATACAGTCCAAGAGATAAGAAACTGCCAAAAAGAAGATCAAAGAGAGGGCGAAAAGGCAAAACAAAATTCACGACTGATCACGAATGTTTATTCCAGAGGGCGCGAGGATTCTAAGCGCCAACGGACGGTAAATGTCAACAGTGAGACATAATCGGCAGCCACTTTTCCGGGTTAGGATAACAACGGGAACATTTTTAATGTTTCGAGCTGTTTTACAACCAACGGGACTGAAAAACCAAGGGGCCTCTCCTAAAATACAAGCAAAGAGGGTGCCAAATCATCGAGAATCACTCACAAATATCGTAAATAACGCCTTTGAAACTGTTTCTACATCTGAAAAGTGTGCTTGGAATTATAATTACTAATATTTCGCATTCTCAGTTGCAAGGACTTTAACGAGAGAGAGAGAGAACCCGCTCGGGAAGCTCTAGAGAACAGGATTGAAATCGCGTCCAATTTCTAAGCCATAAAACTAGTCACCATATTGAGGGCAACTGTATACCAGTGTTATTTGGGACTATATCTTTGGTTTTACCTTAACCATTTGGATTACTTAAATATTTGAATTGTATTGTATGGTATTGTAAATTATTGTAACGCTTCAAAAATATATAACTATCTAATAAACCGAATTTCAAAACTATGATACATTTATCTATCAAAAAATTATCTTGTTTCTTTTAGTGATTTTCAAGTGAAGGCGTCGTAAGAAATCGAACCCAGAATCGCTTTCGTCGAAATCGAACACGTTTTCCACATGACTATCCGGTGGCCCAAAAGGTACCGTTTTGTCTCCAAAATTCAATTCAAGAGATTCCCTATATATTTTATCTACAGAGCTCCTTCATAATACTATACGTTCATTTATTTACCAACTTCAATCGGTAGCCTACGGAGTTTCTTCGATGAATGCTAACTCTCCAGTAAATACCAGATCGCGAAGACTTACTGCAATAAAATTTCAACGAAACGTGTCGGATGTGAAAGAAATTGTGATGTGAATGTGAAGATGTGAAGAAATCAAAAGACTACCTCAACAGGATCGATCTTTCCTTCCGATCATCCGCCACGACTTGATATTTTCATCTCATCGATACAACGGCACTTTAATCTCGAGCCACGTCGAGCATTTATATCTCCACCGTCTTCCTCATCATAAGTCACAGATGCCCTCGGGGGAGCGAAAAACCCTCGAGAAGGGAAGGCCTCATCCATCTGTCGGAATTGGAGGTTAGGAAAGTGTAAGAGGTGATGGCGATGCAGTTAAATTGGCGTGGGAAGAGAGAGAGAGATATTGGCCCGTAGTGGAGGAAGGGTAATTCACGGCAAAGGCTGTCTCGACGTAGAGATTTGCGTGAGCGAGGAAACCCGAACGGTGGGTAAACATTCGCCCAATGACGTGATAATGATGATCAATAGGGAGAGAGCTTCTTCCCCAGCCCACGGACTCTCTCCGCCCTCCGTCCTGCCCCTCTTTCAATACCGCCTCCTGATTTCCTGCTGCTCTACGGAAGCCGCCCGCAACAGGAAAGGAATATTGTGGAGAGGAAGGGTTAGCGGCGTCCTTTTTATGGATGCGGAAGAAGAGGAAATTTCGTGATCCTTGGCCGGAGGTCGTCCACCTCTACCCTTTTAGCTATTTTCGCGGATGAAGAGGACCTTCCTTTTAAACGCCTCACTCGGGGCACTTTCCGATCTGCATTGGCAGGATTCAGGCGAACTGGGACGGGATGATGAACACGCAAACCTTAATAAGCCTCAAGTTCTGGGTCCCTACCTTTCGGTTTCTCTTTGAGATGGGGACTGCTCAATGGACACGAAACAACTAGAAATGAAGATTGGATACCTTTTTCATTTACCGTTCGCTCAATACTTTTGCCTAAGTAATCATACCTAAAATGCATAAAACATAACGATACTGGAAATTTAAATCATCTGAATGGTTTTTAAGTAAAATTTAAAACTCAAAATTATTTCAATATTGCACACTTGGGATTTATTTGGTTACATTTTTACTTCAGTTTTTAAAGGAATTACCGCACTGAGGCGTGAATTTGTGGAAATACAATAAAATAGTGTTAAATTACGATATGATAATTTATACGATATACTAATCATTTGGTAAAACGAATGATAATGAATGAATGAATTAAAACGTAATAAAAATATAAAATTAAGTTATTTTTCATTGAATGTATCTCTCTGTGTTGAATGGCTCAATGTAACCAGAATTGAATTATTCATTCACAAAACAGTTAAGAATTAACTTTAATTCAAGATGATGTATAAATACAAATATTGTAACATTAAGATATCCTCTGAGAATCTCAATTACACAATATTTACTCTATTAATATTTCGTATTTCAGATATGATTTCCATTAAATTTCACATGTAAATTATCTTTTAGTAAGCTTTAAGATTTTGAAAAAAATAAGTTCACCTGAATCTAGCAGAACTTTTGACCGATGAGGAAGACAACCATTTGTCAGAGTGTTAGAAAATATAATGAATGACCGTTTCCAAAATTTAGGATGGAAATTGCGCATGAAAAATTCGAGAAAATGGAGAAAGTTAGATGAAGCTTTCCGAGCAGTAAATGGGATGTAATAATAAATACTCAAGTTTCTCCAACACATTTTAATACTTTTATCGAACTAGGAAAAAGGGCTGGATGAAATTTTATATTTTTAATACTGGTTACCCAAAGCAAAATTTCCCCACATTTTCGCAAAAATAAAACACCTCCAAAAAGTAGAAAATCGTTTCTTCCGAATTTTCCTTCAAACATAACGACATCTGTGAAGAATGAGTCGTGTTCTCCAATGCGAAGAGTTGGGCCCCATAAGACAAAGAAACTTTCCGGGAAACAATTTTCAGAGCAGTATCAAATAATTGATGCAATAAATTCTCACTTATAGAGCGGATGAGGAAGATTAACATCTCCACATGGGTGTTTTTAGGGATTCAAATTTTACGATTCCTCTAAATTTCTCGTGTGTGTTTCAATCGTCGAATAATTAGTTCATGGTTATGCATGAAGAGTAAGTAGTGAAAGAATGCAAATTCAAATTAAAATATCTGAAATTCCACGGTTCATTCCCGAGTGATGAATGTAAAAATGTGTTAGAAAGCAACTATACCAAGAAAACTGTATTAATCACGATTGTTTAACAGTTTAAAGAATGAAACATATTGATTTATAAAACGATCGTTTTGCGTAGTTTATAAAAATTGGGTTTAAGTTTGTTTAGTACAATATTGAATAATTTGAATCGGTCATATATTAGTACTTTTAATAAAAATGTTTTGCATAATCTGTACTTATGTATTCAATAGGACGAGCAATTATTTCCGACGAGCTGTTACAAAATTGGTTCATTTAAATAAAAGTAATATTCTCATTAGGTTAAAATAACTCCAGACATCTATAATAATAATTATTGGCTTGTTTCCATTTCATCATCTGCATCAACTGTACCGTAATTGAGAAATGGTGATAAAATATTTTATGTATAAATATGTATTTATAACTATACAAATTTAGTGGTGATTATAATTTCTGATATATTTTATGATGAATAATGTGAATTAATACGTGGTGTTTTATATGATTTGTTATTTATCTGATGAGCAACGCAATATATATGCATAAGAAGATTATATGTATTGCATGTAATTTTAGTACAATCCCCTGACGAAAAAAATTCTGAAAATGTCTGAAACCTTACACTAACTTGATTAACCTTGCAAATCCTGCATATCAATAGCCATTATAATGCCAGTGTTGTAAAAAGTCCAAATTATCCTGTTATTGTGCAAAAGATAATCAGGATAGATTAAGTTCACTCTCTCCTCCTATTCATAGTCCCTTCATTATCTATCCATCGCCAACGAATAGAACTCAGACCGTATCATTTCATTACTTATGTAAGCGCTAACTAACCAGTGAAACAAATATCGATCACAGATAACTGGGGGAAAAACACGTGAAACGGAGGGTGAGATCCAAATATCGTAGAACATAGAAACGACTCACTTTTTCGAGGCTGCTTTTTACTACAATCAGATACATCTCCAGATAGGACTAGTTGACCATTTAAATCTTATTTTCGAGCGTTTAATCGGAAAAATGAGGGACGTGGGAGATCGAATGCGTACCGAATTACGCCCGAACCTCGGGGGTGGTGAAAACTGGCGCCTTCGGAGAAAACAGAACCGGACTATCTGGCATATCTCCCTGATCGTGAAATCGGTAGCTTTCATCTTCGCAAAACCTAATGAGGCGAATTCACTCGCCTTGGAAAGCTGGTAACATTTGTGCAACGCACGCGGATTAATTTGCATCTAAATGAAGGCGAAGGGATCTGAGAAAAAATGCCGCCTTTTATTTCTGTCAATCGAAATTAAGTGGTGTCGCGCAATGAGCCCCGATCCAGGCGATAAACTCGCTGCTTTAAGCTCCCGCGAGTTTATGGCATGAAATTTAGCTGAAACGCTCGTATAAATCTGGAGAGCGCATAAAATTTGTAATAACAAATGAATGGCCGTGAGGAATAGCGTTTCTCCTCGGAGGCGATGTCGTAAAAAAAGCTGCATTAGAAAAGTAAACTAAGCCGAAGTATTACTCACTGTCTAATCCTAGAAACGCCAGCCACTTCCATCGAAGGCCAATTGAGGGAAGAAACATGCTTACCTGAAAAGAGAACATCAAAAGCATTAATTAATTTAATTCTTCATTTAAGAGCAAAGCAAGTAATTAGCTTTTTGTTATAAATAGAAAATGCGTAATAATAGTCTTGGGGTAGAAAATATCTAGCACGATCCACGACCAGACATGCACAGCACAGACACATTTTTATTCTTAGGTGAAAGATATTCAAAGAATTTTCAAATTAAAGATAAGAAACGCATAAAATCTAACACATTATCCGACTTATTTCCGTTTACTAATATCGTAGAGTATTATGCAAGACCATTCGAGATCTACAGCTTAAAAATAATAATTTACTTAAAAATAATAGGAAAAACAAATAAAAGGAGAATGCGCGTTATACTAATACTAATATGGGATAATAAGACGTTTAACAATGGGACAATTAGAATACGAATATCATTTTTTATTGCGCGCTCAAAGTCACTCGATGAATGCACTTATTCATTAATGTCAGGATCAGGATATCCTCTCTTGAATTACTACGGGGAATAAGAATGAATTCATGAGAAATCACGGAAGTAACTCATCGAATTATCTAATGAGAAAAAGAATAAACGTTCTCGGAGGAGTGAAATGAAAAATCTGACTAATAAATTACAATAACGAATAGATGTGACTGAAGAGAAAGAATAACGTCAAGACGAAAGAAAAAAATAATGAAACAGTACACGCTATACTGAATTTCACTTTTTAGAAAAGAAATAGCTAGCTTTTTAGTAGATATTTCAGTGCTATAAATCTACAATTATAAACATTAAGTTAGTGAATGTAGAATCATGGCGTAAATTGACTAAAACTGATACTTTCCACTATTCAATCTTTTATAACGTTATGCGTATTTTTTAAGAGCTACATTCCTGCTTCTACTAAACAAAATATCATTCCACAATACATATTGAATGATGACATCAACTTCCGTCAACGGTAAATTCAGTTAACGACAGCATGGGCTAACCATAAGCAGAATGTAGACAGGAATGCTCCTCTCGAAGCGACGCATTCATTGAAAACACTGTTACTTCGCCGGCATTCCCTCCCGATAAGTTATGGAACCAGCTCCCGACAAAACTTTTCACACTAAGACATGAATTTTACACCTCCTTAATACCATCGAACCTTCAGTGAAAAACGAAACATCGCTTCGAAAATATCTCCCGGTAAAGTCTAACGCGTACGTACCTGCCCTTAACGTTTTATCGAATTTAAAATAGTTTGCATGTAGACGAGATAGCTCCGACTACTAGGCATAACCAATACATATGCATATCATATACTATATGTGTGTATATATATATATATTACACACGACAAGGGTAGGAGGATACCGAGCTATTTTGTCTTCTACTTTATTTATTTAATTCCTCTTGAATTTAATCAAAATATTTCGATAAAGAAATAGAGTACTAAGTATCTTGTTAAATAAGTTAATCTATTTCCCAAATGAAACATCTAATATTATTACATTACTGCATAAATATCCATTTTTGTTATCTCTTAGAGATATGGATATATATTTATCAAATACTTCAAATGTAAATAAACAATAGGATGGCCAATTCCGTAGCGCACGTCATATCCACGCTTTTATAAAACTTATGTATGCAAATTCATAACCCCAAAATAGTTTAAGGTTATGAGGCTAAGAGTTTATGAGGCTCAAGTACTAATCAAAACCCCTTCGTTTACATTTTTGGGTGATTGGGAGTAACGAATAAAAAGTAAAAAATATTTTACAGAGTTACATTATGAGATAATGACGATATGAAAATGTGCACTTGAGAAGCCTAAGTGCATTGATTATGATTAACGTTTATTTAATACTGTTTTGTTCTTGCTCTTTTATTAAGGGATCTATTTTAAACAAATGTGGAGTAATGTGAAGATTTCCTCACGCGCATTATCCATGAAGACAATCCGAATGGAAGGAGAGAACAATAAATAAACACCCTCAACTCAACCAGAGAAATGATTGTACTCGCTTCCTTCACATCGTGAAATAGATATCGGACGCAGGCGAGGAAAACGAGAGAGGCTTTCGATTTGTCATGAAACGAGGGCATAGCCCCAAGGGCAATAGCGATTCCGATCGGAACTCCCACACTCCATGCGAAGAGTCACAATCCCTCCCCCTTTCCGAGCCGTAGATTCATCCCCATTCCCCGCGCAACCTTTTCCCTTTCTTTGGCCGAGCGGGAGATACGATTGCAGCTCTCTCCTCTCTTAAGAGAGCTTCCGGGAAAAAGCGAATACCTGAATGCGTGCCTCCACTCCGCTAAATTGGATTGGCATCTCGAGAATTAACCGCTTCCGTCTTTCCCGTCGAGAGGAAGAAAAACTCGAGGGCGGGAACAATGATAAGTTTCAACTCCTTTCCGAAATTGTGTGAGATGCTACACGAAAGACTTTCTCCATAAATAGGTTGTCAATGACTAAATGAACTTCAACTATGCGGGGTGTAGTCGATCGTATATCGATTCATAATAATTATAAAATGCTGATGGGAAGGAGAAATTTAATTGTTTCGAATGAAATTCGAAGCCACTTCTTGCTTTTCCTAACAAAATGGATTGTGATATTGTTTAGTCTTCTGGTAAAATCTTTTCTCCTTTATGTTAATAAGTGCATACATGGGGTTCATCTACATTAGCACCCTGCAAGCCGCCTTTCGGCGTGTGGCAGGGGATCTAAATATCTGGGTTAGCTAAACGCCATACATATTTCTAAAACTACTAATTCTTTTTTCATGCGTAGTTTCCTTTTCTTTGAGATGGTGATGAGTGCTGATGCTTTTGTTTCCATATTGTCAAAATATATATTTATTTTCGTTGAACCAAAAAGTGGACAAATTTCTTTAGAAACCCCAAGGAAGAATGGACTTGAAAAAAAGTATGACGGGACCTACAACATCCATACCCGTTTTCTATTCAGTTCTTCAAAAACTTCTTTTTCGTTTATTTTCTGACGCTTCTACTGCTATTTATTTTAGGCTCAATTTTCTTTGCAATCACTAGAAAAAAAGAAAACGCTATAACATATTACAATCGTTTTATTTTTGAGCAGTCTCCGAGTAAATCATTATTTTCCCGGTCAAGTCACACTGTTGGTTTCATCTACTGTTTTTCCTTACATAAAATCTGCGTTGAAATTTTTCTGCTTCGTCATTCATACTTCACAGGAGAATTGTGAATGTTATCAGCTTCCCTTCATTCAAGGAAGAATTTCGTCTCGCATTCAACCGTACGGTTTATTCATCAAATCTACATCTACATATGTACACAACGAGCTGCTCTAGGACGAATGATAGGGGATATATACATATGATATTTCATAAAAATATTTCTATCATTAACTACTACTAACTACGAGTATTTCTATCATACCGTTCGCGGAAATAATTTATCTTTGAAGCAGCTAGTCTTTAGTTAGTTTAGTCTTAGCATCTATTTCTCTAAATTTTCTTCAAGGATCTGATCGGTCAGTGAGGCTAGACGCTAACTACGTCTTTCGAGACGTATTACCTCTGAGTTTGCATGCGTTTCTTACGATCAATCCGCAATTAAAAAATCTTTGAGACAAATCATTCTAACAACACGTCACCAGAAAAAGGCAACAGATGACGTGATCACGATAAGAATGCTCGATAACGATCTGCCAAAGTCAGTGATTCGTGTAAAACAGTCATCTCCTGATCGAATACCTTTCGTTATAATAAGTTCGCCCACGTTTAGTTTCACAACGCTCGCCGCAACCAACAGTCTCCCTAATTTATGTGCGGAAAAAGTGAAGAGGGCAAATCTCCTGGTGTTGAGTGCGGAGGTTAACGCATTTAACGGTAATGATTTCTTATTCTCTGACACCTGCAATAATGCACTCCCGAGTCAGCTGCGTTCCAATGCGTCCGACTGCGACTCACTCTCCAGGATAAAACCGACTCTTATAGATCGCTAATCATTTGCTCCGCGCTCGCGCTGCGGGATAAAACGCGATTCCGCATATTTATCGACCGCAGATGTCTATCGACGTGTTATTATTGGTGAGCTTGGGTTCCCCGACAACAACGGTATCTGGTTTCATTACGTTCTCATTTCAGTCCGCTTCTCTAAGGGCAATTTTTAAGCGCTCCTCGGGATAATTGTTACTCATTTTTCTTGGATTTCACTTGCTGCGCAGTCTATTTTTTACAGTAGAGAGCAACCTCGACTTGTGCGTCGTAAAAGATTTCCAGGAGTCCAGGAACGCTGCAGAACGAGCATATATTCCGTATCCAGCATCCGTATCGCTCGTGAGAAAGGATATTTCTAAATGTTTTAGAGATAACTAGTTTAAGAGAGTACTAAAATGGGATGAGCTAACCATTCCTTCTAAATGCATCCTCAGTCGGCGAAGTGTGATGAAATGAGGAAACTGTTTCATCAAATATAATACTTTTATGCTCTGAAAATGTCTACACATATTATTTCATAAGACGCACGACATAAAAAATATCACTAAATTAATTAATCCTCCTAATTAAATAATAATTATTAAGATAAAAAGTATTAATTATTAAAAGTATTAATTACTATAAAAAGTGAATAACTATTAAGATTAATTAAGATAAAAATCTTTTCAGTCAGTTTTATAGATTCAGCAGAGGTGGATAAATCACAGAGAGAACGTTCCATAAAATTTAAAATAAACTGCCATTCATCTCGGAGAAGAATTGTTTCGATTCGGAGCGACAAAATTGCTCCATGTAAAAAATTCGTCTTTTTTTTCCTTCTACGCATCGCTAAGGATTTTAAAACCCCCTTACAGCCTTGCGCGTGGATCGAAAAAATTCTTTCTTTACGGCCGTCAATCACGGAATCAGGTTCAATCCCTTTCATCGGACACTGTGGGAATGCAAATTCATTGGCAAAAGCGAGACGTAGGAATTTTGCCAAAGGTATATAGTACACGATTCCGTATCAAATTACCGATAAATACCAATTCCTCGATGGTCAGTGGCGAAAATTGTGCCAATCAACGTCATACGGTGCAACAGAGCAAGCCATGAGAGCGGGATGTCATGCAATACTCTTAGTTTCCCAGCCGATGGTGAGTTATGCAAGGAAGGGGAGGCACTCAAAGTGAAGCCATATATTACTGACTCCTAAGTGAGGTCGTGAATGAAAACCTATGAGATAAATATAAATCGCCCTCGGCACTTCTTTTAATTACTGCAAAAGCTATTAATTAATTGCGCCGAAACGAATCATTGTGATAGAACAAAATAACCAATCTGTATCAGTACAAAGTGATGAAAAATGGGGAGTGACTGATGACAGATGAAAAGTTAATTACACATTAGAACTAGCTTTGCAACACAAATACTTCGGAAATTGCGCATGACAAATTCGAGAAAATGGAGAAAGTTAGATGAAGCTTTCCGAGCAGTAAATGGGATGTAATAATAAATACTCAAGTTTCTCCAACACATTTTAATACTTTTATCGAACTAGGAAAAAGGGCTGGATGAAATTNCTCATGTATCAGTACACATTCACACATGTATCAGTACAAAGTGATGAAAAATGGGGAGTGACTGATGACAGATGAAAAGTTAATTACACATTAGAACTAGCTTTGCAACACAAATACTTCCAGGAAGAATTTAGGCCCGAGTTAAGCTCTCTAATTACAGAGCACGGAGTTTATGTATTTCTAGGTGAGATCATTAAGATATCTCTTTACCATAATCGGAAATTCTTCGTTTTATTAGGTCGTTATAAGTACATATGAGCGTGGGGTGGGAATAGTGAATGGAAACTAGTCAGATTTCGAAAGAATAATAATCCACAATACCTGTGGTATTTCTATCTCCCCACACTAACTGGCAACTTTTTGAGATCGTAAAATATCTATAAAACTACCGTTCTGAGTAGTACTTAACGCTAACGAGTTTAACCTAGTAAAGGCTCTATTGATGTTTGCTCATTGCAGAATTACCCGTCATGAAATCGTCGGTTTCCTTGATCGTTTATCGTAAATCTTCGTCGAGAAGTTCGATTTCAATTGCAGATTTTATAATCTTTAAGGACCCCAAAGTAAAAAATTTTCTTTCCTTGAAATATGTTAGGTATAAGTACCATACATAAGGGAAAACATATATGTACATACAAAGTAATGTTGAATATAGGTGACGCCTAAATACCATAAGATAAACAGGATGATGGTTGACTTGATATGTGTTGTACCCATATATATATATATATTAGGTTGATTGTACTTAAAGTTCTAATTCTAGAGATAATCTGAACGAAAACTACTAAAAAGGATTGAGATCAAACTAAGGATAATCATAGAAGGAAAATGATAACTGAATAAATAACACTATTACAATATATACAAGAGTTTTTCTCTAACTAAGGTCAAAATAACTGATTTACTACATTATATAAGATACTTTGCTAGAGAATTGTAAATATTAAGAGCAATAACACTAATCATACTGTCCTAATATTTCACAGCATACTGGTAAATACATCCTTAAAGCCTAGGACCCTTTACATGGAAACAATTTGAAGCTTCTCTCTACCTTACTCATGGACTTGAATTGAAACGTTTACGAACGAATTACTTGGACCAACGGTAAAAACCACATCGAGTACATCTCCTTTGTGCCATTTCAGTTAAACCGATATTTCTTCTCCTAAAGACGATTTTTCCAAATTGGCCTAAATAGGAGAGGCATGAAAGAGATCGAGAGACTTGATTTGTGTAGCAAACCACCAGGATCGTGAGAGTATTATGCTCCAACGCCCTTCGATCTTGAAATGGCCAAAGGGACCCTATCTCGAACCAATCGAAAGGGAAAAATAAGGCACGGAGGGAAGGGTATGTGTGAAATCGCGAGTCTTAAAAGGTGTCCAAATGGGAAGACAGAGTGAGGAGGGAGCGAAGAGATGAAGAACCGTTCGATGATGGACTAGATCACCCGGAAAAAAGCGGAGAGAAAAAGGTTCCTATAGTGATTGGAGTGACAGGGCGAGGAAATGGAGGATTTGGGAAGGTTCGTTTGCAGAAGGGAACTTAAATGGCGCCTAAGCACATCACCACGTCCAGAATGTGTACAAGCATGACCCACACCCTCCTCTTCTACTTCCCCTCCCGTTTTTACCACACAAAAGGAAAGTGGCCGATAGAAGGTGGGAACTGCGAGAGAAGGAAAACTAAGAAGTACCATGATAAATTTGGAACGCTTAGATTATACGGTTCGTTGTATGATATCTTCAACTCGAAAAAGAAAATGTAAGTAAAATTTCAATACACACGTAAACAGAATATTTTAATCCTATTTAATGGTCACGTAACTCATAATATATGGTTAATAATAATCATGCGCTTCACCAACGAAATATCGTATTCCTTCATTAAGATTTTATTGATATTTGCAACTGCAGCCTTAGGATTAGGAACTTAAAACATTTTTCCTTATCATATAACTTGAAAGTTTTACATGTTCTTCGTTAAAGCGGTAATATCGAAGCATAATAAATCAATGAGCAATTATCTTTAGTATCTTGTTATACAAAAATACAAAACTTAGGGCAGATAAATATAGAGATTACCCTGGATAAGGTTGGCGATGGTTTTAACCAGGTATAGAAACGTATAATGTAAAATGTTGGGACGAAATACAACACCACTGAAAATCATGGTTAGTGAGTATCTTAAGCTAGCATAATCCCTAATCAGACGGCCTTTAACGCCCACTTGATACCGCATACCTCTTTCTAAGAATATAATGATAGGTATGTCCTACATACTAACCCTTCCATTCTCCCATCTAGAGACACTCTTTCCAACTCAACATCCAACTCTCAGCCGTTTAACCTGTCCTCCGCCTTAATGCAAGAGGCAACAAGTGAGTAGGAAAAGTAAGAGACGGCCACTCGACATCCTCTAACATAAGCATTCCCGGGAACCAACCGTCGGGAATAGCTCCACGGACATCCCGGTGAGTTATGTCCTTTTCCACTCTTCGCCAGCTCCTACCGAAAAAGTCGACGAGGACGCCAAAAACCGAGGAACGCTATCGCGCCACCCCTGCCATTAGCGCCAACACAAAAGGTTATTTTATTTTCCGTCGCATACAATAAGATAGTCCAGAGCCAAATTACTCCGATCGAAGGAGTCTTTCATAGTTATTAGGTAGCGGAAAAGGGCGTCGACCGCCATTAACCATCTCTCCCTCACGAAAAGGGAGCTCCACAAGACACATCACTGTGTCCCGATTTATTCCCGTTTTTTTCGTGCCGGAGTCGTCGCGAGAAGGCGTCATATTATCGCGGTGCCACTGAGGGAGGGAGCACAATGTGAATGCGTGGGGAGGAGAGAAAGGGAAAGAGAAGCTTTCTCCCACCACTTCTTCCACAAAATATTCTTTCCCACCCCTCTTAGGCATCTCTGGAGAAATTTACATACAATGCATCAGTGAAGCTTCCCAAGGTGAAGTGAAGGAAGGAACCGTGTGCAGCTGGCCGCTAAAAACACTCCGTTCTCTCTACTTTCCCATCCCTCTGAACTACCGCCAACTCAAAATCTCTCGCTTCATCCTCTCTATCCTTCACTAGGCATTCTATTTCGGCTTCGGATATCCCTGAGAAAAACACTAATCAGGACCCGAGGGAGATGTAATTATTCCACCCTCTCATTTACAAAGATATTAAGATAGCAGAGTTCGCCCTTTTTTCTCCTTGGGTACCAGCTTTTGTTCCAATTTATGCCGGCTCGCGAAAGGAGATCGGAATGAGTTATTTACCCGATAGCGAAGGTATCGATGAATGGGATCGTTCTCTTAATGCTCTTAGCATTCCTGACCTACGACCTCGGAAAAGACGGTCGAGATGCGCGATCAATCTCTCGACCGAGACATTGGGTCTCGTTCATTTCGCGTGGAATACCGAACACTGATTATTTCCTCAAAGAACCTGCATTTTCTCCTGCTTTCTCGGTCGCCGTGGCCAATGCTAAGATTCACGTCGGGGTCGAAATTACTCGCCTTTCCTTTCGCAGCATAGCTTCATTTGCATCCTCCCTATTATTAAGTCTGAAATATATATATCGAAGGAGACATTTTTATATCCCGCCGACGCCAAGTTGGCTATTGAGATGCTGGGGAAACTAACGCCCAGTTCCGGATGAAGATTAATCGACTAAGGAGGAATCACGTCGCCGAGGGTAAGGCGTGTCGATTGTTAATTCGCGGAAAAGGTGGTTTTCTCCCTTCGCGCGAAACTGCATTGACAGTAAAAGATTGTCACATGCCAAACTGTGATACGAACTATATATCAGCGATCTGCTCGGTGCATATTTTGAACCGGAAGGGAGAATGGAGAAAAATCAATCTCTAATGAAGTCCGTGGTGACCGTGGATTTATTTTATCATATAAAACTAGTATAAAGTAATAAATATGGAACTATTACAATGTCCAAAGAATTAAACGGATGACTCAACTTCAGATTTTAATTGAGAGTAGCCTTTAAAGTACATGAATAAAAGCTCGTTCCAAACGAAAACAAAATATTCCATTGATTGGCTGATCGGACTCTATCCGTATGTATATATTATTAACCAATCTAGTTCTACAGATACTTATAAAATAATAATGCTATAAGTACTACATCTGATTATTTATCATAACATTCACGTACTACGTAAATGTACTCCTTCACTCGTTTAAATTTGTTCAACTATATTGCATCAAAATACAACCACCACATTTTCTGCATGACCAGCTTGACTTTAAATTATACGAAATTCTTTTGTACTTTTATTGACCTCATCATTCTCATTATTACAGCACCTTTAGGTCCTCGAAGTATGAGGAGTACGTTGGCCAGAAATGTCCTCCTCATCATGTCTGTGGAAAATGCTATTTGATCCGAGTGATAAATATCCTGTACGATAATCCTACACATATTCAGATTTACAGTGCTTCTGTGGCGGCGTGCTCTTTCAAATTCAGGGATATGCTGAACATCAAGGAATAATTTTTATAAATTCTGATATCACTCCATTCACTCGGCGATGCTCTTGTAGGGTACTTTAAAAATGAATTTTTAGATTTTAGTATTAATTTTTTTATACTTTTCATAGCATCAAAGAATAGTAAATGCCTTTCTTTTAGATCTAACCTACCCCTCCGAACCCTCTCTCTTTACCCCAATGCTCTCTAATCTCCTTTCACCATCCCCCGTACTCCTTGCACACACCGTGACTGCCCCTGTGCTGCACGACCATTACACACATTACAAATTGAGCTCATGGCTCGAGGTGGTGTAATAATTGGGAAATTCGCTTTCCCCGACTACCCGCACCCATCAATCTTGTCCGCGGCTCGCTATTCCCGTAATTTACTATTTAACCCTCGCAATTAATTCATTGTTTAAGTGGCGTTTTAAGGTGTTGACACACGACTAGATTCCCTCCTAATGACGAATGCCCCCGAACGGAAGGACCTCTCCCTCCGACGTTGAGCTCGGGTTGCCGAGATGGAATAATAGTATCGAGTTTGATTGGTTTTGAGTTTTATTGACAAGGCGCCGGCGATATTGGAACAGCGATGTTTTCTGTCTTTCTCACTGCACCATTTCCATGGACATAAATTCCGACTGAGTCGACAGATCTCAACCGAAAGAATCGCCCCAATGACTCGATGTTGTGTTTTCTGATGCCATGCCAAGTCTTTCTCGGATTTCTAAACAATATTCGCTTCATAATTCTATGCAAGGGGTTCTTTTTGCCCCTCACGGGAGAGGAATTTATCCGCCGGAGAGTTTTAATGGCTCTCAATCTCCGTGCTTGTCAATAAATCGGCGGCGATAAATTAGTGTTCGTCGTGATAAGTAGGAGCATTTTCCTTAGCTCTTAGACAGACAGGGGTAGGGATAGAGAATCGAGTGTTTAGCATCAACAATACGGTTATTTATGTACTATGCCTAGGTTATTGAAGCATATAGAGCCGATCTCCTTTCGTTTCCCGCAAAAATCAACCGATGATTAAAGCAATATATCACGAAAGTAATTCGATGACATTCAGTGCTTTGGTGTCGAGGCAATAAGAAAACGATATGCTGAGCGAGCTTTATGGAGAAATTAGCGATTCGCGACTTTTATATCAAGCGAATAAAAATCGTTTATACGTGGGTAATACCTGAACCAATGTTTCTATAAAGAATTAATTTTTCTCTATACCATGAAATAGGTCCGAAGGGCGATATATATTTTTCAAATAATGGCGTACCTATGCGTGAGTACCGATTGCCTTGAAATCGTAAAAAAAAGGAACTAAAATTTATAGGTAGTATTTCTAAGTCCTAGGGACGGGTGAAGAAATACAATATGATGCAATTCTATTTATAAATTTTTTCTTAAGGGTGTAAGCGAACTAATTCTTTGCACAAATACGTACTCAAATGTTTTTTCGTTAACGGCAAACGAAACAAAGGGTAAATGACGGCTAATTTGTAATTTATCGAACCCGTAAATAACCTACTTCGGTCATAAATCGATTTGGCATTTGATTGCGTTCCACAGAAAAATATCTGAAAAGGTAACGTGTGTCGCGAACAGAAGGCTTTGATTCTGTTACAAAAGAACTCATCTGAATTACAAAATCAACGTCTCAAGCAAAGCAATCAATCGCTGGAAATATATCCAGGCAATGCATGTTCGAAAGAATAGAGAATTTCCAAAAGCAAGCATCAATCAATAACTCCAGTACACGCTGAAGAGAGCGCAAACTGCGTCGCACCTAAGTAACGCTCCTTAAATGCTAATCGATATATCGAAATCGCGATCGATCGATAATCGGGGAAACAAATACCTTCCTTATTCGTAAAACGTAGGGAGGAAAATGGGAAACCGTTCCATCGACGACTGATGAAAAGAAAGGGCACTGTAGACACATACACAGTCGACATTTAGAAAGCGAGCGCATTTCCTCGGTACTTTAATGCAGGAGACTGGTGAGCAGTCGCCTAGGATGTGGGATGGGAAAAGCGTGACTGTGATAAAATATCGACGATTTTAAGACTCACGTTTTGCAGCTAAGGCTAACGAGTAAGGAAGTGGTTCATTGAGGGATTACGCAAATGCATTTTCCTCCTGTGGAGAGCTACCTTCATGAACACGTCACTCGCCTCACCCTGATTCAATTATGATACTCAGGGACATCTTTTTAGGAAAGATTTATAATGCGGCAGGTTGAAATGGGGTTCAGAGGAGATCTCATCGGTGGTGGATTAACTAAAGTTATGTCGGGGGAATTCTGCTACTTCAGACCGGACGGCCGATTCTTGGTGACTTCAACGCCCGATTCAAGGCTTTTCCGCTCGATTTTGCTCGAATTTTCCGGAGTAACTCTATTCTCGAATATCGCTGTTTTTGTATAGATATAGGAGAAAATCTGGAAAATATGAATGCATCACTAGTATAAATCGCCACTATAATAGTTTCGAAGTAATACCTGTTACTTTACTTCGCTCTTTTGAGGGTTACGAGATAAATACTGAAAATTTTAATTCGAAGAAGTTAATTCAAATATGGTGTATAATGTTTAAAAAAGGGAAACTTTTAGATACGGAGAAGATTTAAGGAGATGCAAATCACTGATGCAAAGAAAGAGAGTAGATTTAGATTCATACCCCGCAATTCGCCCATGGCGCATGGCAGTGGGAGTAAGGGAATGCAAGACGAATAAAATGCAATAAAAAAAGACAAATAAAGCTTGAAAAGAGGTACTATGTATTCACTTTGAGAATTTATATGTGGCCATGTAAAATTAAAAAGGGAGCTGATGCTAGAAATAATGAGTTGTAACTCACGAAAATAAAATTACCAGTGAACGAAAATATCTTTCCACACACATAAACGCCAAACAACTATAGTTCGTCATAATTATCCCTTAGAATGTAGGGAAAACGACACCGAGCGAGACGAGAACATGAAAGAAACAGAAATACCCAAGGCATGTAAAGCACAAATTCTAGACGGCGTTACACTGAATCAATCATAAGTATCTCGTTAAACAAAGGAAACCTACATGCATTCCACCAATAAACATAGTATAGCCAAATCTTTCCCATGCACCGAACGACTTTCGCTTGAACAATTCCCCACCATGCATCACCGCACTCATCGCACGATTTAGACGCTAAGCACCGCGAATGCGCTGAGGAACGGGGAAGGTGGACTGTTAAATCCGCAGGAAACACAAACATTAATATCTCTTGGGTGGAAGGGCGAAGAGAGGCAGAGGTATAAAAACGCATATGTTAGTTTTTTTAATTCCGAGGAAGGCGAAGAGGGTGGTAAAGACGGTCGTGTCGGACCTCCTCCAACGTTCCGCCGACGACGTGAAAACGAAAGCATGGTCGAGAGCGAGGACTACGCAGGATGTCGGTCAGAAGACCCCCTGCTGCAAAGACAAGCTATGTGCTCCGAGGAAGGGGAAGGATTCCTCCTCCTCGTCCTGGATCCTCGCGCACACCTACCCACCCTTCTTTGTAACACATCCGACGAGGTATCCCCCTCTTCTCTCGCATACTCACGCACGCTTATAATGCAGAGGATGCGCGTTAGAGTAAATCCAGTCCCACGCGTGGATATCAACTCCGTAAGAACCCGGCTCTTTTCTTACCTTCCCAAAGAGTGGAGGTAAATGGGTAAATTACTCACAAAAACGGCAAGAAATGATTTCCAGAAAAATGGTATTAATGGATGTCACTTGCAGATGAGAATTAGATCAGTTTATCTACGGCTATGAAGGCGAGATATTCGCCATTGATCAGTATTTCATATCGCTAGAACTGTGAAAGTATCTATACGTCGATGAGAGCCGAAATCAAACCAAGATTAAACTCAATATGCGAAGGCGTTACTTCGCAGAAGGTCATAATAATGAAGAGAGAACACTTTGTACACTTCCACAATTGCACTTCGAATTGCAAGTTTGCTTATTTAGTTACGACAAATTTTGGATTATTCTATAAACACGAAACATAAAACGAGTCGTACATAGATTTCAAAGTCCTACTTTAAAATCTACTTCGATAAGGTTTGTAACTAATGTTTGCTGGATACAAACAGCGCCCTGACCAACTACTGACACCAACAAATACATACACCAATACCTCATATTCCGAATTCAGGAAAAGGTACGTAATAGGGAAGATTAATTGCCACTATGGAGCAATCAATATACTTGTCACGGAACAATACCGCAGCATCAAAAGATTTCCGAGCTTCGAACACAGATCGTGGTATTTTCCTCAGTTATCTATTATGAATTGAAACAACCATCATATCAATGGCGCATGCATATGCATCAACCGTATTTCTCACGATTACTTTACGCTAAAAGAATGTCCCTCTTCATGGCTGCAAATGTCACGCGCATTGAGCTGCGGAGCGTGTACTTTTAAAAAATCCATCTTAACAATAAAACAAACGGAGAGACGAGAATCTTGAATGGGTCACATCTACGATGGTGTAATCTTTGAGAGAGGCAATTTTCCAACCTTGGGCTAATTAATTATAGCCTTTGAAGCAATAATTGGAGGAATCGTTTCAGAAATTAATCCTTCATTAATTTAACGCTGCCGATGAGCATCCTCGGCGTGCCGAATGAAAATTCCTTAGATGAGTCGAGGATGAATGCACCTCGCACATGGAGCCAGATGAGGATCGCTTTCTGGATGGAGGAGAAAGGGATGGTTATGAGAAGACGAGAGAAAGAGAAACGATACGGTTGGGTCGGCGAGGAGGGGAACGCGGGAAGGGGGATGAGAATAAGGTAACTGCTCCACGGTTGGTCCTGTTAAACACGGCCGTGCCCACGCCGGCTTTGAAGAAAGCCGAATCGACACAGACAATCTGCCCCGAAACAATGTTTAAAAGGACTTAAGTTGAGGAAGTTATAAAAATCTCGAAAAATTCGATCCTGAGAAAGCGAAACCTCGTCAAGAAGCTTTATATCTCAGTCTTGAGAGTCCATATCTTTCCTTTAGATGAGAATCTCACGTAGTGCAATTTATGAATTGTGAGTACTGTAAACACTACACAAATGTTCTTTCCGTAGTATTTATTGCTTGGTTGCTACCGAGTCACAGAACCCGGAGCTACAGTAGTCGCTTCAATCGTGGCTTTTACTATAATTGCTTACGAGGATTAACTGCCAGGAAAGCCAAATTCATTCGGAGTTAGGAGTAAACTACCGGTTTTGGTGACGGTATGGTTAGCGAGCTATCCTTAAAACCCCAAGGTCTTGGGTTCGAGTATCGGCTAATGGTAGTTTTCTGGTTAGGGAATTGTTTTGTGTTTGTCAATAATAATAGTTATTGTTAAAACTAACTTAATTGGAATCTGCCTGTTTCCTTTAAAGAATTATTATCATAAACCCACGCAGCCGTAACTTTATGGACCGGAAAGTGGGAGACCTGGGTTCGAGTCCCAGTCGTGTCGCTATTTTTCACACTTGTTATTCCTTATGGACCTCCATCATCATACTTGGATAACTTACGTTAAAAGATTAATTTTTTGAACTATTTCAACTATCTCCAGAAATAGTATAATAAGTATACTAGTTTACTTGCAAGGGTAAAGTCTTCTGGAAATAGGAAAGGGAAAAGAATACGCTTTAATGCAGTAAAATTTATTATTTTACTTTTTATACCGTAGATAATGTACACAGAGATGCATATTTAGATTATTCTATTACTTCGAATAAAATTATCGTGGTAGCAGCCAATATAAGTCCTAGTTAGTAATCATTTTGGTGTCAAAATGTAGTGTATGTAAGAAAATGTAGCGTATGATACATGTTTATGATGATACACCATGATACATACTGACATCACATTATAATGCATTTGCATTAGAGAAGAAGAAAAATATCCGGGCGCAATTCTTTAATCCTATTGCTGAGAAATGTTTATCTCGAAAATACTCACGATAATTACCACCCTCGATTTGAAATTATTCAGATGGCAATAACCAAGCGGAAAAACTCTGCCTCGCAGTCAAGTCCCTCAGATTAATTCCGTAAGATAATGAACCTCGTGGAAAACGGAAAGAAAATAATCGCCTCTAAATCTTCCCTTAAATAACTCGTCCCGAAATTTAGAGCCGCGATAACACCCGCCGAAAGGCCAAAAACTCCCATATCCATAACTTAAAACATTCGACTTCCGAAAAAGACTGGCTCTAGCCGATTCGCAGATTTAACGGTCGCAATAAAATCAGCACCGATAGAGGCCGGGAAGAGTGAAGGGAAAAAAGCTCCACGTCCAGAAGGATGACTACCACGAAGGACGCAGGCACCCTCCGACAACCTCTGGACACCTCTGAAGACGGCGGACACCATCGTTTCGCGGGGGTGGAGTACTCTAGCACGTCCGATTCATTCCCTTCAACAGATAACAACGGCCCATCGGGATATGGAGCCACCACCGCGTTAATTTCTCACCATCCTTATCTCGGCCGCGCACCGTTAGAGATTGGGGAAGCAAAGCGAAGGTCGGTTATGTGGAGAAAGGGTAGTTTTCTTTCCCCCGCGAGCAGTGGCGTATGAGAGGCACTCGGAATGAATGAGCCGCGACAGAAAGCGCGCGATAGGCATCGCATATCTCGGCCGGCAGCAGAAGCAAGGCCT
Organism: Ladona fulva; assembly: GCA_000376725.2. Lineage (NCBI taxonomy): Eukaryota > Metazoa > Arthropoda > Insecta > Odonata > Libellulidae > Ladona > Ladona fulva. Next base: position 584,718 of record KZ308316.1, read on the forward strand.
ACCTTTTACGCCCTCCTCCGTGGCTCGCTCCCTCGTGACAATGGGGAGGAGTTGAGAGGTGTTGGCGGAGGAACAAAAGGGGTTGATGGGGAGGAAGATCACTCCCTCCCAAGTAATGGCTACGAGGAGCCAAAAATCAGCAAAAATGTTATTAGCTGTTTATCAAGCCTACCTTCAACGATGGTTGGTATCGAAAGTGATTCCGGTAATGAGGCGACATGCATGAGATTGCAGAAGCGAATTAAGGGTCCATTTAGAAGATGAGGCGCGGTCTGGAGTTATGGACGGATTTGTAAGCGGGCGCTCTGGGTGTTCATGGAAGTCTCTTTCTATGGAGGATCAATGGTGAGACCGAAGAATATTTGCTGCGGTATTTTATGTAGTATGCTACATCACTCGTATATCTATATGTAATATTTTAATCTACTATAGGCGTCAATATTGCCTTTGCGACTTAGATCTATGATCTTCGAAATCTGCTCCAGTCAGAAATCATACGAATTTAACAATATCTATTTATGCATCATAATAATGGTTGTTCTTCATGGAGATCATGGTATAAAAAGCATATCGAAACACTGAAAAACCAACCTGTCAAATACAAATCTAGTACAAATCAATCGATAAACATCATACATTTAAATGCTTTACTTTTTAAAGGAGTTAACCATCATATGTTTAAAAGAAATATTCAAATTACAGCGGAGATCATATTTAATGCTTATCGCCAAAGAAATGCGACGCAAATCTTTTTGAGACACTCTGGTATACGGAAATCCTAGCAATACGACACAACACGCCGAAAGGCGGCTTGCAGGGTATTTATGTAGATGTAGATTTATATATACACCGTAGCGTTAATTTTAAACGACTTTTTTGATGGCTATACTCTAAAAAAAATATAGAAAAGAAGTTTCAGAACACTTAATTCTACAAGTTTTACATACTCCCGAGGCGGAACTCGGTTGCCCGAGTTGCGTGATCTTGGCAGGTACGTGAGGAAAGAAACGACAGATTTGCCCTTTCCTTACTAGAAATAGATGCTATAATTAGATTCAGATATGCTCAGAGGAATAAAAAATGCCCACGTAATACACGGCTTTCACTTTTATCTGTATAATGGAACGACCGATTAACTTGAATAGACATCGACAGACCTAACGAATTATCAATATTAGCAGTTCATGGATAAATATCTCAGCTCAAGTTACTTCCTTGTAAGGATACGCCATCTACAGGTACTGACAAAAAAGAAGAATAATGTTCCATGAAATCGAAGCGGACAGTAAGGATAGCAAATATCTAGCAATTTATCGAGGAAAAGTCATTGATTTGCGCAACGGTATTAAGCTGCTATAAGGCTAGGTAGTAGCTTGATTGATTAAGAAATACTGAATTGGATACAGATATATTATTGCGGGAAATATATAAAATGTTATTGCAATAGGTATGCTTGTTATATTTAACATCAGTTTCTTCACTCATAGATATTATAGATACGTCAGCTTAAACCAACAACAGAAATCTATGAGATGTAACGGGAAATATCTGATGAAAAACATAAAACATTATGTTCACAGGACATAACAGAAATATGCTAATCATAAAAATAATGATCCTCTTTTGATTAATGAAAATGTCCTATGTAGAATTAAACTTAAGTAAAATACGCCATCGAACCTGTATAAATAAAGCGGAAACTCACCTCTTATTCGAAACTTTTATATAAAACCATACATTAACCCTCTCCCTGAGGCTAACGAGAATAGGTGGTTCTTGTTCCTCTGCCAACCGACCAAGGTGACCTATTCTAATCGCACCTAATTCACAATAACCCTCAAAGTAGATTTCATTTTCGTAAACGTCACGTCAAAAAGACGTGATTTCGTAAAAATAATTTTCCTCGACACTTATTCTGAAAACGTGAAAGACAAAGTTCTGATGCAAAGCTTTGGGATTTTGCAAAACCACAGCTGCCTAAAGTCATCGTAAACATGATAATCTTTTTAGGATGTAATATTTATGAGCCAAACTCTAACATAATGTATCAAGCAAGAATAGTTTTGGTCTTGCAGTGACGTAACCATAGTTATTTTTCCCTCTGCAAACACACGATTCTTTGCCTCGTGCAGCAATATATCTCAAATCAAGGATGCGGAACCAGGATTTCATCACTGACAGATATATCGCGTGGGAAAACATTCATTGTGATTGACCCGCGAAATTCGCCATGCTATCGAATAATGAACGTCCGCCTAATTCACGAAGGCCCGCGATTTTGCGAACTCTGACTATCATTTTTCTTTTCGCTTCGTTTCCGACATCGCCTACTACACCCTTTATGAGGAACCGAACACGCCTCGTTAGAAGCCACGTAGTCCGTAACTAATACATCTCTGAGCGGTGAACGAAAATTCGGCGCGAGCATGGTCTTCTTGTCCGTAACAAAGAAACCGGTAACGAGAGGGGAGTGAAGGAAGGGCGAGAAGACTTTTCCGTCGCTCATAAATATTCAAATATTTAGCGGGACCCGAGGTTTCATCAAAAGGACCATGAAAAGGATACATTCCCTGGAGCCGATCTTTTTAGTGGTTGTAAGGTTGACGTTGTAAAAATTCTCCGCGGCGAGCTGAACGAAAAGAGAGTCGCGATGGGTATCGGGAGTTAAACAATTTATAGACCATCAACTACCGAATAAGTGACTATGATGTGGTATTCTGGAAGAGTTTACTTTACGATTGACATCCACCGTGCTTTAAGACAAACAGCTCCGACAGACTCGCATGGATGGGAGAGTTACAAGATAGATAATATACGAGTGAACGGAAGAAGCCTTGGGTCGAGTCTAACAAAACTTTGGACGAAATTTTTAGTCAATGAAAATCGTTACGATCTTCTTTCGCTTTTTCGTTAACTTACGAAAATAAGTTATTCGCTATTATTTCACATCCTGCCTTTGATGACTATCAAAGATTGAATGTTTCAAAACTAAAGAAATTAATCAGCTAAGTAGCGTATATCGGTAGTCTTTGGTAACTGCATACTGAATTTAGCGCTGAATATTTAATATTAGGTACTTTCACATATGCTAATGTCTTTTTGAGAAAATCGCACATTACTGACATGAATAAAGTAATCTATTCATCATTGGTTAAAATTAAAGTATTCCAAAAATGCAGGTAGAATTTTTGTGGTGACAAATGTAATGTAGTTCCGTAATCACCAAAATTCTCTCTCCATAATTTAATAGCCGTTGAATTGACAAATATTTCACGCAAATCATCTATGGGATAGAAAGGAATGCCGATGGAAGAAATAGGAATGCGGAGTGGCATTTCGTATCACAGTAGCAATACAAGGGAACAATCCTGCCTAATCATGCCAAGTGGTTCTGCTTAATAGGCTTCAAGACGAATTATATCGCCTCGCTTTATTTAAACAGAAAGGTTTACATAATCTCCTCAAACGGGATACCCTCTACAGCAACTTTTCTTAACAGCAATGCGTCAAGTTATATTCTAACCTTAAAGGCGTAAAGTGCATCAGAGATGTTTACCATAAAATTAAGCATGTAATAGATGCATTTGTGAAAGCGAGCTTCCCTTCAAGTCAAATGAATGATTCACAGCTATTCTTCGACTAATTAGCATAAACCGTGCCCTAAGACACTTTCTTACTATATAGCACCATTCTCTTTCTCATTGTCTATTACGTAACTTCTCGTAACTTCACAAGACAGTACCATATTAGAATTATTAATACACACCTATAGAGCCCTTCCTTTTGAAAAATAGAATGCGTACAACTCATTCTATTATATTATGAAGCCACTGATTTCATATAATTATACATGATAAATGTTAATTATTCAAATATTAAAGACATCCACAGACACGAAGACCAAAAACTTCGATAGGAAGCGGACTCAGAAGAATCCACACACAAATAAAGGTGGAGAAACCAGGAAGAACTTTAAAATTCCCCAAAAGAAATATCTCTTAATTTATCACCGATCCTAATCGAACTGAAAGATTGAAAACATACGAAAAGGGAAGCGGTCACCCCACAGCTCAGGAAAACAGGGGGAGAAAAATAACATAGAGAGAGGAAAAGAGGAAAGAATAAACCGAGGGAATGGAAGAAAAAGACCTATAAGTAAGTCCCCTTTGTCTTCAAAGTCGTTCGCCCGCCGCCATAGGCGAAGACTTGGAGAGGCTTCATGCGACGAACCTGCAACCGACGAGATGATAATCTCGGAAAATAAAGAGAGAGAAGGGAGAGTGAAAAGGGGCAAGATGTAAGGGAGAAGAAAGGGTGGACGGATCCGTAAGAGAGTGCAGGAGAAGGTGAAAGGGGCGCGAATCTCATATGGATAGGAATGTCGCTGAATGCTAATGTAGGTGAAGTCGCTATAAGAGGCGCGGCGGAGGTATGGTGGAGGAAGAAACAAAAGGAAGGGATGCGAAAGGTGGAGGGTTAGAGAAAAGGATTTGAGAGAATAGAGTGAGGGGAAGCTTAAAAGACTGGATGTAAAATGAGGATTGAGAGTTGGTTGATGGGGCGCAATCGCATTGACTTATCACGGGAGAGAGCAAACCGTGAGGGGTTTATTGAACTGGAAGGCTTCATTGACAGACTTCGGCTTCCGAGGGATGGAAATCTCACTTTATTTGGCGAAATGGCGTTTGACGGGGGAGCGCATCCTGGACCGCTTTTAACGTATGCTAAATGAGATACCAGAGCACTTGATACATATATTTTTCATTTGTCTTTCGCTACAGGATGGAAAAATGTATTTTTCAATTACTTATGCCTCAGCCTCCTTCGTGACTTCAATAATATGAAAGCTACTGTTTGAATAATGCTGATTAATAGCATTAACTTGGGTGTATCTTTATTGAAAGCGATGATAAGTGTTATTAGTGAAAAAGTGAATTTTTGTTGGCGTTTTTCACTCCTTAATTTCTGATTCAGTCAGGACTCCGAAAAGTGGCTTGAAGGTATTTATTTAGATGTAGCTGAGGAAAACAAAGAGTAACTACTTCATTCCTCATCTTGACTAGTAGACCTAATTCCGTTTCCGCAGCTTTTGGTGAAGGGCATAACGTTCAAGCCGGTCTCCTGGCGGTAATACTGTACCCAATACTCCCTGAATAAATCATGGGTTTTGAATATACATTAAGAATACTGACAACGATGATTAATGAAATTAAGCTTATGAATTAAATCTACATTTTCAACGCTTCGTAGCATAAGGTGGGATATATCGAGTCAATAATTTGTATACAAATAGAAATTTATAAACTTAACTTAGTCCCCGATTCGACGAACAAGTAGGACATATCAATCTCCAATTATCGAATTAAATTGCTTGGAATCACAAATTAACACTATATAATTAAAAATACTCTCACAAATGTCGGAAAAAGAAAATCTACCACGCAAACATTTCTTAAAATGGAAAACCCTCGAGTATTTAACATACATAAGTACACCTGCTAATATGTCTTATACACCTTTTAATCAGCAATCAGCTCATCACCACAGCTAAGATACAGCTCGACGAACACAAGGATGTCTGGTGAAAATATACACCCGAATAGCGGAGTAATTTGCCGAGGTTAATAAATACACAAATATTCTGTTCTAATAAAAAGTAAACGACCAACTTGGAACGATACCTCGACATCAAACGAGATAGACGCTAATTAAGCAGCTCAACATCGCAATCAAATACGAAGCATCTCCAGCGGGCGCCGTGCTAAAGTAATAGACGATTGAGCTTTCAAGCAAATTATCATCAGCAGTCTCCAATCCGTTGGGATTCTTGCGGTAGTGGATTCAGCGTGAGTACATTTCGGTTTTCACCTCATTTCTCTTGAATGAACGCTGAGGAGGCGTGGGAGTGGATCCCAAGTGATCGAAACTTCATGCAATCGATTACGACACGTGAAACTGCGTTTTAGGGTCACTCGCTCGACTCATAAGTGAATGGATTATAATCGACCGTGGCTTGCGGAACGCTATTTAATAAATTTAAAAAAGACTTCGAGTTTGACATAGTACTACTTTTGTGTAAAATACAATGTTTTTTCTTAGCTAATGAAAGAAAGGATTATTTGCCGCTTCAGCATGCCAGAGAGAGAGAGAAGGGAAACTTGGGTATCGAAATCGAATCTATGTCTACATCAATACCCTACAAGCCGCCTTTCGGCGTGTGGCAGGGGGTGTAAACACCGGATGTTCGAGCTATTTCTTTATCTTGTTATTATCGCGCATCGTTCGCGGAAAGAATGAGTCCTTAAAACGACTAGTCCTAGCAACATCGAATGCTTTCCAATATTCTTAAATTTAATTGGCATTAACCTACTGCGAATGCAAAGTGAAAGCAATGTTTCACAAGAAAGAAAATAGTTTAAAATTATTAATATTCCTTTTCCCGCGAAAATATTTCATAGCCATGAGAAAATATCTCTGAAAATACTTATTCACTAATAACGAACTAGAGTATCTGAAGAATAAACTTTCAGAAAGTTTCCGTCTGACAGGACTACAGAAATCAAATGAGCAGAGGGAATGTCCAGTTTCCAAGCTAGTCGGATAAAAGTTATCCTCGAAAGGATTCTTTCCTTTCGCGTCCCACATGCTAGCATGTCCAAAACTCAGACCGAGCATTGTAAAGGCATTATTAATTACGAATCTAGATAATTAGTCGTTTTTTTATTTGATCCCGAGTACCCGTCAGCAACACATTTTCCCACAGAAATCGCTTCACCTGCACGATAATCTATTTTACAACGTAATTCCCGGCCTCGATGAAAATAATTGAGACGGATGCGATTTTAATAGGTCCTATAACCGTTTGGCATACTAAAGGTAACTTCGCCATCATTCCCTTGTGGGCAAACGAAAAAGATTCCCACTTAAAAGAAAGGATTTCCTTTTTCAGCCGCGGGTGGAAAACGAAGTTAAGTTCCATGTTGGGTTATTGGGTGGTTTCCATGAATGCCCATCTGCTTCCCATAAAACCTTTTCCCATTATTCTTTCTTCAATACGAGTCTTCTGTATAAGTTGATTCTAAGATTGTTTCGCGTCCTAATGCAAGAAATGAAAGTGAAGAAAATGGATAAAAATGGAGAGCCGAATGAAGAGTAAATAAATCACTAAAATGTTACGAAAACTTCGCATAAAGATAAAAAATAGATGAATACAAAGGATGCTAGGGTTCGCTACTGAAATGAGAATGTATCAATCCGTTACAGCAATATTTACGAATTAGACCTGAAAATGCTTACTGTCAAATTTTGCCAGTTGGCAACGGTCATCCTCGAAATCAATTGGTAAACTGCGCCCGAGTAAACCCAAGGAATAAGGAAAAAATATTAAGGTATGAAAAATAGAACGTTTTTCCAATATTAGGAAACGTTTGTTTCCTTTAGCGCCACCAAGGTCCTCTAAGACACAGCTAACTCGAAAATCTATAAATCAGTTCACGTACCCGGATAGTAAAAGACTCGGGTTTGTGGGACGTCTGGCTTTTCAACATTCATTTATTCCTTACTATATGAATTATCATTTCTTTGAGTAAATGAGGATATGAAAAGTAAATAATTGTATTGAAAATTTGAATTGAAATACTTAAATAAAAAAGAAAGGAAGAGAAAAAGTAATAGAGAAAACATCGAATTCGGAAAACGAGAAAGAACATAATGCATACTCTGAGGAGTAATTACAGATGAATATAGGTATAATGAACCCTCTAGTACACCTGAGAAGACCTATTTTGCCGGAGTGAAGACATAAATTGTTTATTTCCTTTTTTACTTAATATTCGTTTTACGCCAGAGGAGATATAGAAGAAAAGCATAAAAACCCAATTTAAAATTTACACTAAAAGAAAAGTGAAAGTGGGGTTATAACGAAACACGTGAGTGACAGAAAGTGAAACGGATAGGGAAAATCTTGATAGGAAAATGTGAAAGGGGAAATTAATGAGCGAAATCCCAACGGGTAGAAAACAAAGAAAAACCAAACTCCCACCGTTAGCAGATACAGATATCCCGGCGCAGATGTCCTTGCCGTACCCCCAACCTTTTCGATTGATTCACCCCCGCGGAAACCTTCGCGGAAGGAAAAGAGACGATGCAGACGGTCGCCCTTCGATAAGTGATAAAAAATATAGGAGGAGAAAAGAGTGGGAGATATTTACTGCCGCACCGCGGGCCATCCTCGAAATATCAGCAGACTGGGTGAGACTTGAGTTATAGGACATTGGTTAGCGCGCGAAGGCTAGACCCCGAGGAGTTTTTAGTTGAGAAGACCCGTGACTGCGATCTGGTTTTATGTTCGGAAGAGAGGATGGGAGTGTGTGGGAGGGAGAGAAAGACGCTAGGAGGAACTCCACCACCGAGGGTTTAAGTTTATTGGACAGGAATAAACGAAGCATTCCCCCGTAAATTGATTACGGAATGCCCCGAGGTGAAGACGGAGGGAAGGTCGGAGAGGGAGCGGCAAAAGTGTCGACCTCCCGACCCGGTCCGTTTAAAACTCCTTGTTCTTCATTTTATTTTCCATCTTCTTCCCGAGGTTCTCGCTTCGAGACCCCTGGGTTATAAAATACATATACGCGCCCTGGTTTAAAATAGGGTGGATGGGAGGGGGTGCGCAATAAACGTCCGAAGATGTTAGTGTCGACGAAAGCCGACAAAGTGCTGTTGCGATGTAATGTCGCGAGACACCCATTGCCCGGAGCCTGGAAATGGCGGACATAAAGAATGTGCCGGTATCGCCCGGTACCTCTCGACGCTACGAAGGTTAGAGAGAAAAAATTACGAGCGCCCCTCGCGTGCATAACGTGCGCGTGATTCATGCATCTCGGTTTTATCGGACGAGGGAAACGACGCGACGGCCTGACCGAAACGGATCTTGCGAAGAAGGACGGTAATGGTTCGAAGTCTCGTATGTAGGTTATTCAATTTTTTTGTCTCCGGTGATCGATGGACCGATGAGGTTCTTATCAGGGCGGGCGTTAAGCAAAGATCGGGCTCGAGATCGCTAGATGAGAGCGCTAATTCGATAGCGCACAATTATGATTTATCATCCATCTAAGCTCCGTCGATAAGAAACGAACGTCATTAAATGTATCAAACGTGTAATTGAAGAATAGATCCCTGTTGAGGAGTTATTGTCAATTTTGTTTAAGAAAGCAATGTTTCTTTTCAAGATCGAATCGTTCCTCTGAAGGAATTCCAACGATCAGAGAACTGTTTTGTGCAATGATGATGAATTAGCCGATTGGAGAATCAACAACTCACGATCATTAATGATCATATACGCTGAGTTAAAAAGGATTTTACTTCGAGTAGCAGTATTGTTAAAAGTACTTCGACAGCTTGGGTCATTTCGCACTTAGGCCCCCACCGGGAATCGAACCCGGGACCGCTTTCACTGAAATCTAACGCGTTGCCCACTTGGCTATCGGGAGCCCCAATTTTACTTCGAAGTTTAAACTAAGATATAAGATATTATTGTGAAATGATATCTTAATGAGAAAAAACCCTGTAATTTAGAATTTCTGCAATAAAATTACAAATATATAAATTTGCTTGGGATGCATTGCAAAGCGAGTTGTAGCTTCATCTCCGCGACATCTACGCAAAGACAATTATTCGGCAGTCGACCTATGACAATAACCCGACAAATATTATGCAGGATAGCTAAATTGATTAAAGCATCTGCCAGGAAAGTAGAGGATGAGGATTGGCTCTTTGTAAGATAGGACCCTTTCTTTCCCTTTCCTTCTATTGGTGAATTATAGAATTCCAATTTTTTTGTAATAAGCGATAATTTCAATTACTTTTGAATTCATTTCAGGAGCGGTTCTATAAAATTGGCAAAAGAGCTACGGGTAATACCTTATATACCTATCTAGGCTTATCAACAGGATTCGTGTCTTAACTCCAATCAACTGTAAGAATACAGTACCGGCGAGATGTCTAATAGATGTAGAGTTATCCTGAAAACACTATGCTTTATGTTTTTAGATTGAGCTTCAAGCCATTTTATCATTATTATATCAAAGGGTAATTGTTCCCATTGCTAATAATGGAATAATAATAATTATCATTATCGAGTTTTATGATTGAAAGTTGAAGTAAGCAAAGCTTTTGTCCAAATTACAGACATGCATAAAATTAATAATGTTTACGATATTATGAGAGAAAATTGATCATTAAAGAATATAAAAGCCATTTAAAAAACCACCAGAATGAAGTCAAAAGATCACAGAGAAATTTTCGCTCAAAGAGAATGATCCTTTCATTTAACGTTAGTTTACGATGACATTGTTATCAGAGGTATGAATACCAACCCTGGAACTCTCACAGGCATTTCACCTCTGCAGAAAATTGCCTCCTTCTGGGGAAAGTAGATCCCGGTTGGAAGGGAAAGCAAAGTAAAGGAAGCTATGCTGAACGAATAGGATGAAAAACCACGAAACGAAAAGCATGGAAAGGTCGATAAGATTTTCTTTACGGGAACATTAAGAGGAAATCCGACGCCGCATAACATAGTTTTACGGTTGAAAAACGTTCTGCAGAGTTAACCTAGATACTAAAACTTAAAAAAGAATGGAAAATCACAAGAATTTAAGCTCGAGTAAGTACTCCGGAACAAAGTAAGAAATCGTATTTACTGATCTGTTAAATTGAATCTCTCACTCGAAATACGTCCTGCCTGTTGGGCGTAAAATTTATCAACTCCTTGGCAGTAAAGGAAAGAGAGAAAATCTATCTTGGTGTAATAATAATGATCTTTAGATAATTCCTTATATTAATTACAATTTTCTTACTTCCAAATGAGAATATAAGCGATGAGTAACGCATGGCACGGTTAAAGAAATGAATTAAAGAGAAAAAGGCTGACGTTGTCGGGTTGGTTTTTTTTTTTGACTTTTTGATTGGAGATCTGGGTTTGGGGTAGTCAATTGGTTAGGGTAACTTCCCAGCAAGTAGGAGATCTGGGTTCGAGTCCCGGCTACGTCAGAATTTCTTCTCTTTCTGTTCTTTTACTTACATCAGAGGCCATCGGCATCTGTGTAGTCAACCTCAGAAGAAATTTCAGATTCTCAATTTCAAATTTACAACAAAGATTACCTCCTTCCCTTTAAACATACCGGTATTAAATATTAGTCAGAGTTCGATTATAGAAAACAAATTACTAAAAAGTACTACAATAGACTACTTACAAAAATTTAGTGAAATTGAACAAGTCCCAATATCAACTTTGAGTGAAACCGGTTCTGACCTTTTCTTACACCCAGTCGAGTGCAAAATTATGGGACGAAAATTTAGAAATTAGAAATTAAATACTTCACGCTTATGTGGCTGGCGAAGTAATGAAAAATGCTTAAAGTTAAAAAGAACAACGACGATCCACTAAAGAGTTCGTGCTATGAACGTCTTAATCTAAAGCAATACTCGTTTTCACTTTGTTCAACTATTCCTTTCCCGTGTCATAATAAGCCTCAGAAGAGAAAACATAGATGCTTTCGCCTCACAGTCCCGGCTTCTAATCCCTCAGAGAGCGGATTTCTAAACCCATAAACGTCTCCTCCGCCTCGATGTGACGCGCGTGCATAAGTGAGGCATTCCACCCCTAAGGAAAGACGTGAAACGACGGACTTCTCCGAGTTAATACGGGACGAGAGTATTCCGAGTGTAAGTGCATGAATGAACGGTAACCGAATGACGCTAACCACTTTGCCTCGAGAGAGAACCTGCTCGATCTACTGAAAAGCGACGCAAGAATCGACCGTTTAACTATACCGAATTCTCTCACGCCACATCATGCGCTGGGGATTTCGACACACAATCTCGTAGGCGGCAACTTGCGTGTGTCTAGCGCTAGAGTGGCTTTTTAGAGCCATTATAATCGATGGATACCCATAAATTAAATAATAAGAATGATTGAAAGACGAAAACATAACACTCAATGACGTTGTAATTCATTCTTCCATTTTAAAGATTTGTGGAATACATTACTGTTAACCAAGAGATAACAAAAGTTGTACTTCAATTGATAAACTCTGTTACGTAGGTGTCGTGCCTTAGAAATGGTGAACGTAAGCATTTAGTAGTAGTACTTAAGTATATAATAAAGTGTAGAAAAGTTCAAACAAAGGCTAATATTTTCCAGAATATTCTAATAATATTATTATTTAATAATATTATTAGAATCGTAACATCACCGAATCATAGCTAGTCATACAACCAGATAGTAACTTAAATAAGTTAAGAAGAACGTGTCTAAATAAAATTAAAATATTGATAACTATTAACTAAAAATGCTGCACGTTTGTTTAGAAAAACCGTTAATTAAGAAGGGAATCCTCGGATGATATAGTTATATAGCTATTGCACAATAAAAACCTCGAATATTAAAAAACCAATTAATCCTGAGGGAACGGTTTAACAAATAAAATACCACTCGAAAATAGAAATTTAAACCTTTTAGTAAAGAGACAATATGCCAACAGAAAAACAATTTGTGTTATTTAAGTACAACCGTGTCAGTTCATTAAGTCCAGCTGTCATATATAATATGCTTACCTTGCAAGTCTATCCCTATATTAAGTAATGCAAGCTAATTACCAGAAAAAAATTATGAATAGAACATCTAAGCAACTTGTACCGCGTGACCTAGTCTTTCTTCACTCTAGCGTACGTTAATTAATTCCGCTAGTGCGCCTCGACTGCATTCCTCCACCTAATCACAATTAACGATAAAACCAATAAATTAACTCTTAAAAGCGTTTCGAAAAGTGGGATTCTGGGGTCTCCTGCAGCGAAGTGAAACACTCGCGCAAGCTTACGAGTCGGGAATAGTTAATTGTCATCTTTTTACCAAAGCGTCGCCACTTTCATAAATCCATCAAAATAACCCCTCGAGTTGAGCGTTTTCCGATCGATTGGAGTCGCGCATTTATCTTTCACTTTATCGGAAAACAGTCACTTAAAGCCCACATGCCACACCGTCCAATGCCGCGTTACAGCAACACCATTAGTCTTTCTTTCAGCCAGCATAACGGACAGATTGACTTGATTGGATAGTAAAAACCAATCGATACAGGAAGACGAGAAAACTTTTGTACGACTGAAGGGGTTTAGTCGTCGTCCTTTTGCTGCGAAGGAATGAAAAAAGGAGAGAGTCGACGAGTAAAAAAGGAATAAGGGATAACCTCTTAGGCGCGGATGTGTCTGTTTGTGTGTGTGAATACATTAGCATATGCCTTCTTGTATGCGCGCGCGCACTCATCCGATCGAGCCTCGATAGATCGAACATCGAGTTCTCGACGAAAGCGATTTTCTTTCTGAGTCGTCAACGTAGAAGACGGGCGAGAGCTCTCCTAGAAGGGCAAATAAGAGACAAAAACGCCCCATGAGGCTGAAAAACTTCAACTAGAGTATTCAAAGTAGACATACGTAAGAGGAAAGGAAAATTTAAAAAATGGATTGAAAAGCAATGAACTACTTGTAAAAGTATTTAAACTCTTTTTGATCTATTGAGTTTCATCCATGAAACAAGGATACGTTTTAACTTCATTGCCTACGGGATTTCCTTCACTTTCTACATCTACATAGATGTAGAAAGTGAAGTGTAGATCTACATAAATACCCTGCAAGCCGCCATCCGTCGGCATCGGACTTTCCTGATATGATTCTATTAAATCCTTCAACCACCACCTGACGATTAAAAAGTATAGTTACCCATAATATTAAATACGGCTATTTTTTATGCGTTTGTAATTGTATTCACACAATTTAGGATATATCCACTAGCCCCTGCAACGCAAAGATCAATACGTCATTTTCCTCCTCAGCTTACCCGTACCGTATGCATCTTTTCGAAAACGATCGATAATTCTGAATCTAAATTATAAAAAAGCCATTATATTTATCCGTTTAAACATAAGACCCGTAATATGCTCGAGCAATTTCTAACACTTTCCGTAACAGCACAAGCCCCTTCTGGCTAAGGCATTACAACCGCGTGCAATGAATGGCATTTATAAAATCTTTAGTAAAAAGTAAAAACCGATCACGATCCGTTGAAACGAATCGTTTTGTAAGAATAATCACCTTCAAAGATTGCGTGTACCTATGCTAAAGAAGAAAACTTTATCCTCGTATGTTTTAGCCAACGCAAATTCTCGGCTCGCTAGGATTTTTCCGATGAATCTAGTCCAGAGTGTGATGAATGTGTTATTGGGAGTGTATCGGATACCTCTTAGCGACATCAATCCTGCCCTCTGGAACATATTTATCTTGCCCCTCTCGTCACACTCCATTTTCGCTTCCGAAGCTCACAAAAAATCGTGTCGCTGCACTCCTTCTAGCTTCGCTTCCAAAGGCGTTTCTACTCCGAGGAGATGATGGTAGGAAATAGGTTTACGGCTGTGCGACCGATAAAGCATAGTTATGGACAAGAGAAAGCTGGAAAGGAGTTGAAGGAAAAATGACGGAAAGTGGGCAAAGAGAAAGTGAAGAGGAGTAGAGGGCTGAGGAGAAATAAGGAGGAAAATTCTAAATAATATCGCTGAGGTTTTAAAGAAATTTTGAAAAAAATTATCGCGGATTTCAAATCATCGACTTGTTCAGAGTTACTGGTTGAGTAATTTGAATTGTTAAAGAGTTTGAAAGCAGAAATCTGAAATAATGCAAACTCACAATACAAAACGTGGGAATGATGGAAACTCTGGGAAAACGAGTCTTCTCGAGGAAGGTTTCATTCGGGAAAAATGTTGAAAGTGTGAAAACACGGATTCGTTTCAATTAAAAGAAATTCCGAGATTCTTGTGGCGTAAAGGTAATGGAAAAGTTTCATCATCCTGGACAATGAAGATACTCTCTCATTTTAGAAAGGAATAACAAATTAACGCGAGATCGTAACGAAAACATACAATTGAAAACAAAATATTTACATTTGCTTGAGAGCAAATATTAATCGATAACCAATATAATTGGTCATTTCTGGCCGTAATTCATGGAAAGACATACTGAAATGAAAATCAGTAATTCGTATTTTCCACTAGTTCTATTCACACTACCGGTTAGTACACATCTGATGATGGGAATGTAGCCGACAACGGTAATGTGAATAAAACTAGTGGAAAACACGAAGTACTGATTTTCATTTCAATCGATAACCACCTAATAATTAAGAGGAAGAAACAACGAGTAGGCACAATGAGAACGACCAGTGCCAGAATAGAGTTAAGTGACATTTTATTAAGACCTGCACTATGACAAACAAATACTATAGGACAGAGAATTCCTTAATTGTTAAGTAATAAATATTTGAATTGTGCAGCCATCACCTTGCACATTCCTTGCCGATATAATATTTTCTTATTTCAATAACTATTAGTTGAATTGCATCATTTCGCTTATTACATACTGGGGATAACCCACACCTAGAAAAGCGCCGCCGTCCTACAGTCGACGAATCCTTAATGTGGACCTCAACCGCGTCGGGGAGACTAGAAATGCTCCATCGCCAACCACCTCCTTCAAATCCTTCCTCCACCCACTTCTAACCTACGCAGATAGCATTGGATGCGGTCCCTTCTCACCATCCTCCACCTCCCTTCTTCGGCACCCCCTGAAAGTGTCACGCTGTCAACACAACTGATTACCATCCTTCGACGATCCGCGATCTTGTACATCGAGGAAGAGTATGATAGGCGCTCGATGTTGAGCCAAGCCTCTTGAACTATTATTCATACGGAATTATAGAAGCCGGACGGATTAATACGTTTTATCCGTCCTCGCGTGATTGTAACGTCTGCTGGAAAAAAAATGCATCGGAGGGTGCGTAAGGAGAGTAAACCCACGCACGCAACGAGTCCATTTGTGTGTGGTTTGATATCGTACGATGTTGGCGTGGACTATAGGCCATAACTCATTTGTGATCAGAAGTAGGATAGATTAATAAGGTCTGTTCCACCGTTGCCGATTGCTGACTTGAGTTCGATTTTTTCATTTCCGAATGGAATAACTTTAAGTGATTACCCTCCCTCACGTGGGACGATGGGTTGAAAATGAGCAAGATAGCGCCGGATAGAACCACGAGTCTTGACGTTATTTATTTGGGATTTAAAACGATTGAGGTTTTGGTAGCTTCTTTTTTACTCATCGGCTTCTATGGGAAGGGCAAAGCGGATCCTGAGATTGGGGGACGCATCAAGGTCAATTAATGGTCGCAACACCCGATCGCGCTTCTATAGAAGTATGATGCTGCACCTTTGATGAAAATAGTGTTCTCTGGAACTAAACTAGCGCTCAATAGACGAGTATTCCAGCAAAATATTTCTAATATTAACAGTGGATAGATGCAAATTGGCAAATTCGATAAGTAAATATTTAGAAGAATTGGAGCTTAAATAGATTTCCTGTTTCAGGTAAGTAACCATGCACAAACGCATCTTCAAACGCATAAAATGACACATGACACACATCTTAAACACTTAAAAATTATAATAATACAATCTTTGGTATATGAAATTTTCAGTTAATGAAATCATGTACCAAAAATTGAAACTTATTCAGAGAAATCGAGTTTTACAATACTTAAGATAAATTTCAATAGGTAAAAAGAATGGTATCGTTAAAAATAATGTTATCGATTAAAAATAATGCTATCGTTATGCCATTTTACTTAGTCACTCTAGTAAACAAGAACCGCGGACTTCAAGAGAAAAGAACTATCGCAAAGAAATTAAACCCCGATTATTAGGTCTTGTCGTTTTTCTGGCATTAGGGAAACTACCGCGGTTGGTATATCGATGTTTTACACGCTGACTTCTTTATGTACTGATTTGTTACACCCCTGCCACACACCACCGGCTGTTTTAAGAAACATTTCTCATCATTAGAGACAAAAATCTATGTCACCTGGAGTCATATCCATCTTGGTGCATGTCTCCCCAGAACTAATGGGTAAAGCCCACAAGGACCGACAACATTCACGAATGCGCTGTGTATTTAGTCCTTTACTATCTACAGTAATAGCTGGAGGGTCAAAGTGCAAGAGTGAACGCTTGGAGGAAAATCTCCCACATAGGAAGCGTCCACCGTTGCTAGCGGTGTTTACAAGGACGAGAGCTCGGACGAAAGAGAAGCTTGCAACGGGAATGACACGTCAAAGAACCATGAATAAGCAATTCGAGGGGTAAGTCACGGTAAGGTCGCATATAAAACAGACATTGATTCGTTGAGAAGTGACACTCGCATAATGCACCAGGAAGTTAAGGATATTGTTATTAATTCTGACATTTATTTGATCTTTTTTTCCCCAACAAATAGAAAAATAAACATCCATTGAGCTCCATGTAACTATAGACTTAATGATTAAAGTTCTCTTAAGAAACCAGTTGCTATTGGCAATAATTTATTTCCTGTGCCGTTTCAAGTTACAGCAAAATCCTTCCAAGACAAAAATGGAGAAATATCTGAATTTCGCAGTAAAAAGAGAGGCGATATACATGCGGGATTGTTATTCCTCTTACATACAAACTGACAGGGTTTAATGGTATATTCAGAGAGTGACAGACGAAGTAAAATTTGTTCAACTCACTTGGATAAATCGAAAAGTACCGAAAGCCAAAATCGCATAGATTGCCTTTTTACTTAAGGCGAAAATTCCATATTAACTTCCAAAAACGAATATGATTGTAAAATTATCAATGAGGCCCTTAAATCCAGAAAAACCTCACGTAATGCACCGGTTATAAGGATCATCCAAATCTCAAGAAAATGAAAGAGGAAACCCAAACTGAAGACAAGCATATGACGATCATGGCCAAACCGAATCCAACGCTGTAAAAACCGCTATCCTCAGGCACGCTCCTTTCTTCAATTCACCTTTTGAATTCCATTCTCGGAAGGATTGACTATATCCCACTATCAGCCATTCCAAGAAGACAAAAGAAAGCGCGAATTCCCCCCATTTGTGTCATTCCGCGAACAGGGAAAAGTTTTTGGGCCCTAAACAGAAAAGGCTCCCTTTCACCCCCGGCTTATCTATCCCAAAAAGTCACGAGCAACGTTCATTGATCCCGAAGGAAGTGGACTTCCCCTTTCCTGTCCGCTCCTTCCCACCCCTTTTATACAAAGGGAATCTACACATCTTGACAAGTCTCCAGGTTTTCAGGTCTAAAAGTGGTTTCCCCCTATGACCTCCATCAACACCGGAGGACACAAAAGGTAAAGGATAACAATACGCCCGCACGCAGACAGCGTCTCCGCGTGCACTGGAGGAGATGGTCCGGATACGCGAAACGGGGTTCATCGAAGACATAGCAGTGCCTCATGAAGCGTCATTGGTCCTCTACGTTTTATGATTCAACGGTCCCGTTCCCGTTGGAATTATCTCCCGGGAGGTCCCAAAGGAACGTTGGCAAGAAAGGCGGCGGTGTTCCAATCACGCCTTCCGCAGAAAACACCATCGGAGTGGGGGGACCATCTTTCCTACGACCCCCCTCCGGCTGGTGTACGGCCCTACTGGAGACCTTGCCCTTTATACCTGTTCCCCGTTATGGAGGGGGTACAGTTTTCTACGACCTCTCAGCAGCCTTCTTTTCTCACAGAATACCCCCGAAAAGGGTCTTTCTTCCTCTCTTCTCAACCCTGAAAGGCTCAATCCTGAGCTTCGAAACGACCGGCTTTCTTCAAGGAGAGTATGTGGTTTTGGGTTCAAGGGACCAAGTATTCAAAGAGAAAGCTCTCTTCCACTTGCTCCAGACTGCAGAGAATAAAAGTAACTATAACAAGAATGCCTCTTGAGAATCTCTGCAGGTATTAAAGCCTCTCCAAAAGAAAGAGATCTCTCAATGGGGAAAAGAAGAATCCCTTGCATTTTCTACTTGAAGTTTAACACGCGGTAACTCTTTTCCAAAGCATATGTTGACGACAAACTCAACTGCACTAAAAGTAGTTCATAATGTGAATGATTACTACCCAAGCCCATTCATCTGCAGCCTATTTTTCACATGAAAGAAATAAAAGAAAAAAAGGAAACACATTCCTCCTATTATCAGATCTAAACTACAGCCAAAGAGATAATACTTTACACACCTTTTCTACACGCCTCTATCCACACTTGAAGTATAAGTTTCCCCGTGACAGAATACGTTTTGATTTCGTTGACAAACAGGAGTAAGCGTTTCTAGCATATATTTCGATATTCTGAGTTAAGAATACACATACTTATGATTCCGTTGAATCTGTTTGGCTAATATTATTTCCCAAGGAATGTTTGGATGAAAATATTGATTTTACTGAGGTATGTGAAGGAATACATATACTAAAGAAAGCATCGTCGGGATGATTTGGGGAGATTTAGTCGTAATCTGAAAGATAAAATGTATCGAATTTAAAGATATTTAGATTAACAAGGGTTATTAGAAAAACTATAATTGATAACTAAAAGTAAATTAAAGGTATATACGTTATTACGTAAAATAAAATTTAATTTCAACTTCCTCCAGCCACAGGCCGAAAGGTTGCTTTAGGGTATAAATGTGGATGTAGATGAAAACATGAATGATAATGGTAAAAAAAAATAAAACAAAGTCTTTGAGTGAAAAAATGGTTTTATGAATGTTATCTACTTAATAAAGATGCAGAATAAACACTTTTACCATTACCACAGAATTATTTATTTTACGACCATGGTTTCGACCCTTCGGGTCATCTTAGGGTGACAAATATTTCCAAATGGTAAAAGTGTTTATTCTGCATCTTTATTATGGAGAACTACCACAAGGTTGAGCCAGACTTAGTTAATTTAGTTATCTACTTAATTAACATATTACCAAAACATTTTTTTGGTAATATGTTCAGCAGAAAAATAATGAACTCTCACACCCTTTCTTTTCTGCCTTTTCGACGGGGACATGAAAAACAAGGACAGAAACGAGCAACATTTAAAAGAGAAGGAAAACAGCCGCTGAAGTTGTCTTGCGTATGTGAGAGTGGTCATAGAGAAAGAAGAAGCACGCATTTTCCCAGCATCTTTCCTTCTCCTCTTTTACCGCTTTCGAAGGAACTCTATAATCAGGCCTTCAGGGAATTTTGAGGAAGAAGAACAGGGATTCTTCCTGTCTCTTATCCATCCATTTTCTGCAAATCCTCGCCCCCTCTCCCACGCCCCTCCAACACTTCGGACAGCCACTTTCCCTAACAACACCAGCGGAGAACCTAGCCTCCTTCGAATTCCTCTCCCCTGACTTCCATCCATTCTAACCTACCCCTCCAGTCCCAAACATCCCTCACTCCGAATCCCTTCCTCACTTCCCGATGGAAAATAGAGCCAATTTCGGTTAGAAACTACGAGAAAATATCTAGAGGAAAGAAAACAAAGGGGAGAGAGAGGAGCTATGTGTCAGGCTCAGGAGAAGGGACATCCGAGGGAAAAGAAAAAGTTTGGAGGAATGAGAGAAGGGAAGCAAAGGGGGAAAAGAAAAAGATCGAGGGAAAGGCAAGAAAAAAGTGAGCGGAGGAAAGGAATCCTGTTGGAGAGCCCTGATGATTGCAAACAATGGGAGTGTATCTCAGTGATAAATCGCGAAGAAGGGAAGGCGAAGAGGACGCCGAGGAAGGCAAGAGTAAAGGAATGGAAATTTGGGAAGTAAAGAAAGCGAAGCTGAGGGAGCAAGCCTCCGAAAAGAAGAAAGGATAATTAGAAAAGAAGCGGCTAAAACTCAACATTAATGAGAGTTCAAACTTGAGAGCTAGGATCCCTTGAAAATAGAATCGAAAATTTTTAAGCGACTCAGTACTTAAGCCTAAGAATTCGATTCCAAAATACGGAACGTAACGTTCGCAAAAGATATCAAACTCTGTAGCGGAATGGTTAACATGCTAGCCTACAGAAGTCGAAGCTACAGGTTATACTCCGTGCTAACCAGGTATTTTCTGTTTGAGGTATGGTTGTTTTTGTTCGTCCATCGCAGCGTTCTACGTACTGTAATTGTCTAATGCAAGAATTTTTATAGCATTGGAAGATAAATGAAAACATTTTCCCTCAAGTTCCAATCCATTGATCCGTCACAGCACGTGATGTCTTGAAAACGTCGCAAATTCATATACTCTTAATGGCAAGAAAGTTTCTTGCCGAAACAAAAATCGACCAAAAGTGGACAATTTTATTATACATGATTCCGACAATCTTTGGATGATAAACATGTTCTTTCTCTGAGTTATTTTATAGATTACAATATTTAATTAAATAAACTACATAAATATTTTTCAACCCTAAAATCGGATGAAGTTATGAGTACAACGACTGTCTACAATGAGAGCTTTCTCTCGGTAGACGAAGTGTAACCGAGTAGTATAGTAGTATTGCTAAAAGTGCTTCGACAGCTTAGGTCATTTCGCACATAGGATCCCACCGGGAATCGAACCCAGGACCGCTTTCACCTAAGTCGAACGCGTTGCCCACTTGGCTATCCGGGAGCCCAAATGTAACCGAATAAACTGAAAAAGACGACAAACATTCACAATAAGGCAAATCAAGCAGGAAATATATCTAGATGTCAAATCGAAGCAGTACTGTAATAAAGAGAAAACAAACTACACAAACTCGAAGATAGCTGGAACCTGGCTAAAAACATCCAGCATGCATGCATGCTAGAGTAAAAGCCGCCCGACCCATGGTTTACTCTCGTGTAAATACTTCCCGATTACACGCCCGATATGACAGAAAAGACGGCAGGGAAATTATAGCTGAAAAATCACGAAATGCATAAGACTTAAAAATAGAGAGCGAAAAGATATACGTGTTTATCTCTGGCTGAAACCCTCTCGCCTACTTCGTTTATCTGCCACCTTTGTTGCGGCTGAAACAAGAGAATCACATCAGTCACGACCTCTCTCGCGAACGCCCAGCACGCCCGTGTCCCACATAGAAAAGCGCATGGGGAAGAGACTGCAGAGCTTTGGGTGAGAGCCAACATAAGAGCGGCCACCCGGCGCTTGCTTACCCGGCCATCCAAGAAGGTAGTCACCGCCCTTAGCACTGTCCGTAGGCCCCTCGTGACAGCGTGCGAAACTGCCGAGAGTTAAAACGTGTTCCGGATTAATTTCAATATTCGTAAGATGTGGGGCCGCGATTACTACGATAGGAAGCCGATACCACGTGCTCTCGCCGTCCGCAAACGCTTCCTTTAGCGGACCGAAAGTAATGAGACTTAGCTTCCAACTTGGTACGTGTTAAATTAAGACGTGAATCGATCATAAGATATGATTTTCTATTTTTGTGGATCGATCCCGTTTGCGTTTTCTTGAACTTTGACGTGGATTTATTGGGGGAATGATGGTAATCTCGTTGCCATGGTTAACTATGAGCGCATTGTTCATCTGATCTCCCAATCTCTATTTTCCTATTACAACAATGCAGAAGGTGTCCGCCCTGCAGCTCCCGAGCGTACGTCTCTCGCTCACCTCTATTTCTCTCTCTCTCACCTTTCGAGGCAAACTCCCGAGCCACTGCCGACATCTCAAACTCGTTCCTTATTACTATTCCGCCCTCCCTACTGTCCTATGCTGTCAATGATGCGGGAAGAAAGAAGCGCTTCGGGACTGAAGGAACAAGCGCTGCTCAAAACATCGATTTCTCACTAGATTAAATGAGAAATGTTTAGGCTTCTTCGGAGCACGTTAAGAATCGCTGTGAAAGCATGTGTAACCTTCTGTAACGGTGTTACATTAGGACCTTAAGACTGCCAAACACGAAAGCAGAAAATTGGGCTTAGGCAAAAACATATTTCGTTTATCAGCTCAAAAATTAGAAGCAGTAGTGAACTTATTATTACAGGGAAGTAATTGCTACAACTCATCACTTCCCGCATGATTGGTAGCGCTTGAAATTTCTAAGAAATATCTTATATAGATCGGACTACAGGACTACATCCACTATGAAAAGTTTATGCAGTTTATAAGAAAGTATACGGTATGTCAGGTTACTTAACAAATTAAAAAACTCAGTATTCACAAAGTTTTGAATCAATAAGAGCTATTAATGTTCCAACACAATATTCATAGCATTATTCCAAAATTAGATCATTCTTTTTTCGAAATAAATAATGCGATGATGAAACAAAGCAACTATGAATAACTTTCGACACCTCTTAACTTCCTACATTTAAATTGATGTGGGAAGGCCGTACTTAGTGGAACGCCATGACGCATACATTTCTTTTAGCTATCGAAATTTGTTGCCATAAACTCCCGTGCAGTCTGATGATAACGTATGTTTCGATAACGAAAATAAATAATTCATTCCGAGATTAATAATGGCATTACGCCTGGATTCTTACTATACATCTCTGAATGCCATGGCCGCAATGACCATCCGCTGTCAATCTCAGTTATCAGAGCCGATACTCTCCATTTAAAGGTAAACTCAGAGGAACGAAGTTCAAAGATAGGACAGAGAGGAAGAGAGAAGGAAAGTAGTGGGCGGACTGCAGGAACGGGAAAATGGGGCCAGAAAAGATGGAGAAGACTTTTCAGGTAACATCCCCCGGGGGCTTTAGAGTGAGACGGTTGAAACAAAGAAACCTCCTCTCCACCAATCCCCACCTCTCTTCTCCACCGGGCCATAGCCTTCCTCATCCCTTCGCAGCTATTCCGTCCATTCGCAGACCTCATATCCCTCCACCATCCCCTCCGCCAAGCTCCTCAACCTACCTTTCTGTCCTCCACAACGTCATTCCAAAGCACTTCAAATTATAGCCCTTCTACCGACCAGGCGAGGGGAGGTGGCAAAAGAAATACCAAACAGACCTTTTTCAATCAAGCCCCCATACCATCTAGAATCTCACGCGAGAGGACAGGCTCCCGAATGAGCAAGGCGCTGCCCTTTCACGGCCACTGGACAATTGTAAGAAAGCCGATCTCGCGTTTATGAGCGATAAAAGAAATGGAGAGCAGAAAAGAAGGAAACCTCGACGAAATCTCAGAGGCTTCAACGACTGGCAGGAGAGATTTCAACGTGCGAGGGTGCTTCAACGATCGGTGAAGTTCTGTTACGGAAAAGAATCAGCAGAAACAGACGGAAAATATTTTCTTTGTTATCAAATGTATGATAAACTGAAATTTCGCAATTACTATTATAAGAACAACGCATATTAAAGTATACACAAAAGTAGAAAAATGGTAATATTTCTGATTTCTTATGTATTGCTTTTCCGACACAATCCACAATTGACAATTTACAGAAGGGACCTAAACAGTAACAATAGACGAGTACATACAACCATGCCATAACAAAGATAACTCCGATTAACGGGACTCGAACCAGGGACTTGACATCAATATGCTAATAAGATTCCGTCATTAAGGTTTGAAATTTTATTTTCCCTTATCAATTATATCAAGAGATATGTGTCTAGAGTTGTTCAAAGATATCAAATTCCTTATTACGAGGTTCAAATGATACGATAAAAGAGGCACTGAAAAGCCTTAACTATTCTTCTGCGAAGCAGATTACTGCCATACTTTACTCTTACATTTATGGCAAACGAATGACAAATCTTTCTCTAGACAGAGCACTTGGCAGATTGAGTGAAACCAATAAAACTTAAATTGTATTAATTAAAATAAAACCTGAATCACCAATGTGCAAATTGTATTAGATGGTGATCTGCCAGCGACCCTTTAGTTGCGCCCTGTATCCTCCAATATACGGTATGGTTGCAATTTTATGCCCTTCTTTCAATATAAAATATAAAACGATAAATGACTGAATGAATACATTAACGTAATTTTTACGCGCTCTGACAACGCCAAGGATGGATAATCATGACACAACCCGGATTCAGCGAACGGAAATGTGACTATAACCGTAAACACTACAAATACTAATAACCTTAAGATTTTATACTAGATTATAAATAGATTTTTAACAGGCTCGATGGAAATAGAAATGAAAGAAGTACGAAGGGATGGTTTTGTGGAGAAAAGACTTATTTTACACCACAGAAAAATGTTTCACAGCAGGAAAACACCCACATAGAGAAGGGTATGAGTAAAAAATCTGCAAAAGTTCTAGGAAAGATTGAAAGAGAGGGAGAGCGATTGTATTATTATAATGCATAAAGGATGTTATAAAACGTACACATTAATGAACACGTAGATGTATGAGATAAAATGACATATTAACGACAATATGCTGATGTATGTGTTTACCTGTTTAAAAATTGATAAAACCTAGCTCGCAATTGAAGGAAAGGCTGTAAATAAGACCATTTACTTGAAAAGTAGAAAGTTGGCGAGAAAGAAGTACAGAAATATGATATGCCATTCAATCTGCTTTTCTAGAAGCATTAATTCTATAAAAAGAAGAATTCAAACAAGCAGAAAATAAATAATATAATAACAATAAATACACACAGAAGGGTAACTTTATCACAATTGAAATTCAGAGAACAGTGTATATAATCTCAATGAATATGAAACGTTGTGCACATAACAACTTGTTATAGTACTGCTATTGCTTGCTAAGGCCGCTCGTTCTGTAATACCCACGGAATTTATATATATTTTGGCCCCGGCGACTTTACAACCGCTTGCTTGGCTTTCGTATATTGTGTGAACGTTTCGACAAAAATATCTCGGACATCCGACTCGTGAAATCCACTAATAACACAAAATTGTTCCGATCGGCCAATAAAACCCTAGAGAGCCAGATCGTAAATGACATTAACAGGCAATTTGAACGAATAAAACGAGCCTTGAAATTGACTCCATGTAAATATTATTAATTTTTTCCGTCTCTCTCTCTCATTCCCTTTCGAGCCCATTACACACATTTTAATGGACTAAAAGCGGGATTAGAGCCCCAAGGTAGGGAGGGTAAGGTTGGGGAGGAGATAAAGAAGACGAAGGAGGGAAGACGGAAAAAAGAGATGGAGATAAAAAAGGCAAACGAAAAACGATTCCTTGGGATGTGTTTATCCCGAGTGGGGAAGAGAAAGAGAAGCGGTGGAACGCGGGGAGAAGAAATGGGTGTCGGGGGGAGAAAAAACTCGTGTGATGTGTGCTTGCTCTCTTCTCACACTCGCATACAAACTAATGCTTCCAGACTGACGCGGAGGAACGGCTGTGATCAGAAAAGATAGGAGCAATCATTATGAAAAGGCACTCGGAAGACCAGTGGGAAGTGAGGGGAGGAGGGGGAGTTATGTCGCTGGGGAGAGATGAGTTGAAGGGATCCGGACGGAAGAGTCAGTGGTGTGCGGAAGAAAAACTCGGGTTGGACAGAGGGAGTTAGACTGGCCAACTAATGGAAGGAGTGATTTTTGCCACCTCAAGGTGGCGGATGGTAGCCAATCTTGATATTTGGATTGACAACCGCGGAATTTCCATCGTACATGGTATGAGATACCCTCAGTTTTATGTCTCAATGCAAAATCGTACAAATCACCATATCTGAACCGCACTGAAGTTTTTTTAAAGATACCTGAGTATTTAATTGACCAATTTCACAACGGAATCGGAAGACAGGAATCGCTTTGAAAATTCATCTAAAAACTGACGAACTGCTCGAATTTCACCGTCCTTAGTGAACGGATTAGCATGATGTCTCCTACAAAACAGGGGACCCGGATTCGAATCCCGGATCAGGCATGGATGTTTGTGTTCGCATGCTATGATTAACCTCAACGCCGCTGACCAATATTGGTAGCAGATAGAATGTTTGTAAATAAATGTAAACATTGTGAAGAATATGGCCAATAATGCCTTCCAATAAATTATTAAATAATTTTCAAAATGAATTCTAATATAAATGCTCTTCATCCCTCCTTTAATAATCTTTTATGTTTGCAAAACGTTTTAACATCGAACTAGGATTACGAATGCACTCAAATTTTAATTTTTGACTCCATATAATGCGTCTTCAACGTGCATTTGTCTATTTTCCATAATTCTATATTTTACGAATACTCTACGATGTCTATTGTATATCATGATTTATATGTTGTTTAAATTTATTTTTGAAATATTACTCACTCAATATTTGCTTTGTTAAATACTCCGGTATAATAAAGATAAATTTTCCCACATCATATAGACATATAAGAGTATACTGGTATTACATTTATGCCACTCTCTTAAATATTTATGTTTGATGGTAAATAATTCGGCGGTTTAAATCACATTGTATAACAGCATTCTACCGTCATTACGTCCTTTGCCATTAGCACTCTTTTTCGCCATAGTCAGTTCTCGTCATAGTTTCTTTAAAAAAAACCTAGCCGTACTACGGCCTCGCTGAACTATAATATTGTATAACTGATATTTTTATAGTGATATCAATTTTCTAAAGATGCAGTTATTTTGAACCGAGATACAGCTAACCTGAAGATCGACGATATTCTGGGAATGTAATTCTTCTCTAACCTCTTCATCGTGCTGCGAGTACTAAATTGCAATTTATTTCCACGCTTTCCAGTCTAAAAATATTACCATCTGCGGAGAGAAATACCTCAAAACTTAAAGAAACAACGCTATAATTCTAGTCCGAATAAGAGGAAACCACAGGAATAATAAAAGCCCCGTAAATCAAGGGTAGGAGTTTGAGTTCATTGAACTATGCACAACTCCAAATTTTATGGAAACGACTGAAATAAGGTTCAAAAACCTTTCGCTGCATAAGAAATCCGATATTTTCATAATACGAACACAGGGAAAATGCGCAGATATAATCTTTCATCCTTTCTTTTGGAGCCATTTAAAGAAGTTGCATCTCTGGACATCCCCGAAAATTTATAAGGGCACGACTGCAAGGAAAAACTGGTTTATTAATTT
Source organism: Ladona fulva (assembly GCA_000376725.2). Lineage (NCBI taxonomy): Eukaryota > Metazoa > Arthropoda > Insecta > Odonata > Libellulidae > Ladona > Ladona fulva. Next base: position 612,594 of record KZ308316.1, read on the forward strand.
CGGGCAAATGGGAATCATGAAAATTTTGAAAGATAAATTAAAATCGTGCGCGCCGAACAAACTCCGATTTTTCACGCACCCCATTATCTATCATAAAATATTCCCGAATCAGGTCCCATAAAATCCCTCCTACGTCGGAAAGAACTATCGGATATCTCCTCTACACCATATTGACGTTTTCCTGTAAATTCAATTGAAATCAAGGATTATCTACCAACGTTAACCAATTTAATAATGTCTCCCATTCGTAGTATTCGTAATAGGCATAATATGCCTGGAATTTAGTAGGTTAATGCTGGTGCGAAAGGAGGGTCATTTGGCTAGTGAGACTATTCTTCTACAACCTACTTTTCCCCGGAATTATATCCAGGGTACTAATTTTCGCACATTCAGTCGACATGTGTCTTTGAATTCTCGAACAAATGCCGTAGTTGGGGATTGAACTCAGGCGTAAGCGTATCAGGCTATCAGGCTAGTGCCTCAACGGATATCACCCGAGACCAAACATTACCAAACAGCTTCTCAAACGAAATTAATCGAGAACGACAACAAAATTTTACACCCGCAAGCAACAGCAAGGTGGGAGGTCAACAAACGCGCGACATCGATAAAATACCTCCTAGCTACACATTTGGCATATTAGCTCTACGCGCAATACCTCTCTTCAAATCCTCCACGGTTTTCCCTTTCTATACGGAGAGGGGGGAATTTCATGCAGATAGCGCTCCTCATTCCGAGTCTCTTACTGGACACCGGCTCCCATCTTTCATCCTTCCATTTTTCCTTCCTCCTTTAGCGGTTCCCGTATTAAAATAAAAGAAAACGTTTCACCCACTCGGCCATCCTTCTCCCACTCCTCACCGTCCGCACCTACTCTTTCCGCATCGTACCTTTATGAATCTGCCACCTTCTGGCCTCGCCCTCCTCCCCCAACTATCACATGGTGGACTCCTCGCTGTGGGGAACCGGCATCACTTCCCGCGGGGAAGGCGTTGGATGATATACCGCAAATGTCCCGAGTACCTCGGGCCCGATGACGGAGACTCTTGAGGTCGCCGAGGGCAAACGAAAGAAAAAGATGATGATTCCCTTTTCATCCCTTCCACCGCCTTCCCATCCAGCGTCTCTCTTCTTCGAAGAACAGCGCGAAAACGCGAACGGAGGAGAATCATTTCTCTCGGTGGTGGATTCGGGGGTTTTTTTATGACTCCGATCTGAAATCCAAACAATGCTAAATCCGAGAACTTTCAGTCACAATAGAATCGCGGGAAAACAAGGGTAAGGTAAAACATGAGGCGTTTTTTTAATTGGTACGCATTAGACACAATCGAAACGTTTCATCCTAAGAGGGACCTCGTCCAAAGAAAGGCTTATAAAAACTAAGTCTAATGATTTTTTAATGCGTGATACATAACACAGATATCTGCATGTAACGCAATGAAATTCCTTCCTGAAGTTGGTAGAATAACATTTGCTTACAGTTCGAAATGTTGCTATTCTTAGAAAACTGTTGACATTTAAATTTTACATACCAAATAAATCTCTTTTGTGTGCAATCCTTAAAATTTAACATGAAAACTTTTTCATCAATTTTTCTACGACATTTTCTAGCAAAGACCATTAGGTTTCGCGCTCTGTTCCTTAGGTAGTCCTGTTTCGCTTCTGGACTATACAAACTAAATAGAATATAATTAATAAATGCAATGCCAAAACAAACAAAACTTCAAAACCGGATTATTGTTTGCTTTGGGCTTTTGCTGAAGGTGGACGCTTTCCAACCGAAATTCGTTCAATGCGCCATTACCATACGCTCTCTCCGGGTCTGCACATGAGTGATTGAGTCATTCCTGAAGATGGGAAAGCGGTCGAGGTCGGGGACCTTTTCCTTGCGGAAAAAGAAATTTGATGTATTTATAAAATATAAGTTTCCTCCTACCCTTCAAGTTTCGAAAATGGAGTAACCTTGAAGGAAAACCTGTATCAGCATGAATGACATCCCTTGACAGACGTCTCTTGAGAGTACGAATTATCCGAAAAAAGAAGCGGGCCCGCTAACCGTAGAATCCCGTATGCTGTCATGCGATAATCCAAAAAAGTTATGTACATCAATGCGCTTCTTTGTCAAATGTTTTTGTTCGATCACGACGAATATCAAATGTCATAGCCTAGACATGAACTAAATCGGGGCATGTTATTAATTATAATAAAAATCCATAAAGAGAACTAACGATGTAGAATAAAATTGCTAACCTACCAAAGCCAAGTTATAGGGTTCGAATGTGTTTTTTTTTCGTCTACATTTGGGTCTTCCAGTTTGTCATACAACTAGATTTTTGTGGGGGCACTGATGAGCAATCAAAGTAAACATTATTTTAAATTTATTTGCAGTATTTTATCGATCTTGCTCTTCATCGAGGTACATACATCTGGACAAATAGACAAAACAGAGCTTGAAACAGGAAGCAAGGCGTGTTCAATTATGTTGCGTTATTAATCATTCCTACTTAACATTTAATCGTGCCCGTTTCTAGTTCCAAAAAGACATATTCAAAACGTCTGCGTTGAACTACAATAATTCAAAAAATTATTATAAGGCCGTGATTATCAAGAAAAATATTCAATTTCTTGCAATTCGTACCAGAAACGGCGGAATTCCTTCATACGCAGACATCGAGAAAGAAAAGAAGATAGCGATCCGCCTCTCATTCTTTCTTCTAGAACATAAAAAAATCTGTTGTTGCAATCTCTTGTCGGCATCTTTAAACTCTTTTAGGGTGCCTTTAAAACAGAACCCTCTGGGTCCTCGAGAGCCCCACTTTCTACCAAGTCCTGATAATACACGCAATAAAAATTTTCGAAAAGTACACCCGTTCTCCTTTCACATCTGTTACCGATGGCACCCAAGAAATGGGACTGACGGATGCACATCCGAGCGAAATTGGCTTGCAAGCGACAACGGGCCAAATCCCAATCGAGCAAAAAAACAAGAGAGAATGAGGATTAGAGGGACCTCCGTTTCTTTTCGGTCCCATATCATAAACTCCAACTCCCGCCTCATCAGCCGGCGCTGCTAAGAAGCTCTCTCCCTCACCAATGGCTATCTCTAGCGCTTCCGATGGCAAGAGCAGACGTTTACCTGTATAACCTTTCCCTTCAAAATTTTCCGCGCCTTTGTGTTTCCAGAGAGGAGTTGGAAGAAAAAGAGAGAAAAAAGGCCCTTAACGTGTGCCCGGCAACCATTTGCACCTCAGCGCTAAACTATCGACCGACTTCTAGAGCGGCTTTTTTAGGGTGCTTCTAGGATGGCAATCCCCGCACTACACGGACCTACAGGCAGTTTAAAGATTGTCTGCCTTCCCTTGTATGGTGGCTCGAGCTGCCACACAAAAGTGACGCAAGCTGTTTGCGACTGCTTGTAAACATCGACGCCCAAAAAAATACCTATTCCCTCCTCCTGTCGAAAATATGCAAGGAAAGCTATCAGACTATGTCTAAGGACTATCTGCATCACTATTTTTCCAAGAGTGTCGAATAAATTGGTCAAGAAAACTCGAGGAAGATTTAAATGATGAGTTAATTTAATGTGAATAAAATAAACGTATCGTATTTTAAGGCCGAACAGATACATATCGTTATATTCCTGAACGGGAATGATACCTTTAATAAATTATATATGAACTCTTTAATGGGTAATAATTGCTTTTCTGAGATGTTTAGGGAGCAAACATTATTAAACAGCTATATACACCAGTTAATAATGTTGCAGCGGGAAGACAACGTAAAATTTGTAGATAGATAGACTGATCCTTTATTACGCCTATGTTGGTCTATCTTCCACCTAACCTCGTATGTCGTTATTATAAACAAAAAAATGGAAACAGAAAGAAAGAGTAAAGTGTGGGAAAAATCTTTGCAACTGAAGGTTGACAAAAAAACACGTTGCGGGAAAACACTTACGAAGAAGAGGATGAAAAAACCCGGGAAAACGATTTTACATTAACAGAAACTTCCGTTGTCTAGACTTACATGATAACGAAATAGCTTAATAAACAGCAGATAATCTAGAAACTTTCCGAGGGGGTTAAGGGTAGTATTTGATATAGCGAATTAAGGCAACATCATTATTTGTCCCTTATTCCTCTAATTAACTGTTAAAATTGCATGTTTTCGTTAAGACCCAACACAAGTAAAGTTTAGAAAGACTTGGGTGCCAGTTTTTTTATTTGAACCCTTCGCCAAGTCCTAAAAAAATCCATTTGTGTTTCTTTCCATCCGCTCCTACATAAAAATATTCACCGCGCATTAATTAAAAATCCGTCCAACTCGTATCAGCATATGATGTATTTAAGAACTTAATTGCGATTCTCTGTCGGATATAGCTAGCAGGTGAACTTCCGCTGAGAACTGAAATCTCCGACTTCATACAACTGAGACCCTACCGACTGACACGGAGGACAGAAATATACAATTATTTACCTCTTAAGTTTACCATCTGCTCTCAGCGTGATTTCAATCTCAACGGATGTGCGGGATAGAGGAGAGATAATTTCAAGGTAATTAATGTGTGTACAATGAAGATGAAGATAGAAGAAAAACGAGATAGATGAAAGAATCGGAAGAATCCTGGGTGAATCATATACTAAATATACCAATGAATCTATTCGATGGATAATTTTATAAGGGTTATAAATATATTAATGACTTATTCACCAACCGCGGTGGCGGAGTGGTTAGCATGCTCCGACCCCAAGGTCCTGAGTTCGAGTCCCCGATACTCGGATACCCGGATACTTTTTTAGTTAGCAGATGATTGTATATGTTTGTCTATTGTTATTGTTCACATCTCTCCTGTACTTGTCTAACAAATGGATTTGTTTAATGGCTGGTGGGTACCGGGAAAATAAATGTATCAAAATTAATTCCATGTATTTCATTGAGAAAACGTTTACACCATTCATTAACTTCGTATTTTATAATGAAAATGAAAAAGTAATTATAGTTTAACCGTGCTCTTTACGATTTTTAGTATTTAGTCTCAGTGGCTCCGGAAAGTTTTTTTTATGCCCCTTCTTGATGAATATTTCAAATGTGCACTCTTTTTACTAATAATTGGGTTTTCCAAACCACTAAATCTACTAATTTTTCTCTAGCTATTTCGACTCGAATTAATCTCTATTTGTTAAATGCTTCGACTACCGCGTTAGGTGAGAAATAATACGAGGCTTTACAAAACTTTAAAACTTTTAAAAACTTTATTCAAATAAAGCAAAAATCTGCAGCAGTTCACCACGAACCAAAACCGTCACGAACTCTATTACTATAACGTCGATTTGAGGCCCTCCTTTGAATGAACCACAATAATAGAGGAAGTATCGATTGTTTCCTGAACATAGTGGACCTTAAAAATACTAAAACTCCCAAGAACGCGTGCAAAAGCAACCCCACAGCTTCGGCATTTGAAACTAAATGATAGCCCACCTTTATGCTCACGCAAAAACCTCTGGCTGATCACATATGAGAAAGCCAGGGTAGGCCGTCTTAAATCCACTGCAACGGCAAAGAATTTTATCTTGGTATCTTGTCAAAAAGATCGGGGATCTCCGAAGAAATAAACAGTTCTCTGAAGGGGTTTGCTCCGAAAGACCGAGTGAAGCAGGGGGGAAGAAATCGGGGGAGAAAAGGGCCTGGAAAGACAGCGAGCAGTCTTTTACAAGGAAAAGGGCGATGGCCTCAAGAATGGGATGAAGGAGGGTGGGGGCCCTGAATAAAAGGCGGGGTGAGGGGGAAAGGGTAGAATGGTATGGGGAGCGGGGATGAGGTACAAAGATATTCGGAGGACTCTGATGAGGAGAGAAAGAAGTGATGGAGGGAGTGAGAGAGAAAGGAAGAGGGTTAGTGGTGAGAATTAGAGACCAGAAGATGGCGTCGTAAAAGCTCTATCGAGGATGGGATAGGTGATGAGAGATGGGAAAGAAAGAGGTTCTCTTTCCATCTTAGAAACGTGTGTGATGCAAATAGGACCGACTCCCTTTTGACGTTGGAGGAGGTCAGGGAAGGAAAAATGCTGCAGATCTCTCTTCCCACCTACGTCGACTCAATATCTTTCTTGGATAAAGGCGCATGTATCCAGCAACTGCTGGGATGAAGCGAGACTGTGTGTGAGAGAGGATTGGGTGGAGAAGGGATGGAATGAGCGTGGTGGGCGGGTGACGAAAGAGATTTTTCTTGGAATCGATCCGAGGTTAAGTAAAATACGCAGCAGGTATTGAAAGAGGCGGGCACATGAAAAGGTTCTGCCGAATGGAAAAGTCAAAGACGGATTGGTGGAATATTAAAATGGGTAATCGCGTTAAAATATTTCTGAGAGATAATAACATGAGATTAAACTGGTATGAAGACAGAGGGTTGAGAAAGTAGATAATGGTCAATGAAAAGTTTCTTATTATATTATTTTCTTATCTTTCATAGACGAATATTTATCTTTCAAGAAACCTTTTCATTGCCTCTAATTACGTAGCCCCTATTAATTTAAAATATTTTATCGATAAGCCGTTTCGAAATAAATGTCCACTAAATACTGACATACTACTGATCATCAGTACAAACGCTGACATATTTTTAATACTAAATATTTCTGAAGCAACTGATATAAAAAGGCTTCTCTAGCTCACCAAGTCATTCGAAAAACACAGAAATAAAAAATTTATTCCCCCAAAAAGTAAATAAAATCATCTAAGAAATGGAACCAAGTAGACCAAAAATACAGTAAATTAACTTAATTGTAAGAAATAAAGTGAACAAAAATATAATAAAACGTTAAAAAACTTGAAGCTACTTAAATAAACATAACTGAATTAAACTGTTAACGAACAGAAATTAAAGACATCTACTACATAAAAGCATCTTTTAATGTTTTTACTCTAATTTAAAAGATTAAGTAATCTGAAATAAACACCATGAAATTTTTTATTTTCACAATTTATGGATACATTTCCCAACTTCTACCATACGAATCAGCTGAAAGACTGCCAAACATTTGCAAAATGCGCAAAAGCTTCTCTATGAGATACAATGAATCCATTATTGATACTAACATTCACATAATGGTTTTCAAATGTCAGGGCGTTTCTAAGAAGCGAATAATCATCCTGCAAGAGGAATAAAATTATACCCCATCCCAGGAAAAAGTGCCTCCCTTTCGTTAAATGCCTCGTAATACCATTGGGCGATCCCTTCTCTTCATTAGGCTTCACAAAGCTGCAACCGACCTTTCTCTTTCAACATTTCATTCGAAACCCGCTCCCATCCTTATTCCATTGACCCCGATACTTTCACGCGATTCAATAAAACTATCAGATAACAAACGTCGAAAACCGGAGCAGCGGATCCGTGAGAGAAAAAATGGAAGGGATTCCTTATTAACGATACCATTTCTACTTTTCCTTCGATTTCAATCTGAAAGAGAACACGTCTCATTGATGATGGCGATTTTTTTCGTACTTAGAAAACGGGAGCTCTCTCTTCCCTGCTCCCCGCAATGTATTCGAGTGACCTGATTTTTCTCGTCCGCCGATGTCCGTCTGGCAATACGGGTCGAAACCACTTCCTCTCCCCATCTTCCCACACGGAGCAAGTGCATTTGCTGCCCACGTGACGCGAGCGAGATGCACTTGCCACTGCTTCGGTAGTGAGAGAGGGGTTCTGCGGGGCGAAGGTGGTGTCTTGGAATAAGCGAGAGTTAGTTGACATCTTAAGGAGTCGACCACCTTAACCGCCCTATAAATGAACTTTAATAGTACCGTTCCCATCGAAGAATGGTGGCGGTTTCTACCGAGATGTTAAAGGTCGTAAAAACCGCGGTGAATGACGTGACGCTTTGATGGAAATGGAAGAGTTAAGTTCTAAATATGAAATCGGGATATTTCAGCTGCAAGCTGGGCCCGGAATAAACGTCTATTCTCGGTGAGAATACAGTAATACCTCCAGAAGTGGATCAAGATGAGGAGCGGTGATGAAATGGTTCCGATTTTCACCCCTTAACTGCTTAAAGACTGCATCCGAGACAATGTTCCATACTTCAAAAATTATAGCTTATACATGCTGCGAGGGAAAATAGAGACCGTCTTATGGCTATGAAAATAACATCTCATTCATTTTAAAGGTCACGTACTTTGACCGACAGAGAGTATTTCTTTCGTTTATTAGTCATACCACAAACATTAAAGAGCTACATGCGAGAAATCGTAGTGACACTCGTTCTCACCCATACCTCTAGCTAAGTATATGAATACATCTCTACATTTAATTAATTTTTCCCTAAAGCACTAAAGAGAAATTCCAATTCTTTACCAAAATATTGATGTTTTCATCGCAGAAAACAACTAACTATTATTCTCGACCATATCGAATATTTTCGGGCTTATAAATAAAAATAATAGTCACATCACCATTGAGCAAATTTTAGTATCATGACTCAACTTCTACAATTAACCGTTTTACTCAAGCAAACAACCGACAAGGCACTGAACGGGATTCAACATACTAACAAACCTATTCTTAAGTAGTAAATACAGAATCTCAAAGACCGAAGAAAACAATTTCACTCTCTAAAATTCCAACCCTAATTGATGACGGTAACAAGTGGGATTCATGCCACTTTCAAACGTCGCTGCCAATTTCCGCCGCGCCTAATGCGAGGAAGAATTTCGGGAAAAGAAACCAAAACCCCGATAATGCGAAAAAATACTTCTGAGGTGCTTGGGGCGTGGGTCTGGTGGAGCAGTCCTTCCTCCCTCTTGGGGTGAAAGAGAGTCCGTTGGAGACGCCCTAAACCTACGCTTCCCACCCGAAGACCCAACTCCTTTCCCTCGCTCCCTCCGCCTGCACGCAGCGAGAACTCCTAGTAAGGACACCCACGCTAGAATCCCGTGCAGAAGCGACGGCGCTCCATACACCGGGGCGCTGCGACCCCCTACCTCCCTTTCCTCTTCGTGGGGTCACCGGGGCAGTATCCTCCCGACCGAACGAGAGGGATGGAGGCGTAACATTAATACATTCCGGGAAGATGAGCGCGATAAAACCAAGCAGTGGCTCCTCCGGAGGATTACAATATTTCATCCCCGCGAATTGAGTCCGGACAATTACTCAAATTGTCCCGATACGGCAGGGAAGTATCAATAACGCCGGTCGATTAATTCCTGCCTGTCATCTCGACAAACGGATGGTCCGAAAACGGTCCGGAGCATTGACAACTTTGGCGATAATGTTCTTATTTAAACGCTATCCGATAATTCGCTCCACGCTGATCGACGGAGCCCGACGTCTGGCGTCTCGGTCCGATGCTTCATTCTTTAAATGGTCTTCTCGCCTCTTTGGCAGTCTGCATTTATAAGGTGGCTGGTACCGTTTAAAATATTATTGAATTATAACGCGATTAGTTCCGATCGATGGGGGAAACGTCGAAAAGAAATTCGCGTTCAAAATACATTTATATTCCCTCTTCTATATGTAAATAACGTCAATTTAATCGTTTTAATAAATTATAATATCATTATATCCCAACCGGAATGACTTTCGTATTCGAGACTAAATTTTCATTCCCTACCTTGAACCTTTATCAGCCATTACGCCCTATTACAAAGAGTAAATATCTTATGTATATTAAATGAATTATGCATCGCGCGAGGTGATAATATAAAAATGTATCTTTAGCGCAGAAGTTTCCTTTCTCTTTCCTTATCTGCGGATAAAATTATTGTAATCAGAGTAATAAAAAGAAAATCATGAGCAGTTACATTCCTAGAAGAACCATTCAGCAAAGATACGCATCATCTGTATTTTTAACTTAATAAATAATTTAGGACTTGTTTAGCCTGTTGTTATAGCCTGAAAACTATTTTTCATTGTTTTATAAATGCTTCTAACTTCCGTAACTATAATAGGCTATCCGTTTCCAATACTCCCCCACCCGGAGTTTATCGAAGATCTTCTTTATCAGTACCACTTCCTAGATTTGTTGACCCATTACCATATACATGACGGAGGCCAATCCAACAGACTGATTCATTCCCATCGCGCAACAAAGAGCCGTCGAATAAAAACGCCATACATTCGAAGAACGCGCGAATCAACTCGCCTAGAACGGACAAACTATTCCGCATTTCGAACGATTAAAACCGCTCCGCGGGTCGTATTTTAGAGCCACGTCGAAGCGACCTCAATGCCTTTTCATCAATTTAGTAGCTGCCTACGTGAAGGTACGATTCCATCAACGTCTCGATGGAGAGTGGCCAGATGAAAAGACTTAAAACGCGAGCATCGAGATGCTGTCGAGTGCAGTGGTGAGAGTGAAGAGAATGGAGTGAGATCTATAAGGGAGAAGAAATGGAAAAGGGCAGGAAAGTTCACGGTTGGGTGCGATCGACTGAGAGAACGAAGAAAGGGCGTTGAAAGTAACAAAGCTCGCTTGCAAACGCCAACGACTAAGAGGTCTTTATTCGGAGAGGGTGCAATGCTGAATCCCTCAAAATTTCGCGACGACCACACGAAGTGCTATTTCTTCCTGCACCTGCCGATTACATTTTGGTGGATTTTGTAAGACTGGAAATAATCGGAAACTAATACCCTAAACGTATCATTGGATGCAGTTCGAATTAATAATGTTACTACAATGAACCGAGTAAACTCCCATCTAATAATTACCTCTAAATTGAAATGAAAAAATAAATTTACCTTCTACTTTTCCACAAATACCTTTGGCTCAGTCATCGTTAGATACCTAAGCCCGACGATGAACTGAAAGTTCGAAACCAAGCCAATGCAAAGCCGAAGATATTAGTGAAAAAGTAAAAGGTATATTTATTATTTAATTTTTCAATGTAATTCCACCAAATTTCGGTAGAGAAGATTCATTTTAACTCAAAATTAAAAGAATCCCACCTCAGTGCATTTAATTTTAGCTTCTACATAACTCAAAGTCTTACGTTCTCGGCCTTCGAGTAAGCGAAGGAGTATGTTTTTATGCAATTACTGTAAATGATATTACCGGGGTTATTCTTAAATCCAATTTATAAATGACTATAAAAAACATGAGTACAGGAAATTAAGGACAGGTTTATGAAAATCCTCTTCATTTTGGAATCGAGCGTACAGTTACCGAACAAAATACACAGTATGCTTAAAAAAAATTAGTTTCATTGTTGTCTTTACGTGATTTAATTTTAATAAAACCCTCTAACCAATGAACAAATCATTTCGTAAAAGTTTGCAGAATCTTTTGGCTTTAAAAATATTCTACTTCAATAAGTATTTACGCAATGCTGTCATAACTTATTCCATTTATCGAGTGTCGTGTTAGAGCTATTTCTGACGACATGGGATTCAACATGCACTTTCACTGAGAATTTCTTCTTTAACGGAGAATAAGAGACGATTCTACGCAAACGATAAGACCGATCTCTCATGGATAAGTAAAGGCTCCACAATTCGAACCACGTCTCTCTTCTTTCCCTCACCTCGGAGAAGATAAAAGCCAAATCTTACGGCGCCTCGGACGTTGAAATCTCTGAATCCCTAACCAACTCCCCCACGCTCATTTTCAGTAAAGTTCGCAGGCGACGAGATCATAACGAGCATCTTGCAGAACGTCTGGATCTTCCTCTCCATTCCCAGAAGAGAAACCATCTTTTTGCCGTCTTTGTATCCCATTCGCGAATTGATTCGATAGCCAAATCGGCATTCGGAGAGCGCAGCCTCCTTATAGATACATATATATAAATAACTGGGGACGGATCCGGATTCATCTGAACGTGTGTTGCACCTAGGAGTAAGGCGGTGGGTCGATCACGGAGAACATGATAGAATGACATCCACCAACATCCCGTCACGCACTGTCCCACAAGGTGCACTCGCAGAGAAAGCGACAACAGTGAGTCGCGATCTGGAGATGTTGATGCGGCACAAGCTTTGTCAGACAAGAACTGCCACCTCACGGCCGTAGGGCGTTTCCCGAACGCGTTTGGATTGTGCGAAAGAATGATGAAGATCTGCCGGATGGATGTGGGGACAAAAGAATGACGTGTGGATAGCGAAATGCGCACGTTTTCGCCTAATAAGGAAGTTTTCCTTCTGTGGAATGATATTAGCACTGACGGGATCTCACGCTTTCGTTCGGCTTACAATGTACGACTCGATGATCGAATTCGCGATATTTGAAAGGATTTCAGCTGAGTGTCAGAAAGATAGATTCGTTGAGAACACTAAGAATAGTCCATAAACAAAGGGTAAAAGGGTAATTGCTATAAACTTTTAACAACCCTCCATGAGAATTTCCGATACAATCTTCGATGGGCTGACATATTGTCAAGGGTAGCGACATTCTTTCTGGGTGTATGTTACAAACTCCTGCTTGTCACCCATACGGAAGAGAAAGGCATCAAATTTACGCACGAAACCGGGATCTAAATTTAACACTACTGATAAAAGTGACACAACTTCATTTACATCACCCACATTATTATTCCGAAGTAAACAGGAAAAATGCTATTAATTTGACGTTTAATATCCTCCCTGTTTTACGAGACGACATCCACCCTTTTTATTCTCATAGCCAAAAACATTGGAGTGCACCGAAGAAGCGTAAAAATAAAAATCTACCCGCTTTTATTGATGAATGATTTAGATCTTCGCTCTCCAATAAATTAAATGTATCCTTACGAGTGACAACATTAGGGGCGTAAAGCAACCCATCAACATCGGGAGACGGGCTCGTAAAAAATTTATTAGGAAAGCAAAAACCGATTAACCAAAGAACTCGTTCGTAAATTATTTCGGAGCAGCCGTGCATAGGGACATAATAAATTGATATTTAACGACTCACGATCGCTTCTCCCTTTTAATTCACGTGCTAACTAACCTCTAGTCAGCAGGAAGATATTGAGCGAAGTATCCACCGATATCCGTCAGGGAATTTTCGCAAGCTGTGAGAAGCATCACTGCTGAAGAGTTTTTCAACCTTTCCTGCGTTACAAACTGACGCATCAACTCTAAATAAGGCAAACTATATCAAGGCTTTTCAAACATGCAAGCTCAAGAACCCCTTCTAGGACTTCTGAAACCGTCATCGAAGTCCATTATGTAACTGAAATATGAATCACGAGTTTCAAACAACAAATTCATGAGATATAGGTAGGTTTTTTGGTAATTTTTATAGAAAACGAAGAGAGAGAGAGAGAGAGAGAGAGAATACAAAACAACTTGATTGTTAAAATGGATCACTTGCTTTTGACTCCTATACAGTTTGGATCCATCCAAACCCCCTGAATATCTTCACTTAGTGTCTAATTGAACCTCTCAAAGAACACAATATTCTTGTTGTACGCAAACCGAATCTAAATTGTCAGAAAAGGAAATATCATTTAGAATTATTTTTTATTATACTATCGGACACATTCCTTATACCACGGAATTGAGAATCGGGGCTGAATCAAAGCAGGAAATCTAAATTCTTGCCCAAACCGAAACAGAAACTTATTTTTGAGGCGCCGTAACAAATTCGAACCGAAAGTCTCGAGAGAATCTGTTAACCGTTGTCTAAATGTTACCGTTCTGCACCGCGATTTTTGCAACGAAGCACTTCACAAATTTAACCTAGAGAAAACAAGATCATCATTAAGAATCACCGAAAAACATACGGCCTTCCGGAGGTCTACTGCGGCTCACCAGCGCACAGCGGAGCACAGGTCGAGAAGCTCTCATGTGTTCTACCTACAGATGAATCATTCTAACGGAAAAAAATACTATGATGAACTTTGATCCGGGAAGGAGGGAATACCGCTCACGCCCTCTATAGATGGCGGTTGTGATATTAACGGGGATGCGAAATTACCACGGACCCAAACCTACCTCTCACTATAGCCCATTCTCCTCAAAAACTCCTCCCTTTCCCTCCTCATCTCTCTCCAGCATCCCTCTCTCTCTCTCTCGCTCTCCACGACACGACCCTTAACTCTATCACGAATTACGTCGGTTCCTATGGCTTCACTCGCTGTTTTACACAATAATACCAAACGCTCTGAACCCGTCTCCTTTCGAGATGAGTTATCTTCTGAGAAAGGTGCTTTTAAAAAACGTAACCCCGAGACGAGGAAAGAAAAGAGATGCGGAGGCACGATTTCATTATCAACATTTTGGCTTAGGTGTTCGCAAACGTTAGATTACGACGTTACCAATATATTCTGCTATTTACCGCTATTTGTCGGATGCCGATGCTTTTCCAACAACTATAGCCGACCTTCCGCTTTCCACTATTTACTATGAGTCCACAGAACGACGCCAGACTAGATTGTGATAATTCCCGCGACCGTTAAATTGTTGAGTAAATCAGATACGGCTTTAACGTCACGCAGTTCAACCCTTAGGTCGTTGAAAAATTGCTTAAAATCCGACTTCAAGATGGCTTACTTTAATATATACGTAAAGTAGTACAGAAATAAATAATAGCAAAAAAAGAAATAAAAATTCTAAGCTGAATAAGTTCGCATCGTTACCAAGAAGTCGTTAGAGTTTAGATTGAGGATTGGGTTATTTATTATCGAAATACCTTTAAAGACAAACTTAATTTATAAAACTTGACTTCTTATTTATAGTGGTGTTTTACTAGTCATGTAACTTGTGAATCAAATGTAAATCAGGTACCTCATGATTTACATTTTACATGATTACATGGGTTATTTATTATCGAAATACCTTTAAAGACAAACTTAATTTATAAAACTTGACTTCTTATTTATAGTGGTGTTTTACTAGTCATGTAACTTGTGAATCAAATGTTAATCAGATACCTCATGATTTACACCCTAATTGAACAAGTTCAGAAAAATGTGCGTAGATTTATATTCCGCCATTTAAAGTTAGAATAAAATACTTATGAATCAGAGGGGATTAAGCAGGAAATCATATCAACTGACGTTTATTTTGCTAACATCTATGATGATCGAACAAAGACATACATTCCTGAGAGCTATAACAATGATCGGCAGCAGAGCCTTTGCACACTCTCATGGAATCGCAGTTTGAAGAAAATTTAAGGTATTTCCATCATTTAAAACGAATTGCTAATTATAAGATAGAAACTTGACATATTTCAGGAAAATCGTTGGGACCCACAACACGCCATTTACGTGCCGATTCTTCAAAATCATTACTCTACCTTTCTTAATGCATGAAATAAATTCTAGCACTGGAAAGAAAAGCTGACAAAATGTAAAATTGTCCATTCAAAGAAAACTATTAGATATTACGAGCCGCAAGTATGGAAACATCTGGAGCAAATGCTAGAAACACCATGCAAGAGACTCCAAAGGTTGTCGCGAATCTGTTTCTCTTCAATTCCACCTCAGGCCAAGTCCCTCTTGGAAAGTGCCCATGGCCCCAAGGGGAGTGGAGCAGCTGTCCGTGGCCGTGGGGGCGGAGAGGAAAGAAGAAGTCGATTCGCCATGCGCCTGGATAAGTTCCGGAGGCACGGTAGGTGGTTAGGTACCATGGCGCCAAGGAGAGTTTTGCCTCCCACGACTCCACCCCCTCTCCCACGTCTTCGAGGCATTAGGAAAAGACAACCAGATGGGAGGTTCGTGTCCTCTGCTAGAACAAAGGGAGACCGATATTTGGCGAGGGGCCCTCGTATGCATCCCCGATTCCAGAAAGGGAGCCGTGTACTTATTTCCTTTTCTGCAATTCCCACGCCCGGCATAACCCCAACCAGAGGCAGAACCCAAGGCGGTGGCACATATCTTCTCTCCCACCGCGTACCCAAAGAAACTTTTCCCCGGGCTCCCTTTTTTGGTCCTTTTCTTGGTGGCATCACGGATCTCGAGATGGGATGCTCTCGAGATCTCCGAGTGAGAGGGAAAGGAAAAACAGGCGAAGAGCGCACATTCCTTGGGCTATAAATAAGGAAGATCTTCGAGATTTATGACTACTCGACAGTGAAAAGGACATTTTCTGAACATGGCGGAATTATGATTAGACTAGAGAACAGAAGAAAGCGATTTATTGCCAGTTCTTTTGAGAGAACAGGGAGAAACTGTGCTTCTATTATACCGTTTCGCATGGTGAAATTGATTGTCCACAAAAAAATGCATAACTCCATTCAAAGGTGGCTGGTGATTCACTTTGATAGGATTCGTTATTGTTTAGAATGAGTTAAATACTAATTATGTTAACTCCCTGAAGTCTTGGCACCTCTTTCGAAAGCGGCGGCGAGGAATGTATATGATACCTGAATCGCGGCTTAAATTATGCCAGGTGTGATTCACGCTGACGGATTTATTTCGTGTTCCTTTTGCTACTTTAAGAGAGCTTGGTGGTTCATCCTACCGGATTTACACTAACGCCGAAGGGTGCCTTGCTGCGACCAAATTTATTTTCGAAATCCTTTAATCCTGCTGTCCTTTTTTTCACTCGGAATCGCTATGAGAAAATCCCACAGCACAATGAGAAGCACCTGCCACGAATTCCCGCGGCCGCCTGTCGAGGTGACACGAACCTGAGAGCGAGAGGGATGTCGAGCGGTCCAAGGAGAAGACACGAACCTGCGACCGGTTCACTTGCTAAGACCAAAGAATCGACTTAAGGCTCGCCATCCGTCCGGTTTTCGCAAGAAAACTCCCACAACCGGGACATGCGTCCTTGACACGTCTTGTCGGAGAAGCCTACGTGTGAATGACAAAATACGAAGACCAAAACCAAATCGAATCTACATTTCTACGTTCATGCATTTTGGTAGTAAAACTACAACTGTGGAAATTTTTCCACGCAAGTAACTATTTCTCATGATTATTCCGGGCGTAATGACCGTGTACTACAAATACAAAAGATGACTTACCACCCCAGGACAATTGGTGCAGAAAGAAGGAAGATGGACTGTTTCACTCACCTGCAATAAAAATAAGATAATCAGTAAAAATATTTCTACACATTACAATGAATCTTAAATTCTCTACGATAAATACATATAAGATTTAAAAATAGCACATTTTCAGATAAATATTTATTAGTTATGTTCCTGAAGATTAGGATCTATTCGTAGCAGCTCATTGGTACAGTAGCATAATTCCACTCTATAATGAGAATCGACATGAGATCCTTTATGAGGTCATATGTAGGTGTGTGACAATCTTTTTTAATTCTGATGCAATCTATGTATCACACTTATGTTGTAATTGTTTCAGTTTTAGCAAAGAATATCTCAGAGGAGACCGAAATAAAAGATAACATATTCCTAATCTTCTTCATTAAACTAAAATAGCTCTAGTCTAACGATTCGCGAAATATAAAATCCGAGAGAAAGAAAGGTGTTTCTCGTAAGCCCAAAGGCTGATTGAATCCTCAACTCCATCATTAGCTACAGAAAGCTTAGAGGAGATGATGCGAATAGGTAAATTAAGGAGTGAGGTAGGATCCTCCACTATCCATACTAAATTAGAATGCTGCATGGAGGCAAAGTACACAAAATCGAGTATACTGAATTACAAAGTAAAGAGAAGATTCCTATGTGAAACAGAAAAACTAATTGATGTAAAAAACATGACGTTCATTTCAACAAATCGAGGATCGGATAAACTATTTGAAGCTCTACTCAGTGAGAAAAGAAAGTTTTCGGGGTCGTCTACACTCCACTAATCCTTCCCACTCTCACGAAGACTACGGAAATTTCGACCTAAAGGGAGTGCGAGCTGAATCTGGTTCGTGGTCGGACATAAGGTGCATGCGGTGAAGAGAAGAAAGAGGGACAGGTTTGAGAGACCAATGGATCAGAGGGGTGGCGGAGCGGGTAGCACCTGTGGCTACCATAATACCCCATCCCACGCGCCATCCCGTTCCGCTAAGGGCACATAAAAATCACCCGACAGGCCAGACGAGGGAGTCATTACACTAGTCCCGATATCTATTTGCGTGTTGGGACCTCGGCAAGCAGTGCGTGAGTGACCGCTCGCGTGATAGGCCTTTCTCTCTGGTCTGCTCTGCTGGGAGAATATGGAGCAACCGCTCATAAGATTTGGGGGTCCCTTGAAGTCATGCATACGCTCATAAAACCTCACAAACGGATACACGCACCCGTAAATCTAATGTGAGCCATATAATAAAAATAGGCAGATTTATAAAAAAAAGTTTTTATTGTCTTCAACAGAAATTATTTTAACAATCAAACTTCGTTTGGGTATATTTTATCCCACTAATCAAGGCTTTTCAGTAGTTTTTCTATGTGAAAGAGGAGGACTGCACACAAATTGTAAAAATGATACGGGAAGACCTGTGAAAGCCTATTCGGAACTAAATTTGTTAATTATGATGAAGATTTTCCCACAAAAATTCATGTTTACCCTTTGCAGGGTATTAAATTTACTTGACAAATTTTGTCTGAAGGTATGGTACTTGATATGTTTGGAGATTAAAAATAGTTTATCTACATAAATTTTGAATGTGGAATGAATAGGCCTTCTGCGTAACATAGTATTACGCACAGCTTAAACCAAATAATCGCAGAAAATCATTTAACCGTATTACATAAGATTATACGTTCGAAAACAATTCCTCAAGGATATTTCTTTCTTACCACCAAAGATAAATGACAATACTAAGTAAAATGGTAGATAGACCTTGGAGTACTCTGTTTCCCACGCCGCAAGATAGCTAGAAATTCAATCGTAAGCTATGCAGAAAGTATAAATCTCATTCGAGGAAAATCGCGAAACATCCCTTGGCTCACAACGACTTCGAAATTTCATTAAAATTTGAATAAAAAATCTACGTAACATGTAATAGGTTGATGTTCAAGAAAATGGGATAATACATTATTCTCTTGCTTCTTTTGTGATTTATTTATGAGAAAGTAGAAGAAAAGCTCATCTTTAATAATCCTGTTTTTCTTCGGTTATTCAAACAAACACAAACAGCTCTACTAACAAGATAAAATAAATATTTACTATTCACGAAAATTATGAGTAACAATTTTTCCTCTAAATTGACTATTTTCTGGCCTATTGGGAGTCTTTGAGCGGCAAAGCTGCAATATTATCGGAAGTGCATAAGTTAGAGAATTCTGTAGAAATAGGAAATAAGAGGAAGAGGTATTTTATGTTCGAAACTGTGGTAGGGCGGTGAAAAGAGAATGAAAGGGTAGGACATGTCTGAAATTGGAGTTGACTAGGAAAAAAGGCACTTTTGAAAACCATTTCCGATGATATTTTAGAGGAATGGATTGAACCTACGGAAATAGAGAACGACTTTGAAGAAATTTCAGTCCCATCTTCCCACACTCCCATCCCGTGTGGTTTCCCATTTTTTGCGTATCAGTCTCCGATATCCAATGTTCATTCCTTCCGTGAGAGGAAAAATTATACGAATTTGTGGAGACATAAAGAGGCCATTGATGCATGGAAAGTAAATTAGTCTGGGAGAATAATTTGGAAAGGTAGCACTTTGACACGTGAAAAAAATATACTATCGTGTCCTCTAGGGATTTTTGATAAACGAGGAAGTCGAAGGAAAATAATGAAGACGTAATGAAAGACTAAGTGGAAGAAATTGCATCTCCGAAGATTTTTCGAGGTAAGTACGAGGGCGTAAGAAGAGCGAACGAAACCGTTTCAATAACTCGGTTATGGAAGTTTTGACGGAGAAAAACGCAAGACAAAATCTGCTTCGTATTAACGCAGAGGCCTTCGAATGCTAACTTTCTATAAAACCGAAAGTACTCCTTACCCCATCTGAATTCGGCTTAGAGCTCGGATCGGGTTCTTCAGACAGAAATCCACCGCCACCCCTAAATGCTTCAATAATTTCAAATGAAAATAACTAAAGTGAAGTAAGTTCATAATTATAGATTAACAATAGTTACAGTGTCACAGTATCACAAAAATTTAATGAAAAAATTGAAAGGTCAAAATATAAAAATACAGAATAAAAGAAAAATATAAAATAGAAAAATACAATAATAATGCAAAGTAATATAATATACATTAAAGATAAATCTGATCATACGAATTGATCAAGAAGGAGAAATAGATAGAGCAATATATTATAAATGAAGTTGGAGAAGATGTAAGACAGCTTAGCAATTGAAAGACGATATCTAGAGAAAAGGATTAAAGAGTGAAATCATGTTGGACAGGAAAGCATACGGAGATAAAATAAGAAATGTAGATTTTGAATTTACCCTTAACAATACTTAGGAAAAAATTAAAGCCATTGTGGGTTAAACATTCAGTGAGAGTTACGATATCGGAGAATCGATAAGGAAATTACATTCCTAAAAATATGCAATCAGCTCGTACACTACCAAAGGTAATTCATCAACACAAGCATTCAAAGCTGTAACTACGAATATCAGAACAGTGAAGAACATATTAAGATTTACAAGCACAGATATTTCGGCCAAAGCAAATTATTAACATGGCCTTGGGACTGATTCGAAATGAGGTAAAATCTCCTAGCTTCATTACTCTCTTACCAAGACACTTACTTAATCTCTTCTCCAGTAACGCATTAACGCAAAGGAGATCGAGCACTACGCACGTGTGAACTGAAACTATCTCTTTTGCAGGCAAAATAATTTTCGCCTTTGGTCGACTATCACCGCAATTTTCGCTGCCATATTGACAGTGAAGTATAGCGCAAGGATGTGGTTAACGTAAGATGATATACTTGGCGATAATGGCGTTTTTTGTCCACCTCGTATTCCGCATGATAATTTCCTCAGTTTTCTTCCCATAAAAGTAGGAAACCTATCAGAGCGAAGCAGCGGACTGTTCTGCAAACAAGGACAAACCTTTTCGCAGGTGATTGCCAAACCGCCGGAAATTTCTGGACGCTTCGACTGGGAATGCATAAATGAAAATGAGAAATCGGAAAAATCGAACAGTGAGAGGTCTAAATGGAGAGAAAAATCAGATCTGCGTAATGACATCGATGAAACGAGATAAATCCCATCCAGGTAGGTACCCTATCCACCTGCTGCCCATCGCGCGAACTCGCGAGCGATTCACGCAAGCCCGCTGTCCGCAGGCTATGATTCCCAAGGACGCGTTAGAGCTTTTTGATTGCATCCACGGATGAAACCGCAAATGAAGTTAGGAAGAAGGAATGTGAATGTGGGAAAGTTAAAGAGAAGCAGGGAATATTTCTTCATGACCGCTTGGGGTGTGAACAAAACGTAATACTACGCTACCTAGAAAGGAAAAAGTATAATACCAATCGAGGGCTCGCTGAAAAATTACGCTTTTACAGGCTGTGCGTAAAGATGCTTCCCCCGCCTGACCCAGATCAAATAAAAGGCCTTAATGATTTGGAAACTTCCGATCAGCCTGAACTCGAACATGGGATCCTGGGGTGGGGACAATAGTACGCTAACCACTCTGCTACCGCGGTTAAAGCTAAACGGCAAATATCTAAATGAGAATTAACATCGCAATTTTCCTCACAATGTTTATAAAATGGTGATATTTCACAAAACAAACTTACCGAATGATATGCTTGAAGGTGAACGGTCTGAGGACTGGTGTACAATGTTACAAATTTTAATAGTAAAATAATTTCAGAATGTACCAAGCTTTAGTTTAATCCTAATTGTATGATTATATATTTTCAGCTTGATAAAATGTTTCATTAATAATCCATCTTCTTTTCTGCCTTTTTTTTCTGGATATTGGTGGATCTTACCAAGATTAATTTTATTGGTGGATGGTCATGGTAACTGTTGATTAGTATTCCATAAATGTAGTACTAATGCAACAAGAATTGTTTGAATATTGGACAAGCCATTACCTAAGATACTTCCGAATGTTCCAACAATACAAGTTTGCCTCAACGGAGTAGTAATTTTTTAAGTAGTTCGACAGCTGAGTTCATTTCACATATATGGGACCCCACCGGGAATCGAATCCGGTACCGCTTTCGGCGCAGGCAAACATGTCACCTACTTGACTATCCGGAAGCCTAGTTGCCGTAGTTCTGAACAATACTTCATAGGGTCTTTCTCCAGGGAACCACACCGGAAAATTCAATTCACGGAAAATTCTTACACGGACACATACTGGCGAAGAGGGAACATTTTCATCATCAAAATAAACACATAAAAGTAATACTCCGTAAATTATGGCAACGAATCGGTGGCGACGAAACAGCGGTGGCGTTGCATACCATTCCTAATACGCTGCCAGAGGAGATGAATTATAGTTTGGGGGAGAAGTTGATAATGGGAATGGGCGGTGTCACTACAGTATTTACACGCTCCGCCGCGGACAGGCTGAAAAACCACAGAGGAAAACTATCCCAAGGGTGAGAGAGATAAGTATTAAAGTTTGAAAACCGCAGTATATACGTGGTTCGAACCCCATCAGGCTACGGAACGGAGCCTTCAAGATGACGCTCCCCCTTCGGGCGAGGAGCCGGAGACAAAAAACTATGGGAGGGAAGACGGGCAAAAACAATCGGAACGTCTGGAGATATCCGAACGGCTGTGGGCTGCGGAGGATGGGATATATAATAACAATAATCACCCGAGGCCCCTGGCTTTCTGAATGCTTGGCAAGGAGACGTTGGACCCAACAGAAAAAAAAAACACGAGAATGAGATTCGAGCTCGTTTTCTTTCCGTCTCGAACGTGTTTCCGTTTCGCTCGGACAGATCGTGTGAGACATCGGAAGATCTCGAATGTAAGCTCCTATGGAAGATTTCCTCGGTTTCCCTCTTTCCGATGCAGTGCCACTTGTTCCGGAGACAATAGGAACAATGTGTTCGCGGAGAAAATTCCGATGGTTCATTCGAAAAGGGGAATCTGGAATCGCTTCGCTCCTTCCCCTTTTCTGTAATTACGGACCAAGTGCTTTTATCTCGTTAGCAAAGCTTTCCGCTACGTGAGGTAGTGATGTATTCCCCATTAAAACGAGCTTTTCGCGGAATAACAATGCCAAATGACGCGTGAATATCTCCGCCGTACTTGCGGGCTACAAATTTTCGACCTGACGTGAGAATATTTGTCATCGATCATTAAAACACTTGTGAGTATTAATGTGCGAGTCCACGCTCTAGTAAGTAAACGAATACGCTGGTGTTCGTGCATAGATGTACAGAATACTCAGCATTTGAAGAAGGGTGAAAGGGAATTGCGGTTAAAACCAATGTACAATCTCAAGATGTTACATGATCAATACCTAACGAGAGAGACAGCAGAGGAATTCTATAAACACGAACGTTTCCTACTATTTGCGCACTTCTAACAGCCATTCATCCATGATATTCATCCATGCTCATATTCACTACATTAAATTACTTATTTAGTTAGAATACCATTCCATCGTTGGGAAAGAATTCTTCTTTTGATTCTGTTTGATACTGTTACAGGAATCTAAATCTCTTCTAGGTTAAGTCTTTCAATCTAACAGAAAAATTAGAACATCATTTTAGAATTAAATCTGATTTAAATTGCTATCATCAGTTATTTGAAATTAAAAAAAACTCTTCGTTTCATAGGAACTGGTCCCTATCCTTAACTGCCTCTTTTGCTATCATTTACACTAGAGAATTACAAAGATATAGCGACAGTTCATTTCAAATTGTATTTCCTGACTCTGAAACAACAGAGATCGCATAAAGATGCGCAAAATTTGTAAAAAAAAACATGTCTTTTTACTAATATAGTAGATAATCAGGAAGAAGCCAGTTAAACCGGGACAAAACCAAGGACCTACATAGGTAGGCTAGGATGCTAAACATTCCGTCACAAATGTCAGCAAAGTTTTAACACAGACATGAAAACATAATCTTATAATGAATGCTCATGAAGGGGCAAATTCCGCCTAGCACACTTCCATTCCTCACAAAAAAAGCTCACAAAGAGAAAGAAAGCTAAGATGGAGAGTCACAGAGAAAAATAATAAGGAACAAAATTCGCCACGCATTGTGCGTTTGTTGCAGGAGGCTATTTCGCAGCCCCGCCAATCAGACGCCATCTTCCGGGTGAGAGAAACAAAGAGGCTCTAATTAGGATATTCGAATCGGTGGGAGCTTTAATACGGAGCGGCCGATTGGGATGGGGAAAGCAGAACAAAACGGCCCTCGAATCCCTCACTCTTCCCCGCAAGAGATCAAAGGAGCGGCCGTTGAGGATGCAGTGGCCACATCTGCGGGAGGTACACGAAGTGGAAGGAGGAACGCAACAGCAGTCCACGTGTACGACAATCGAATGCCTCATCCCATCCACCCGTAGCAGAGGTAAGGAAGGACAAAACATTGGCATGGAGAGAGAGAAGAGGAGGAAGGGAAGTTTATGCGAGCGAAAACTCGCGGGCGAGGAACGGGGTGAGGAGTAAATGTAACTTGCAGAATGAGGGTTGAGTACGAAGAACATGGTTAACCCCTCCTACGAGGGAACTCTGATTGATGCCACTGATCAAACACGAGGGGATCGACGATTCTTAAAATTAATCAAGCCTCATTTTGATGATTTCCTTATAACCGACTACGTAGCCGATGGCGCAGTGGGAGAGAACTTATACTTATTTGAAAGCTGCATGTGAACTTACCGAGGACCACTACCGACTGCAAGAAATTCATACTTAGCTGTCCGATTACTTCTTCATAGTTATTTTTCTTGTTAAGATGGCTATTATTTGAGAGAGTCCGAATACATTTTTATATGTTTCATTTCAAATCAATTCATTTCCTTCACAAAATAAATCCTCGGTGGAGTAGGGATTAGTGCTGTAACCGAACGACTCCGAGATTCCGGGTTCGAATCCTTGAGGCATAGTTGAATTTTTATTTAAATTTTTAATGGTAATAGTGATTTTCATGGCTAATAATCGACCAATAAAGTCGTTATTATCAGCTCCTGACCTTAAAGTGGCAAAAATATAGATAAGATTAAGATATGAAAATACTAAAAATAAACCCCACAGGAAAGTGATGGAAATAGCAACAGAAGATTCCATTCATAGAGAGAACCATAACAGTCACAAGTTAAATAGCCACAGAATTTAGTGTGGTGATTAATTCCTAAATTCAATCAATCACCGATACAAATACCAGTCAAAGTAATTGAAATATGGCGCAGACAAGCCTGATAATAAAGGTGATTCAAAGGATAACAAGAATTCGAGCACGAACTGGACGTGAGTTGAGATTTATTAAAATTTTGATCAAATTATTCGGCATCCATAGGTGATCAACGCATCGGATGAACTCGATCGGGAGCACTTAGCGTAAAACCACGCTTATCTTTAATCCATCAAACAAAGACGTATAAGAGTACCCTTCCGACCGACGATCAAATATTCCATACATATTTATAACCTGCCGAGGGAGATGGATCTCCGCCGCTTGGAACATAATTAAACATAAGCAAAACTTATTCACCTATTAGGTATGCACTCGCATGAAACGTATGCGGAGTAGCATCGACCTGATAAGCTTGCACTCGCATGTTCTCTGCTCTCGACCTCTTTGAATGCAAGCGACCGAGGCGTTGAAATGTATAAGAATCGCAGGAATACTGAATGTACGGATACCTTTCCATGGGAACTCTTTCCCCCATTCCCTTTCGCTACTTAACATTCCAGGCTCATTTTGTACTCCCGCGCACGCCAAGGGGCTAGCCGTGAGAGAAAAGTGTGAGAATGAGTGGGAAAATGAGAGAAAGAGGAAAGTGTTTCTCTCCCTGCTCGATGGTGGTCCCATAGAACCGCTCCCGTACGCTAGGCCTTTTCGAGAACACGACTAAGAAAGTCCCCTTCACGGAACGGAAGTCGAAAGTCCAGAGAAGCGTGACGCCCGTGAAAAATATCGAAATATCTCCGAGCTGTCGACTACTGCCCATTCTACGTCGAGACGCGAAAATTTCCCCGACCAAATTGTTTTCCAACAACGCCGTTCTTGGCGTAGAGTTGCTGCTGATATTTTATGCGAGCCAGCCCGAAATTAGAGAAAAATCTCACGTAATGATCTAATCTGCTTCTATCATTCTTCGCCGAAACCACCCTCCTCTTCGTAAATGGTGGAATTGGGCTTCACTATCGCGTGTTTGTGGACGCGAAGGAACCGAGGCACTAAACTAAGATAGGAGACATCGACAGGTGTTGCGCACTACGACCACATTTTCCCATTAATGTATTAAATTGAGAGGGAATTATCCATGTGAAAGTGATGTTTATCCCTTTGAACCATGATAGTTTAAACAATTAGACTCCTGTGTTTTCTCGGAATACATCTAGCGCTCCGCCCGAAAAAAGATCAAAGTTCGACAACGTGTAACCCTAATTTTTCATTCCTTTCGGCACTCATCTCCCTCTGAATTCTGGTATTTCTTAGTGCTATTATGCTATTTTTACTACTAAGGCAGGTGATTGGCCACATCAAATTAGTAACATATAACAGTAACATAATTACTTATTATTTTTGGACTGTTTTCTTTATTAGCACTTTAAATTTACTACAGTTATTGTGATCAATTTAAAAGTGAATGACAGTAAGAGTTTAGTAATCATAAATTGTCACTCAGAAATGATTAAGTATTTAGCAATTCTTTCCATTGTTGGCAGTAAAGATCACGCTAATGAACATGGAAAATATTTTCGACGATCAATTATGAATTAACGCTTTACTAAATTAAAAAGTTCAGTCAGCTTCAAACAAAGTAATCCAGGACTCAGAATCCAATGTAATTCGAGGAGTCGATGGAAACAAAGATGATTTGCCGCTTCACCAAAAATTGCTACAACAATGTTTAATTATCACATTTGTCTTTAAAATAATAAATAACACTTAAATAAGATAAAATTCGTCATCTAAATAGTTTTAAAAAACATTTCTTTTCAGACGACTCTTGGTCGCCTCTGAAGATGGATGCATAGCACTCAAAATACGTATGAGGCGTAATTTGAGATTCTGCCCTTCAAAGACTTTCGTTGCGCTTTTGTCCTCAAAATTGCGGTCGGAGTAACATACTTATGAAGCCTCTCTGTCCCCTACACCATTTGTTCAGTTTCAAACGTTTGCTTTCATTTTTATATTACACACAAATAGTTTCGAAAGCAAGCCAATTTTAATTATTTGAAAATTTGGTGATTAATTATAGCCAAGTCAATTTGGCCAATCACTGACACCCGGTGTGTCCCAGGAATTTTAATCCAAATAATACTTGAGGATCAAAATATAAGGGTAGCCAAGTATTTAACTTATGCTTCGAGGATTACGGGATGAAAAACGATAAAAGATATCGATGGATTCTCTCAACATTTAGGTGACGTCTTCGAGAAAGCCCCCTCACCTTCTCGGTCACTATGCAAGTATTCATCGCCCTCAATATCACACGCATAGCGCGAATTCGCCCTTTCGTCCTCCTTTTGCCTCCTCGGCCACTCGTCTTTGAACCCGCTTCCGCATTAAGTAGCCTTGGCTGCCTTAAAAATATCCACCTTCGGCGCAAGAGATGCGTAGGACTTGAGTGCGCCTTCTTGTTGATTGGATGAAACGCGAATTTTATGATGCAGGAAACAGATACTTATCTACCGATGCAAATGTACTAACATGCGCCCATAAGAGATCATCAACAGAAAAGCGTACGTAACAGTTATTTCTTGTTTTATTTTCCTTGAGTGATAAGGATTCTACATCTCATTTGTGGATAATCGCGTAGATGTTACGACCTTCTATGAGATGTTCGGCTTCGTTTGGTGTCTAAAGCGGAACTTGGCTGTGGATTTATAAGTATAATATTCATTATGAATACATATGTTACACTGCTGTTTTAAGTCTCGATGTAATTTTGAAGTTTTTCGATGAGAAATACTTTCATTTAACACTTGGCTTATTCTTTTTGTCTATTTTACATGATTCTAAGAACAATAGATATTCGACCTATTGAACGTTCATGAAGGGACGAAAAGTCAATTATATGAAACGACGAACGAGAAAGACATCAAAGCAAATTACATGATTTTTTTTTAATATGCCCGTAATCGAAGGAATGTTATTCTTCCGAGATGTCCCGAAATTCCACGACAACAACTCATTACTACCATTGTAAATCTGATGTAAGCAAAGCCAATACCTCGAGATAATTAAAAAAATGTTAAACCCAACTAAAAAATATGCAGTGAATAATAGAGTCAATAATAGAAGGAAATATCGAAAAGTCTCCACAATTCCCCTACAAATCCAAAAAGAGCACACCCCCAGTTCCGGAGACATCCCCCTCCCCTTGCTGATGTTGAAAATGAGCAATATTCTTAACTCAAGACGAGGAGCTCAAACTAATACGTAACTAATAATAAAATGTTCCTAAGATAACTTTACATCTTTTGGATTTTCACGGCAACAGTTTATTAAAGAAAGCCAACCGTAGATAATAACGGGATCATAACTTGGCTTATTCTTTTTGTCTAGTTTACATGATTATAAGCACAATAAATATGCGACTTATGGAATGTTACATAATTTATATTTACTCCATGGAACTGTTTAAACATAAAATTGCTTTCCACAAATTTAAACCAGATCCTATATTTTTAAGGAATAAAGCATTACATAACAATGATAAATATATGAAATTGTCAAAATATTTATCTTAAGGACAGAAAAATACTGGTTTATCGCTAGCAAAGTTGTTCAAAAACAATGTTAAGCAAGTTAAGCCCTCCTCGACGCCTCTGAGCCACTTTCTATCGTCATCTGTCGTCTCCAAACATTACATCCAACGTGATGTATAAACAATCTGTCAACTGAAAAATTCTCATTTGAAAAACTGAAATTATCTTACAAAATTAAAAGTACTAAGTCAAATCTGGTGGAATTTCATTTTTAAAAACGAAGAAAAAATCAAAGATTTACTTTCCATAGAATTTAAATTCTGTGGAAAGTAAATCTTTGATTTTTTTCTTCGTTTTTTGAAATTATCCTTTTAAGTGTGAGTGTTTATGTCACTACTTAGATCTAAACTATGAACTAATTTCTTAACGTAAGTTTTGCATATCTTCAGATTATCTACAGTGGTCTATTTTCGAAGAATTTGACCTTCGAAGAATGATAGTTCAAAGAATTGATTTTCGAAAAATTTGCTAGTAACCGATAATTACGGTTCTACTGTAGTTGTCATTTAGTATAGCTATACATAACGCTACCGTAGACTGCTATCCCATAATAAGTTTATTTATGCGCCCTTGCAAGAGCATCGCTCCCTTATGCTTCATAAAAACTTATAAGATAGTAAAGAGTTGAAAAAAAACAATTTAATTCTTTTCAATCTCTTTAAGGCACAAATTCATTCGAAGAAAAATATTAGAGCCTGAATTCAAAAATCAGACTTCACCCCATACTTCAAACGTCACATCCGACAGACGAAACAAATCCCCGCTATTCTCACTAAATCATCCCGATCCTAAGAGATCCGTCCGTAAATGCCTAGATCCCGCAAACCCCTTCGTACACCATTCCACCTCCGCCACTGCCATCTTCCCCGCAGTAAATCCTCTCCCGATCTCCCTCCCGCTGCTCCGACTGACATAACTAATGCGTTTAACTGTTACGTGTGCTCCGACTGGTCCACCATCGTCCTCATAGGTGATACTTAAAAGAAAGCGGAGGCAAAAGGTGGAAGAGAAGCCGGAAAACGAACGGGAAGATCCTGCACCGCCACCGCGAAAGACAGGCCTTCGAAGTCCCCGGTAGATCTTCGGAAAAACGGTAAAAAAGCAGCCCGGCTCGCATTGCGTGAAGAGAACATTCTTAGCAAGTGGCTACAGAGGAAAGTGAAGCGTCAGGTTTAGACTTTTTTTACAACCATGAGCGAGGGACATTTTTTCCGTGGCTTTTTTCTTTTAACCCGAAGTCTCTAAAGAGATTTCGGCTACGCCCTCTTTCCTCGATCCGTTTCGAATCATCCTCGTTTAGTCGGTGGATGAAAAACTGTAAAACTATTGGAGGAAAAAACTGAGGTCCATCGAGGCGTGGAGAGCATCTGGAAGCAGGTGGGATTTTGAGTATTTCGATTTGGTGGTAAAAGAGATCGAAGGCCCTAATGCTTGAAATTAAATAGAGAGATAAATTACGAGAATTAGGCTATAATGATGCTATAAATGGAAATATTCTGAAATCAGGTATGTCCCTTGCGAGAAGTTAAGGTTGAAAGAGTCATTTGTCCGGTAGGAGCTCTCTTGTGAAATGTTCTCATTGCTCTCACCTCCTTGCAATGAAACCTTAATCACGATTGCCCAATTTCCCATTAATACGTCTATAATTGATCCATAAAACATAAATACTCGCAAGATTCAAAGCCAGTTTTAATATGCCTAGTTTCCGTTCTATTATAGCAAACAGCCAAAAACATCAACTGCAAGAAACGCAAGAGATATTTCCTTTTTATATCGCCGCAGAGAATTTAGTCGACGATAATATGCAAATAAGCTATTCAATCTCTGGTGAGATTGAGTTAGTTAAGTGTGCCATTTCAAAGAGAGAACGGCACTAGTAAATAGCCTGAGAGAATCATAGCAGAACACGTTACCTTAAAAAGCTCCCAATTCTCTTGAGAAACTTCTAATACATAACAAATCGAATCGCTTTAGTACAGGAATGAGGAATATTAATGATAATTCGAAGCTGTTTTCCTCTCCAGGAAGCATCAGCCGAAAATCCATAATTCACGATCAATTTTTACTTGTCAAGGATATACACAGGTTATATTATTTATAGTGCATAGTAAGAAAACAGGACGTTATGTTCGATATGTTAATCCAATAATGGCCTAACCTCAAGAGTTTATACATTCTTCATTCAATAAAGTAATATATAATCCTATTTTCCTGCGAATTGCTTTTTCATCATGGGTGTTGCAAGAGGCTTGCTACAAATTGCTAGGCAAACGGCTATGCAACTGAAATTAATGTCAACTATTCCGATTTACCTTGCACTTTGAAATACATTGTTGAATTCGATGGATATACGAGTACAGAATCGCTTCCAATAACAGAAACAAATCTTGAAAGATGAAGTAAAAAAATTATCTTTTTCAGCAGAGAAAAACAGTGACGCGGAAAAAAATTCTTACTGTCACACTCCGTCATGAATCTTCTGTGATAAATTAATAAGCATGGGCTAAATATCCGAACGATACGCTATCATCTGTGTTAACATGAACTTTCAGCACTTATCTGCCACCAGACACATTATCCGGCTTTGCAACAGATTATCAGAAATAGTTTCCCAACAGAGAGGAGCAAAGCAAAGAATTCTCAGCATTGTGATACCAAGGGAAAGAAGCGACTTATGTCCTTGTTACGGCCCACTTCGCAAGCTTGGAGCCATCTGCCTAGTTTACCTACCATCATCGTCGACTTCCTTTGAAAGGTAGCCACCAATATTCATAATTGGCACTAGTAAATTCGATCAAATGCTATTTCAATTTATGCGTCGGAGACGAACTGGGCGAGCAATTGGAGGTGTAACGGCTACAGAGGAGTGAGAAAGAGGGCTGTTAAGAAAATTAAATCGGTGCTCTCGAGTGCTGTACGATGTGACGAAAGGGAGATTGTGGCGCCCTGAGCCAATTGTGCGGGGGATCTACATTTTTAAATCGCGTTTGGTAAAGCAGGCCAAGTTTATGGTGTCGGGTCACGACATGGGAAAGTAAAACGAGCAGCAATGTAGTTGAATGAAAGAGATACATTCTAATCAAATGATCTTCCCATTATCTCTCAAAAGGATCAAAACGACGAAAAAATTCTTGATCAAGGGCGGCTTGCAGGGTACATATGTAGATGTAGACATAATGATTAAGAATGAATCTCGATCATTCTTTGTAAGCATTTTGTTAACGATAAATTCCCGTTAAAATATTACACAGCATTTAAAGAAAAAAAAATATTTTATGTACCGTAAATTCCCTGCTTTAATTTCCATATACAGCAAACTAATGTTTCATAAATATAATAGACTCTGTTCAATATATAATTGAAAGTAATGTCTCCCGTTTTAGTCAATCAATCAATCCTTGCTTCTGGCGGTTAAACATCAACGGATGAAAATGAAGGTAACCTTGCTAGATTAAGTTTGAGTTAATCGCAAGATTGCTAAGGTTTGTATATCCGCAAAACAGATTCCCTTTTGACGCAGAATATATATATGCAATAAATAGTTCTTTACTTTAAGTTAACCTTTGAAAAGACTTATTTATCTTTACTTCGCCCGAGTAAACTGACTTTATAGTTTGAGAAGCGAAAATAGGGCTTTATTGATTAATTCAATTCGTAATACCAAAGATAAACGCATCACTTTAACGTTTTCCTAACTTTGAAGTGTTTATCTAGAATGGAATAACAACTCTTGACTAAATATCAGTGAAATTCCATACTTAACCATGTCGATGACGTTCTGCTTCGACAAAGTAAAGAGAGAAGCGACGTGACGCACGAGCGGAAAATCTATAGCATTGATAAAAACTCGGGTCCACAATTCCGGCATTTCCAGATACGCTTTAATTTACGAAGGGAGCCGGATGCTCCTTAGATGGGCGGAGACTTGAACGACAGCAACGGCTGCGCTATCCGGACCACCATGGTCGCGTCCTCACGTTGGCAGCCTTGTCTTCTAAACCCGCACTATTTATATGTAACGAACGTATCTTGCGAGCTAGGAGACGAAAAGGAACAAAAAACGGCCGTGATAAAAATTCCGCTTCTGGATTGATATGCGGAGGAATTTTGCGACCTTGGCGACAGTTGCGCTTCCCTTATGCGCGAGACTACGAACGATGACTCTGAGGAAATGTAATGTAATGTATAGAGGAAGTACTGAAGAAATAATCGTTGAAAGGAAAGAGAGGGTCGGAGTTTCTGAGGAGTCACAAAAACTTAGGGGTGGGTACGTAGCGAAAAGGGCTTGCAAATACGGCTAAATGAAAACATCTCCGGATAAGTTCTGAAAAGAATCCATTTTTGGCAAAACGCGCTTATGAAATGGTATTTTAAGCATGTTGGTACAAGTCATTAGATGGTACTCGTCAGGTATGAATAATTTCATTACGTAGCAAGGTCGGAGTACGGAAGAAAGCTTCTCAATATTCTCAAGCTTTTAGCAGGGTTCGTCAGTAAAGAAGTCTTGAGTTCTAGTGGAAATATATTCCGGCAAGTACATAGCTGAGTACGTAATTAAAACGCGTTCTGCAAATCCTTTGCATAATCCTGCGTGTCAGATACGCTATTGGCATCTAGAATTTTACATACATTGGAATAAGTATTACTTCTCCATGATCAGCATTAACACATAAATTGAATATTAAAATCTCCCTAGCAGCAGGGAATTTGCTGGTCTTGTCCGTGATACAATTGTATATTACCTACTGCATAGCTAAATTTCAAATAATAATTTTAAACACATTCGGGATAAAGGCAGCAGGATTTTCCCCACATATTTCAAGAACAATGGGGCGAACTACTGCTACCCTGTATTACAAGCGAGTAAAAGACTCGAGAGGAAAGAACTCTCAATAAAATAGATCCACGTTTGAAGAAAGAGGCCGTCGTTTATGGCGCAAAATTAAAGAAGAATGTCGATTACTTCTCTCTCCATTTTACGACTTTTTTACCGGTATAAAACAATTAGTGAGAAATAAAACGATACTCGAGCTATTTCAGGTTGAAAAATGTGAGAATTTTCCCCGTGAGGAAGCGGGATCAAGGGACAGAAAGTGCGTGACGAACCTATCACCAGCAGCACTTACAGGTTATGAGGAGTTGTTAAAGGGATGAAAGCTTGAGATTTCAATCTTCCCCCAAAATAGGGAATGACGAAAAGAAAAAGCAGTGGAACGAGGCTCAGCAATACATTTCTATTACACCATCTCCCTCATCTAGAAGATTTACTAAAGCACAGCTGCAGAGAACGCTTGCTTTGACTTGATACTGCCAAAATACGTGGTGGAGTTGGTCCCTTTTCCAATTTCTTCGGAATCCGAATCATTGATTCCCAACTTTCTTGTCGTACTTATCTCTTTCTCCGGACAGCTTCCTTCATATATACATGAGTTTTTGTCAGCATTATTATTCTTGAATATTTTACAATTTCAACGAGGAAAATCACAACAAAATGTCACAATTAAATAAATAACGTCTTTATTAAATCATATGAGATCAAATAAAACTGATAAAAAGTGAAATATAGGAGCCCCGAACGCCATAATTACCTTCTACTTGTCATCTGCTTAAGAAATATATGCAAATTTCCATTCCTTAGCTGAATATCGAATCGATGCCCTGTTCTCCGAGGAAAAAACAATTTTCGACGTGAAACATCTGTTGTCTGATTGAGGTAATGTATTATGGACGCACAGAAAACATTACCATGCTCCTGTGACACGGGTAACTCAAACTACATCACCATTATAAAAGAAAAGGCATTTCTAGAAAATTAAAAATCAGGATAGTGGTATCACCACCTAAAAGCATCATCCATCGACATTTCTGCTCTGGCTTCTGGTGATCACTCTCTGATGGTCGCATTCCACCCCGATTAAGATGTAATCCTCACCCTCCATTAACGTGTCAAACAGAAAAAAATGAGAAATGCCTAAGTGGTAGATAGGGAAAGAAATTAAACTTCCCCAGAAAGAAGGGAGAGTCATCGCGTCGCGTAGGTGCTTTACACTTGAATCTCTGATATCCTGGAGAAAAAGCAAGCAACCGAAATAAGACGTCTTCATCCTCTCTCAGATCCTCATTTCAACTCAACCACTTCTTGGGCGTTTCTTTTACATTATCTTCCGCTTCCACGGCTCAATTTCATCGTCACCTTCATGTCCCCAGCCACTCCCCCATGCACACTAGATTCTCGCGACCATCATTCTCTCTCCCCCACAACACGTCAACGGTGCCATTCCTAGACAATCTTCATCTCACTTCATCCAACCCCTTTATTACTTATTTCTCACTCTCTCCAATTTTATTTCCACTATGCATCACTTCCACGTTCTATCTCGCATTCCTCCTTATCTCAGCTATTAAAGCCTTTTCCGCTTATCTTTTGTCTTAAACTTCTTACGACTTGGAAATAAATCGACCTAATCAACCGTCTCCTCACTGCAACTTTTCATTCTCACTTTTTTCCAGTCACTTCTCTATACTTGCACTCTTCCTCTGCATCTCCCAACTTGATATCCCTTTTAATAAATTTTCATTTTTTCCTGCACTATATAGATCTCTAATCATTTTCTAAACCCGACTAACTTAATTCCTTCCATTTTCCATCCATAATAAACATTTTTTACCTCCCGTTTGATTACACAGTTTTTCTTTACCACGAGAAGCGAAGATATGAAGCTATTTGCTATGATAATAAATACTGATACTGATATTGTTTCATAAATCTTGCATTCTAATTCGCATTCTACCCACCCATCATTATTAATTCATCAGTCACCCCACCTTTACCTCATTGTAGAAAAATTGTTATTTACTTCATATCGTTTCTCAAACCTCCATGCTAGGACAATTAAAGTGATAGTAAAAACAACAAGGCAAGAACAAAGATATCCGATTAGCCTATACTAGATTCCGGGAACGGCATTGGATCTAATCACCCTTCTCCATGTTTTGCAAATACCCATTCTTAAACCGGCTCGTTCAATTTGCCTCACACCAAGACAGCACGAGGTGTATCGATCGCTTCGTCTTATGACGAAATTTTCCGTCGATGCCTGATGGATGGGTCTTCGCCCTGCTCGACGCTCCACCATCCTTCGACACAACGACTCATCGTTGTAAAAACAAAACACTCGGGCAGCCTCAGCTCCCAACCGATGACCCATCCACCCCCGCGTGATCGGTGACTGATACACCTATTAACAGTTCCGGCAAAACTTTTTAAGCACATCCTGTCTGAGCAAAGGCCAATTTATTTTCCCGACCCCTCTAAAATGGCGGAGTCTTCGCCCCAACCCGCTGACTACGTCTGAGAGCGGCCAAAAGAGACAAAAAACAAGGACATTTATTTTAAGGTGCCAAACCCCACACTCCCAAAAACTTCGAAAAAGCCTCTCCTTCTTTCCACGAGTCACACCTCCTTAGAAACCCCGACATTCTAACGAGAGGACACTCCTTCCCCTTACCTTTCCGCCACGGAGTGAAAAGGGAGGTAAAAAGATGAGGCATTAAACGCATAATCCGGTCTCGCATCGCACCATCCCACGCCGTATCGAACGGAATCCTCAAAAATTTTCTCCAACTTTTCGCATTTCATTCGTCACCTCTTCCTCCAATCCTCAGCGGACTCCGCAGACTTCTGTTTCGACTACCAATATAGGGAACGAGAATTTGAATAGTGTTGAAAAATTTTGAAGGTCGAAATGATTGAAGGAATGCCCACGTGAAAGGTGTCTCTCATTGCAGAGCCGCTAACCCTCCAGTTCAACGAAAAAACATTAAAATACAGTCGTGGTTTACAAATATACTACTTCCTCATTATTTTAAAAACCTCAGCTGTAGTTTGAGAAATTTATTTCAGGTGTTGTGACAGTTGGCGGAAAACTTTGTCTGTGACAGTACAGACAAAGTTTTCCGCCCAAAAGCAAGATGATTGAACCCCTCCACCTTCAGATACCTAAAGCGTGACAGATGGGATGAAGGTGATCAGGCTAGAAGAGGGGCTAGGGAGTTCGTCGTTGCTTTCCTCAAAGAAAGGTATGACTAGAACTGTTACTTGTAACTGCAGAACAATAAACCCGAAGTTTTATGATAACATTTTTGGTCATTAGAGAGAAGATGAAAATAAAATGTAAGACGTTTGCCTCGGTGTGACATGAAATGAAGAATGATTAAGATACTCACTCCAAAGAAACATGCCCTTATTTAAAAGAATAAGTCAGGTATAATTGATCAATAAAGTTATAAATTCAATATCGACATATAGTATCTAGCGGCGCATGCGTTTTTCTTTAAGGAAAATACACTTTTGATTAATTTCTACGCTTTCTCTAAGGGTTATTTTTCATAATTCTTTCGCAATTTTTGGATCAATACCGGCAGATTCAATCCCCCATCACCTTGATAAAGAAACATTGAGTTAACATGCAATCAACTTCCACGATACACTGAGGTGGATAAAAATAATAAACGGATCCCAAAGATTTTTTACTAACAAATAGTCTCAAGATGATGATGTAAGTAAAGTATTAAAATTATGGTTAAAATAAACTGATGATTCCGCGTTGGAAAAAAATGTCTGTTAATTCGTGAAAATTCTACGTAAAAACGTTTCATGAAAATAGAGTAAAAATGTTAACACCCTTAGTAGTTACCTTGAGTTATCATACTAACTTCACTCTACCTCTATAAATACACCCCATTTAATAGCAACATCAGTATCTCCAGTTTAAATATTCCCGATTCAAATGCCCAACCCACCTGGAGTAAAACAAAAGAAGGGAAAAAACAAATTTCTTGCTAAGATCTTCCGGAACAGGCGTTTAAGTCTCCCAAGTGTATGTGTATGCGAGCTCCACATGTATGCGTGCCTGCAGAATTAACGGGTGAGATAAATGTAATGGAATGTGTACGCTTGTTTTCTGAGAGTGCATGACACCTGCATCTAGAGGAAGAAACGTGTTACTTTATTGATGAATCTAGGAATGATCTCTCATCTCTCATCCTCTGCTACTTTCATCGCTTTGTTTCTTTAATCTCTCTTTAAAAGTTGTTCTCAACCGTCCTTCCGCTGCCTTATAATACAATCTTCCCGAAGAAAATAATTCTCGAATTAGTATGGATGTGAGAATTACAGGTAAACACTGAAGTATTAGAGATTTGCTTTAAGCGTTGCAATTGATGACTCGGTGTTTTTCTTTTGTCTTATCGACATGTGATATTTTCTCTGGAATGTCAGTCATTCGTGGTTGAAGATGAGCGACCATTTCCAATCACTAATGGCCGTAAATAGAATGATTAAATAAAAAGATACTAATTCTGCAATTCTAGAGTTAGCCAGCCCTCTATCGTTACAAAAGATCAGCCACTGGGTTCGCTAAATCGGTAAATAGTAGTTAAGGATCCAGTCAAATGTTGAAAAACTCAGCCCTCTATTTATGCAACTGAAACGTATAATTAATGACATTATGTTCTGCGTTAGAAAGTACATCCTGATCTAGAACCTTAAGGAAAGTTTAACTTATTTTTAAAGGTGACAAATGTGAAACTAAACATGATAGATGTAATCTAAAGATAACTATTCGGTGAATTTCAGCTACAATTTTAATGGAATCCTGTAAGACTAATCTAGATACGACAGATATACTCATAAGGCATACCTATGAGTGATTAATATTTATTTTCAGGATAAATACATTGATGAAAAGACACTAGGCTCACTGAATCAGACATGTCCTTGTAAAAGACAAACATTAATACAACTTTCAAACTCGACATTACTAAAGTAATCAACCTTACGAACGAGTCATTCTAGAAGGGAAATAGGATACGAAGTGATAAAACAAGAAAATCTCCGACGACAATAACTTTTTAAACAGGGAAACGAAATAGACAACCTTCCTATCGGCTCGTGAACGGCGTCATTGTTCCTTGAACTCAGAGGTCGCCGATGCCCCGCTGCGACTCGAAGCCTACGGAGTCATTAATAATTCATCCTTCTCTCCTTTTAATTGCGAGGGGTTTTGAAACATGTTAATGTGCCGTTTAAAAATGCGCCTTAAAAACAGAAACGATTTAAACATCGAATTACTCAAAGGAGTTAAATACAAAATGGGCCGACGAGGGACGGGAGTCGCGGATTCAAACGAAGATGTTAATCGCCTGCTTTCGGGAGGGGCAAAGGATAATTTACAGGTCAAACAGTCTTAGAGACCTAATGTATAAATTACAGTGATTATTTTAAGGATAATGTTCCCCGATAGCGCCTCCAAATTTCATCTTAACAATGGTTGCTCGGGTGACACCTTTAATAAATTCAAAACTCGAACAATAGTCCAACGCGTACCCATTCACTTGGAGGAAGCGGTCATTTTCCAACGATTCATAAGTGCATAATCACGTCGCGTGGGACAGACAGCGGGGAAACACTGAGAGACGAGAATGGAAAAAGGAGTCCGCGAATTTTTCCAAAGATTGGCGACGAGAGCCAAGTTCCAGGGCGATCGGAGCGAAATAAAAAACCCGTGGCCACCCACAGGTTCGAGAATCTCTTTTTAAAGTCGCCTTGGCGAAAGATGCACGTGCTCTTACACAACCGCGAAAGCGGCGAACATTATGCATATGTGCAAGGGAGTGGACTCGCGACTGTCTTTCATCCCGTGACCTCCTCACTCCCATTCATAGACGAGGGAAAGCGTGTGTTTGTAGGAAACTTGTATGGGTGCCAGGTGGGTGGGAGAGGAAAGAGGAAAGAATGAAGATAGAAGGTCAGGGGGAGGGAAAAAGATAAGGCGAGAAGTGGGGAAAATATGCATCCAACCAACCCACGGGCATTCATCATCCATCTCCATCAATGAAAACTTAAGAAATCCTCAGCTACCGCGCTTGATTATTTACCGAGCAAAATGGATTATTAAGAAAAAGTAGCTCTTTGAAATCACTATGCCACAACAGCAGCATCCACTGCAGACACCGTGATAAAAGACACCCCTTTTAAATCCTGGCAAATATGAATAGGGCAGATAGTTTATTTTTTAATTCACGGACCCCGAGGGAAAGAAAGGACGCGATGCGATTATTCCTCCTCCAGAGAGACCTGCAATTTTTCCCTTTTCCCACACTGAAAAGGCTAATTCGATGAAAAATCGTCCACTTCTGCATAGATAACGCTGGTGGTGTTAACTCTTAGATGTTAAATCCCACTGCGACCACGTAGGTGTTGCTAGAGTTTAGAAAGCGGTCGCGCTGATAAAGTAGAAAATATGATCGCTATTCCTCCCTAGAGAGAGTTGATACCTTTCATGAAACCAGTCGCAATGGACAAGATGAATAAGCGCTGAATTAAGCGCACTCATAAATAACTGTCGAGGAGGAAGTGGGGAAGACAGAATGAGGAGGTTTATCCAGTCAGCGAAGAAAACGTGGAATTAGTCCAATGAAAACTCGAATTGTAGAAAAAAACTCGCCCTGCTGCTACCACCGTGCTGGGAGTAATTAATCTCCTGAGGTTCTCCCCATTCCAGATCGATGGACGCCCGGAATTATGACAGAAATGGAATAATATCTACGAGAGGGGTAAATTCCAGCCTGAATCGGAATACACATACTACCACCGGATAATTAATTTCCGCCGAGTCCCGTTTCTCTGGCTGATAGCAGCATGACAAAAGATGTAGAGAAGCCATCGTGGCATACATACACGTTATAGATTGCGCTAGAATAGCGCGCCTTCTTTTCATCCGGAATTATCCACCTATTTGTTATATCTCAAATTGGCATCCTCTTGACAGCCCTCAAAGCCAATTATACCGAGCGTGTCAACAAATACGAGCGAGTGAGGCATGAGTCTATGCCCGCGGCGGGATTCGAGCCCGTTACCTAATTACTGAGGAAGCAGTTACACCGCCTCCTCTGCTATCAAGGACGGAAAATTAGAAAAGCAACTGTAGAGGCGACCGACGAACTGAACGAAATTACCGTTTTTTCGAGTAAAAATCACCGACTCACTGTGCGCAAGTGATCGGCTTGGATTAGAGATGGAAATTCGCTCCGCGTAATGGTTACCTCGTGAGTTAATCGAAAGAATAAATGTCATTTGGTCCATTAAGGCTCTCGCTCGGTACACTTCTGAGGACGATGACGGAATGGAACATGGAAATAGACACAAGAGCTGTGCAAAAGGTGACCCTGAAAGGGCGGAAGGAGCATATCCTCCACTGTGCCGTCGTTGTATCCAATCGAACCGACTGTAGAGCAACGCACCTGGAGTGCTTACCACTGTTGGCGGAGGCGTCTTGGAAATGACTCGGAGTCGCCGCATACGGGTGCGGCTGTACTCCGGAGGAGGCGTAGGAAGATTTGTGACGTACTGCCCTACCCCATGATAGCAAACCTGATTCGAATAATTCGCCCCACTTTTACCATTATCTTGTACACACACGTCCTCTCCATGAGTCTAATTGAATACATTGTCACAACTGCGCAAGAGTTTTAGATATCCCTCTACCTTTACCAATAGCTTGTATGAGGTAATTTAGTTCCGTGGCTAAGTACTAAACACGATATATTTTCCTAATTATATTTAAAAGCAATAAATGTGATAGAATAAATATTAGCATCCAATCCAGAAATATTGAATGACATATACGCATAAAATAAGAAAAAGGTTTTATTCTTATACGCAAGACTAATTCTCCTACCTAAATAAAAGCCAGTACATCGCCAAGTTTCATCTCGCTATTTTATTTTCTTTTAAGGTGTATATAGGGTGTCAGGCATGATATTCATATAAGCGTAAAAGTTTCAATTAAGTTGCTGACGATACTGAGTTTGAAAGTAGAAGGAATATATACTTATTTGGCCGGGGTTCGTGGAAATACATTCAAAAGGAATATAGAAAACTTTGTAATATATTGAGGTTGTTTATTACATGACCGGTTTCGGCTACACAGTCATCAAGTACCTTTTTAAGTAGAAGGATTATTTTTGTAAACAGATTTGATGTTCAGTACTGCTAAGGAGGCTATGAGGATAGAGTAATTATTAATCTCGTACTTCAAAATCACTGTATATAAACTGAATCTGCTTAGAAATTATATTAACAATTCAAACTGTAGGTAAACCAACGATAATTTTATCGAAATTCACCATGGAAACAAACTGACAGAGAGCGAAACAACGA
The DNA here is from genome assembly GCA_000376725.2 of Ladona fulva. Lineage (NCBI taxonomy): Eukaryota > Metazoa > Arthropoda > Insecta > Odonata > Libellulidae > Ladona > Ladona fulva. Next base: position 654,459 of record KZ308316.1, read on the forward strand.
GGGTGGTATTGCCAGGGAGGAAATTATCAATCCTGTAAAGATCTTTTGTTGGTATAATTTGCTTTGCAATGTTTCGATCTTGAATGAAGGCAAGAGAAAATTAAGTGAAAGAATTCCTGCCAACCAAAGAGAGACGCTTCTCGTGATGAATTAAGGTTAAATCATACTTAACTCTGATTTCCTCAATCTGTATGACCGCAACCTGACTGCTGCCGTCACTAGCGGGGATAAATAAATAAACGGAAGACTCTAAAAAAAGAAAATTGCGCAAACTGCGATTACGCGGGACATTCTCTCATGAGGTATAAGCAAACAATTCTTGACTCTCTAAATTTAATTCCCATGTATGACTATGAAATGCGTCATTTTGTTGACGCTGGCATTCAGCCATATATTTCGAAAATAAGAGTTTGAGTTAATACTTTACTATCATCTTGGGGAGTTTTACGGTTGCTAGTTTAATTAAAATGTAAATTGCCAGGCTCTGAATTTTATAGCGAGTTACAGTAATTAAAACTCCGAGAGCTGAGGATTTATTCCCTATTTCTAAAGCCCATGCGGAAAACAGAAGCAATCTGAAAATCAAAGAGTAATTGCAAGGCAATATATAGGTAAAGTATATCCTTGCCTTTTTAATAGAAATTCGGATAAACGATTTTAAATTATGGAAGATACATACTCATTTAGGTTAGAAAGCGTTCAAAGCTGAAACTTGTGCTTATCTGCTAAATGATTTAAATGGAGAAAGTAACAATTATCGAAGTCTCCTGCAACACCTTTTAAACCAATACCAGATTAGGGAGCAGGGCAATAAATATATGTTCAGCAATCGGCGAGGTGTCACTGTGGTCATAAATAAGATGTATGAGGTTTTCAATTAGTGTTTTCATGTGTTCTTAGATAAAAATACATGTGAAGGAGTAGTTGATGAAAACCAAGATACTACAGGTGAATGAGGAGAGATTTTCTATGTTCACTAAGACCTGCTTTGGCGTTTTTCATTTCAGTAACTTTAATTTAGGATTAAAATGGATAATTAATTGTGCTGCTAAAGAATTAATCCTCTTCAATCACGAGTTTAGCTATAAGTATAAGCATATTGTAAATAAAAGTGAATAATGATACAACTAATATGCCCAAATGAGTTGACATCATGAGGGTACGGCTACTATCCGAAAATTTTAGGACTGTGTAATCCTTCAGTACTAGTAAAAGCAATACATTATCCCCCGATTACCTGTTTAGACAAAAAGTATCTTTAAGTTTAAGAGTCATCATCACAGACTTTTATAAAGAATTATGATTAAAACAAGATGTCCAGAAAAAATCTGTATTCTAGAATCGAGATAGAATTTGCGGTTACTTTTCATTATTCCCAATTTGAAATGATAGGGTAAATTATACCGAATAGAATTTTGCGAAATGTGGAGCTTTTCGATGTATCATCTGTAGAGAGATAAAATCAGCCATCCTTAAAATTGAAATGAAAATCAACAGTTGCGGATCGTGTCTTATATATTCATTCTACACTCACAGTAACGTTTCCATTTCCCTGCAGCTGTACAGACCTTTTACCTTAAAATGAAAATAATAAATATACACTTCTACGAACGAACAAGAATCGTGAAGAGTCTTGTAGATAAGGAGATGAAGGGACCTAGATGTTCACGGACCGATGATTTTAACGTTTCGGCATCTCACGGGTAGGTAGGTGTCCACCGAATTTCCAAGATTCCGAAGTGCCAAAAGACGCTCCTGAAGTCATCCCACGGTTTTCGCAGATGCAATTTCGCATGAGCCAAAGGCGAGGTGAAGGATAGGATTCCGGGAAAAGAGGGAGTGACGGGAGTCGAAATGAGGTTGGGAGGGTCAAAAGAGGAGTTTGAGTCTCTCGGGTTGAGGGAGTGAGGGAAACGGGGAGGTCCTCCCGATCGGATAAGGCAGGAGAGTTCCCTACAGTCCCATGCTGTCACCGCACGAATTGATGGGCATCGATCAAAATTATGACGTCTCCGACGACCATGTGGTACTCATGCGATGGCAGGATCAATGGAGTTTCAATAAAGTGATGGAAGGAGAGTGTGTGGACGGGAAAAATAAAAGTTTTTTCAGCGGGTTGAGAACGTGAAAACGCTGAGGCATTACGGAATAAGAGAGATCTCCGATATATGTGGAGAATGCACGATGTTTATGAGTATCGTGATTGAAACCGTAAGCGAAGACGCTTTTTATCCATTTAAAATGTTTGATCCTTTCTATTTACGAAAGAACTTAATGAGGGGGCGGTTCCAAACTTCGAGAAAGATTTCACGCAATTTTTATCGCGATTCCCACCAGGTTTTCATACGGAAACATTCTTTTTCTACTTGCATTTTTATTACTCATAAACAGACTAGAAACTTGGAATTAACTTACCATAGCGCTGCCATTACATATTTATTTTACGAGACGAGCATGCGTAATATTGACCCTTTCGATAAACGCGCAATTTTCCATGAATTGCTAATTCCGTTTCTGAAACCGAAAGCTTTAACACGCGAGGCGGATGCGAAACCTTCCCGAAAGTTATGGTACCGAGAAAACAGAAACAGATGATGAGAGAATACTTAAAGGAATTCCTTTGCTATTCAACGCCAAAAGAATTCATTAGGAACTTTTAAGGACAAACACGTGTTTATTTTTTCGCCTGGCCTTGAGACTCTCATCAAAATTTAAGCGTTTGCTCTTCTTTACGACCCTTGAAAGCTTCCTATTGCATTGAATGGGCGAAAATCCTCAAAATGAGGCTCGAAACTTCGAGTGAATATCGTTAATGTGAATAACATGAAGAAGCTAGGGAACTAGTGAGTGCATGAATGATGGGTCTTCTACATACTTCGTCGATGTTTTTTGGAATAAACTTATATAAATCAACAATAAAGTCTACTCGGCAGCATCCGCTACAACACGGAGATACAGCACAAATGCGCGTTGAACCCAGCAATTAATTTACTCATTCCAAAGATAATCTACACGTTTATAGCACCTTCTTCTAGTATACCACAAAATAAATCAAATATGTTTTTACGTCTAGGAGCCTGCTTAGTCGTTAACATAATTCTGCAGAATTTCTCTGGCGAAATTCACACCAAATTATTTCAGACATTTCATTAAAAATTATACCGTCCGCATACATCGTCTCAATTTCCTCATTATAATTAAGTATTCAGACGCTACTGACGTTCGTATGCCCGCTTTTGCATTTCAAAGGTCTCCACAGATTCTAATAAATGCATACGAGTATAAAACGTGTACACTCAGAAAGGATATATATTTATGAAGGTAAAGTCTTGCGGTGGGATTCAAGTAAAAATATAGCTACTTTCTGAGAAAACCAAAGCCAGAGATTTTATTATAAGGTATTGTTCAGTAAGCAAAGTTTGAATTAATAATATACAAATTTGAAAGGGAAGTGGACATAGTAAATGTATAAGCTGATAGAGTATTTAGAGAGGATAACGTGCAATGCCAATATTCTATTTAGACATGGAGAGTTTAATGATAGGATTTACCAAAATATAATACATAGCTAAGCATTAAAATACTAACATTTACACGTATAATATACGTATTATACAAATGATAAATGAATCTAAAGTGAGTTAATTTTAGAGGTTTGTAATAAAATGAATAACTTATTAATTTGTTCCAATATTACCAAACTTCGTTTTCAAAGCCATCATACAATTAATAATCATCGATTTTCATAAAAACTATCACGAGGAAGCATTATTTAATGATTGCAATCTTCAGTAATTCTTGTAGTGATGTTAGTAGCGTTGGTTGATCGAGGAACCATTCTACTCAATAAGAAATCCCTATTATTAAGAGAAAGCCATAAAGGTATTCTACCGTAAAAACCATGCGCGGCGAGTACCATCCCAGCATAGTGTCTTAAGGTATAGACCATTAACTCCACAGAGTCCCTCCTTGCATCCTCAAAATTCCGGCAAATTCGGTCTTTGTTTGTTGTCACCACCACGACCCAAGCCTATTGCGTAGGAGGATCGTTGGTTGTGTTTTTCTTAGGGGGTTTTTATTCATAGCGTGACCATGTGGACAATGGAAAGTAGTGCGTGAGTAAATTATCAGTCGCATGTATGAGGGACCAAAGCATTGCAGATGAATCACAAGGGACCTTCGGGAATGACTACGTGATAAGGTTTGGAGCCGAGGAACCGCCTTATGAGGGAGGGAGGGTTCCACCTGAAAGCTATTCGCAGAGAAGGAAATACATATATTGCCCATACCTTTCAAATTTTCCCCGAAAAAATTTTACTCAATCGGCATTCCTGTACGCGTTTGCTATGTGAAATGAGACCTTAATGACGTTTTTCGTGCTTCATCTCTCCGAGCTCTTCGGAAGAATCCCTCTGAAGGCACCCAAAGCGCCGACTGCGCACGCATCGAGGCTCGAAATTCCTCCGCGGTCCTTATCAATAGTAATGGACACGCGTCGCGACACCTGAAGCATCTCTTGAGAGCTTATATTGGCGCGAAGAAAGTCACATCGTCGACCTTGTCATTTTTCTTTACGACGGGAATAATGTACGGAATGGATGACCTTTAGGGGATGACTTATGATCCTTCCACAGAGCCTCACACAACATATAAATGGCGAATTTCTCCTAGAAACTCCTAGAACTACTATGAAAGAATGGATGAATTCTGTGAACGTTGAATCAATCCTCCGACTCCAATCTAAGCAGTTTAAAGCCAAAGACTGGGAAACTTAAGAGCCGAGTAGGAATATGAGATGGTAATACGAGGAAATTTCCATTCATGTATATTGCTTCTTATTCCATAGGTACGCAGAATATGGAAGTGACGAGGAACTTTAATGATGGCTTTGAGCGTAACACTTGCTTCCTGGATTAACAAAACCTTCCAGTTCAGCAAGATATTCATGAAAACGAACAGTAAATTACTATTCCAGGGTGATCAAAATCCTGACCTACAATTAACTAAATACATTCTAGTTACAAAAAGGTAATAAGATAAAATAGATGATAAATGAGATAAAATTATATCAGGGAATAAACCTGCTCCGACCAAGATATAAAAATGCAGAGTAATAAGCATAAAAGCCTGCACTAAAGTAGAATACTATGAAAAAGCTACTCTTATTGGCTGAAAAGGCTGAATCACATTGCTACCTTGAAACGAGTATCATGTTAATTCTGCATATTTGTATATCCATGAAATGATTCCAGAATGAAGGAACTGAGTTAAATGGAAATTGTGGTAATTGAATAGAAAATTAAGTTCGCTGAAGTACAAAATGACGAGGTGGTTAATGAAGAAAAACGTTACTGACTGTTAGAGGAGGAAAGAGAACTTAAAATAATTTCAAAAACATGTACTTCGAGCAAAAGAAAGAGCTGACTAATTTTCAGCTATAGTTTTTTGTGTTAGTTACTTTGTACTTCCACAGAAGTCAAAAGAATAATTAAACGAACCAATCATCATCACCCGAAGTCAGAAAATTAGGAGAGTCGAAATCCAAACACACTTATCAAGCTTCTCTTTTCACTTCTAATTAATTACTCATTACCGTCCAATTAACACATCCTGATATGAGTTTCAAATTCGTTACGGAAGGGAGAGAAGAGAGATGGAAATTCCTACATCAAAATTTGAAATGACGCTATGAGAATATACAACGTAACTACCGCATTTGGCAAAGCGGAAATTTATCTTCTTGTTTAGTGCTTCCACACCTTTTGATATCACACTTACGTATAAACTCAAATTGTGCGGCAAACTAAACCATACGCTTGTCAGACTTACTTTAAACCTTGGAGGAATAAAACGCCAATTATGAAATAAAATATTTAGGTAGCATTATAACGAATTCTTGTAAAACGAATAAATATATCGCAACTTATAGCGCGTAGGTTTTATTTAGTCCTTTCTACTGTACCTTTATAAGAGGATTGTTCAATTGTCTTTCGTTTCAGAATAGAGAAAAGTATCTTTAATTTAAAATGTCGCACACTTGTTCATGGAACCTCTACAGAGGTATAATGGTATTCATTTGATCACTTCTTTATGACTGATATAGGAAATATTCTCTATAGAGTATTGCGCTGCACTTCCGATGAATTGTTATGCCATTTTGGCTAAGTGAAGGAAGGAAGGAGGAACACTTCTAATCTTGTCCAGTCGCCTGATTCCGCCCCAAAAATATTTGTACCAAACAACCCAGGGGTTGAGGATCTGACCAGCCCTCCGGCTGACAACTGCACCGACAGACGATTATATAATGTGGAATTATAAAAATATCATCAACGGTTATAAGGCGGCTCACCAAGAACTTAGTCTCTGCACACCGGCCGCGAAGCACTGTTCTAACCGCATACACTATTAATCACCTCCCCTACCATGGACGGCAATGAAAACAAAAACAAACGCTCGGAAACGGAGCGAAAACAGTCCGAGTATTCTGAAGGCAAGACGTTAGCCTTTTCGTTCACGCAGTTACGTGCCGGAAGCCCACGCCCACGGGTAAATTTCCTTTCCCTGTGAACCGTTTGTTACCATCGCCACCGATGGGTCAGGCCACCTTTGGAAGACCCGCGGAAGGCATCCGGCCCACGACCGTGGACAAAGAGTAAGTGAGAGAGGAAAGGATGTCACTCCCACTCCTCTTTCTCTCTCTCTCTCTTGGTACGCAGCGATGGTGATCAACATCCACGTCACGTATCCCCTCATGCGCCACCCTCCCAGGTCCACGTCCTCTGCAGACTAGACAGACAAGGGTGGAGCGCGGCCTGGGAGAGAGGCACGCCGTAAATATCAATTAAAAGTCGGGTTTTCGCGCGGATGGAGAAAAGAGTTTCGCCAGCCACCCACTCCCGAAATTCCCTCGTCACGAAGAGAGATACTCCTGCAGTCCTCTCCTATTTCACGCCGCTCTGGACCGAGCCGCAGTATTTTTCGCCGGCATACTGAAAATGGCTCTTAAGACAAATTGAGGAAAAAGAATTGTCTATGCGAAAAGTCATCAGATCGATTCAAGCCCGTTACGCACCTATATTCAAAGTGCGGAGGTAATAATCGTAGTTAACGGAAGAAATACGAGTATTTCGCGCTTAACCGTATTGACTATAAGTTTGATTATGTCTTTCGATCGCGGAAAAGTTCCTGTTTTCGAAACGGAAGAAATCTCTAAGAGGGGTCGTAGGGGTTGGTCAAAATCATGCAAATTCACCTATCAATCAATTCAGAACATGATCAACTCTAAGTGGCCTATCAAGTTTTCAGTAATGGAAATTTCCCTCCATTTTTATATACTATCCAACTTTTGAATAATTTCCGTGATAGAGCAAACAATTTTCAATTCTTAGCGTTAATATCAGGGAAACATGATCAACATGTTCAGACAGGTGATATCGATAATGATCTTCTTGCCTTCTAAAGCAATGAGGTACGTTGAACCATTGAAGAACCCTTGAGCATTGCAATGAGTCCGTAGAGATCTATTACGATCATTATGGGCATGATTGGACTAAATGATTTCCAAATAAGACACCAATTTTTTGCGAAAACCTCGACTACGCAACTGTTACAGAATAGACAAGAAATTATAGACGTATTCTACTCCTATAACTCCTATGATTCGTTATTGATGTAATTCCATCAAATCCAGTCCACCACGACAGCTTTTAAATTTAACTATTATATTTCCTGCATCGAAACGAATCCATAGGTTGCTTGGAATCGTGACTCGAGTTATTTCCAAAACTTACTGTTCCCCTAATTCACCAAATTAAACGAAATCAAACTTAAAATTCTTCATCAAGAGACACTATGCATACTGTTATTACTTTAAAATAAATTATTTTACAGGCCACAGTAACGGTGTGGCCAAAGTCTTGGGTTCGAATCCCGGCTAAACAGATTTTTCTGATTGGGGAAGAGTAGTGTGCCCGTCGATAATAATAATCATTTATTGAGGGTCTCCATGTTTCCATTAAAGAAATTATTATTGTTATTATAGAAAAACAATCTTCTTTGGAAGACTAAAATAAAAAGAGCTGACACACTAATTGGGCATAGATTGTTGATGGGATCCTAAAGACGAATACGCAGAAGAAGTTTGATGAAAAAACCACTGATATCACGATAGGGCGAGGTGTATGAGAGAGGCCATTGATTTTATGACTTACTCGAGTTACGAACAACTAAAGAGGAAGGCTTTAGAAACACGCAACCCAATCTACGTATCAATAACAATACAAAGGGAGATAGACTACTGCTGATTATCTCTGTAATATTTGTCACCCGCTTGACGGTAGACGAAATCGCGCAAAATCTTTTAGTGCGACATTTCTCCGGACCGAATGTCTCCGAATGAAATTTCGGCGGACGAAATGTTCCTGGAAAAAAATCTCCGAACAAAATGTCTCCGGATGACATTCCGTTCGGCAAAATGCTCCGCGACGAAATTTCATTGGACAGAATGCCTTAAAACAGACTTCTTTCTCCGGAGTGGGAACGATTTTCGCACAGTCTTTTAAATTTTAAGGTGTGTCTCCGGAGTGACTGCTTAGTTATGGGTTCCTGGCCACCTGTTAGCACTCGTTGGAAAGAAGTTCTAAATGGTCCCTGTTCGAGGGCGGTGTCGTCGACCCTTTTTCCCATTCAAAAACGAGCGCGGGCAAGGACTCCGCCGCGGCCGCGCCGAAACGATCGCCACGAGGATTTGACGCCTTCATCAGCGGAGCGAATAAACTGCTTGAAATATGTATCAAAGACAGAGGAGGAGGAAGTTTTCGCGCCTACTGAAAAGGCGGGATACTCCCAGGATCTTCCAATTTCGGACGGGACAATTTTAAACAGATTAAGATACCGTGGAAGATATACTTTCGTTTTATTTTTTCCAAATCTCCCGTGACGATTCCAAGGTCCAATCAAAAGTCGAGTCGTAAAGGGGGACGTTAAAAGCAATTTTTGAACCAAAATAAGTTATTCTCGAGTAATGCTGTCCGGAGACTATAAAATGAGGGGGAGTGACGAGGGGGCTCGAATGCTCGTCGGCAGATTATATGCCTCTACCTCCAGATGCTTTCCATTTGAGACTGAAAACATGCGACCCTTGGTGCTCATGAGTGAACTAATTTAACTTTTTTTACGTCCTTTCCGTGGGAAATTATAACTAAGAGGCATTAAAAGATGTTTCCTCTCGCCTGACCAAATCAAATTTCCTTTCCGCAAATATCCACAATTATTGGCCCTCGACGTATTCAAATGCACGGACGGGCCCATAACCCGAACGAATTGCAGAAATGAAAGCCCATAAAATGGATAATTCCGAGGAAACCGTCTCCGTCGACGGATACGTACCGGTCGTCGAAGATCTTTATAAACCCGAGGCAAGTCCCACCATAAAATTCTACTTGCTTTGAAATGATTATCTATATTAAGCGCGTAATTTAAACCAGCCGGCGTTTCATGTACTCCACTCTGGGATCGGCGAAAACCCAGAAGCGGGACACTTCCCTACCCTCTCCGTTTGCCCAGAGGATATGACAGTTGACCCTGGAGGTACAATAGACATTCATGAAGTGCAAATCTAAGCCGTGCTTTTTTCCTTCTTTTTACGCCTCGGTAAACCATAAAATAGCATAACAGCGACGCCGCGTATTCTTTAAGGGCGTAGTTAGGATCGTTATTTTCTCCCACTATTGGAAGCCTTGGAAACAGGATCGATGATTAACTTCGAGAGGAAAACCGGGTAATGAAAGTTTCGATATTGTAAGAAGCGATGCATCCCAATAAAGAGCTCCATTTTTGAATCGATAAATATGTTCACTTCGCTAATGCCTCCGCGACTGCTCAATATGCGCATACTAAAGGATGCGAGCTATCTCCCAGCTCTCCCTTTAGATTTAAGGATCTTGAATGTGGGAAGCTTTCATCGTGCTTTAAGTCAATATTCCCTTTTGAATTCGTCCGAGACATTAATTTGTTTGGAGCTACTCGGAGTTAACCTTTTGATGATACGGTTATACTTGCTTGCATCTTCGCCTGATTTCAAGAATCTTCTCTTTTATAAAGAGATTTCAACACAAATTATTTCATTCAACCTGACCTGAATATTTCATTCAACATACGAATAGGAGCTTCTTTGTTTCTGTGAAATTACACAAAACCACAGCTTGGTTAAAAGATGTGTGGTAGATGTAACTCTACCGTAGAAATACAGCCGGGATACGCCCTTCGATAAGGCCAACAATTTAAGCACAACCGCGATATCCAACTGCCGGAGGCAAGTATTTTCATGACCTGTGCCACATGAGGCATTAACCAACGCATGAGATATAAACCAACTATTAACGTTCATCGTAAACATCGAGTGTCACTTTAACGGCTGTTTTAATGGCAGAAACTATAAATTACTTTCCAATCCAGAAACAGAGCTCATTCATTCGAATGTAAAGCAAAGTTTAATACTTACATACCAACATCAAAATCTTAGGTAAGGACCTACACCCTGCAATATCAAAATAACTTTGCAGAATATGTAGCCGTTTTTCCTGGCGATCTTTGACAGTCAAATCCTATATCGACAAAATCGAAAGATGCTCATATGGGAATTCGAATAGTTAAATATAAATTGGGAAAATATCATGCTCTTTTCTCAACTTCAACTTTGATGCCATACTGATAAAGTGATATCGGAAGTAGCCCTTTATAGGAGCATTAAATAAGGATATTTATTAGATCGAATTCCATTCGATCCTTCCCCTCACCAGTGGATCCCATTTTGAGAATGATAGGAAGTATCAATCCTGTCATTTATAGATAGGAGTGGAAAACTACCAAGACTTACCACCTATCTTTCCTTAGACTCTTACCCCCTCACGCATCCTTCACTGCCCTCCCATAGGGCGTGCCAACAGATCGCCCCAGAGGTAAAACCGCTGGCGTGGAGCGACTGAACATCCCGCTAAACCCTCTTCCTCACTCTCACCTACGACAGCCGCACAGGGAAAAAAAATTAGAGAAAACGATGGCGGAGACAAAAAATGTAGTGCGGAGGCAGAATCATTTTTTCCTTCGAAGGGAATGGCAGCAACAGCATGCAGTCAGCTCAAACAAGGGAGGACTTTTCCAGAAGATGAGAACACATCCACCACCTTTTTTGCGCTTGGAACGCACGGTGAATACATTTGAGCCGGTAGGAGTTTCTATCTGGAATAGCTATTGAAAGCGCGAGGGTATCCAAATCTGAAGTATCATTTAAAGTAAAAGGTCATAAATTTGGCTGGACGACGGACGAAATAATACCAGATGCGTAGAGTGACAGAAAGAATAACCCCGATGCATCATCAGACAGAATTGCAAAACATTACTAATCTTAATCACAACTCCCAAGTTCTTTCTTTGACGCATAACTTGTAGAGAAGAAATCCAACTACGGAAATATTTACTTCGACTTAGTCATACCGATGCCATAAAATAATTCCAAGATGATTCACTGATGCCATTATCTTGAATGCTGACATAAATCATTTAGAATTTCACGAAACGGTATCGTTAACCGAGATATTTCGATATCCCTCCACACCCTTCTGAGCACAATCAAAGCGATAACAAACCATCTCACTACTTCCGAATAAAAATTAACATAAAATGGTAAACTGCATGAGTCGAAACATATCATATAAAATGAAAAGTAAAATAACTTAAATTACGCTAAAGAAATATTATTTTAAAGGTTTTAACGATTGAATTTAAGAATTATAAATGGCATAAAATTGAAATAGTATTACGGAAAAACTACAGCTAAATAGTGATGTGTAAATAAAAAAGATTATTGTCATCTGTAATTCGCGTCCTTCTTTAAATGATTTGCTTGCGGAAAATTTGCCTTTGATAGGTTTTAATTCCAATATGTCTATGCCAGAATACAAAGATACCTCAGTTAACTCATATGGTGAACTAGAAGGGTATGTTTTGGAAGAAACTTGAACGGAATATTTTGGTGAATACACAAGTATGTATGAGCACTTTAAAAAATGAAGAATGATCTAAACTCACTGCTCTTCCTTGCTTACTATAATAGCGTGCGCTTGTTTTTGGCATCTTTTCTGTAAATTAAATAACTTTGGACCCCATGGTGAATCGCGTTTCAGTTTATGAAGACTATGGCTGACAAATGAAATCAAGAAAAGAATTATTTTTGTTAACCGAGGTAGCACAGTACAGGGACTGAGCCACGTCTTTACCAACATTCAAAAACACACACAACTAAGGAAGAATCCGATTCCCACCTATTTTTTTACGTATCTATCTATGTAGCGGGTGCGTTCCGCTGGTAAAAGCCATCTCACGCACCTTGGGGCGCATGCACTGCGATGAGGGAGGGACACACCTTCTCCATACTCTCACGTCTCCATTTGCTACCCCTTCTTCCCTCCCACCCACGGCCACCTATGAGGCAGAATTCAAACTCATTCCTTTTCTCCGAGTAATCTCTCATGCATAGGCAAACAGTGGGACGAGTATCCTTGGCCACAAAACATTGGAAGGGAAATGCCGCTGAACCATGCTATGGATCCAAACGTTTCGGAGCGTCGCGTACTGCTTGTATTGAAAGAATGTCCCATTCACTCTGTAGTAGTATTCCTCCAAGAAGTAAAAGCTATGAGTATGCTACTAATGTACAGCAATACTTGACTATGTAGAAAGAGTTCAAACAAGAAGATCAATCCTTGTTCATCAATTAATTCCTGTAAGAATATTGTTAAAAAATAAAGCAAAGTGAGTCACACGAGTATAAATTACGTTTACTTTTGTGCAGAAAGTACTTTACCTCACCTATTTCTTACATTTTGATTATACATTTAGCAGGGCTGTAGCCAGGATTTGTCCTTGGGGGTTTCTGAGCCATGGAGTAAACGTAAAATTGCCTACAATTAATTGCATTGGAGCAGGGAAACTTCAGCCCTAAATTTAACAAAGTTGGGATCAGATTTATATTTACATATATTCCATGCGAGTTACCAGTGGCGTGTGTTACTGTAAATATTTAAGTAATTACAATTTTCCTCCCATAAACTCGATATTTTAAAACCCATTTTGGCTTTGGGGGGTTTTAACACCCAAACTCAACCCCGCTTGGCTACGCCACTAACTGGAACATTAATACTGGAACTGGAGCAACGAATAAAAACTAAATAAAATAGAGAAACACCAATTGCCATTCCTAAAAGTGGATCTCAGTAGATGTCAGTAGTGAATCTCACATTGCTTAGTGGAGCATTATACTATACTGGCGACAGAAAAATACTGAAAAACTAATAGCGATATTAAACAAGGACGGATCTAGTAACCCCAAGGAAGATGGTGGTTTAGGACAACTTCCTTATGAACTCATCTAAATTAAGTTTCTAAATGCTGTTTTGTCGCGATTAAAAATTTAGGAAATGCATGGTAATAGCGGAAAAACTTTACAATCTGAATTTTAACTGAGAGCCTTCTCAGATACTATATTAATCATTAACTGAAAACTAACAAATTTATGTCGACTTAATTGAAAACCGAACTAATTTGAAAATGTTCGGACTATCTCTTGCTTTAATCCATACTGCCTGCCATGCATTACGGATACAAAACCCGCTTTAGGGATACGAATGAGAAAACACTGCAGCGGAGCAGAAGTTGGGAGGACAGGCAAATGGACGGGTACAAGAAGATATGAAAAATATCCAAAGATGGCGCCCTATTCCGCGCTCCCATGAATATATAATTCAATTCAAATTGCCGTGTATGAACTTTAAACGGCTATCATCCGGAGGGATCAGGTTTCCGAATGAATGCGGGAAGAGGAGGAAAAGAGAATTTCTGTTCCGTCCGCTGATTCTTCCCTCTTTCACAACAACAGCTATGAGGACTGGAATGATAACCTGTGTTTCCAACTCTCGGGTGGGAAACAAATGGAATGAAAACAATGCCCTTGACAGAGTGCGTGAAAGAAAGGACCGATTTGATTTCCATGAACATCAATGAAAGAAACTATCCATCCACTCCTTGATGGAATCCGAAGGAATAAGAACTCTCACACAATTGTAGAAGAAAATAAATCGGAGCAATCTCAAAAACGACGCACGTTACTCTATCGAACGCGAGAAAGAATGCATCGAATGAAGGACATGGGACACTAAATGCTGAAATTCCGGCTATTTTATGTGTATTGGATTATAGAGACGCTTAATGCAACATAGTAAAACATAGGGCAGTTTCAATACACTGTGTTTTATAGGTGATAATTGAATATCCATGTATATCAATATGCATTGCCAGAATTTCCAATCAGGATGTACATTTTTGGTAGAACTTTTTCAATGTTGCAACATTGTACGAGATATTCAATGGGATGATTCATCTGATGAACAATAAAAGGATACCCCAATCAGAAAACTTTAAACATGTTACTAAACAAACAAACAGTGTATCATTACTTAAATGAGTAAATTAACCTACTGTTTAGTTAGCTAAGTGATTGATTATATTAATTTATTAAAAATCAGATTGATTGTTTGATTACTCATTGTAAAAATGAAAGATTATTGATATAATTCTATTCCGTGGTACAGGTTAACAATTCGAACTGAATTTCTTCAACGATCTAAAATTTCTATCAGGAAAAAAGCTTAATTTATTATTTAATAGCCATTCCTAAAATTCTCTTGGTTTATCTATCACATATTATCATTTTCTATATAATCGCATAACTATCTTTAAAATCCTACGTAGCTGCATCTTTTACTATTAGGAAAATAACCCTTGCTGTCGAGGTTTAAACGGTTTAAACTAGTGAAATAAAAGAGCGTCCAAGAGAAATTGTCCTCAAGATAAGAATTATAACTCGCAGTTTTCCTTGTCACATCAAGCGTTAAAAATTTCAAAACGGCCCTATTAGCGTAGGCTGCGAGAAGTCATCAACGTTTACCGAGATTCTCCATAAAACATCACGCCTTCTCTTAGTACTGTGTACTTGATAAAATACACACTGAGACATCATGAGGATCGAACTTTTTTAAATATGCCACCGTTCCCTTATTAACAATAGGGCTCACTTGGTAAGCTCCAAGGAAATGTAGAGACTAATGGCGCTCGAGGCATAGGTAAAGAATTTTATAACCAACCGCGGCAGTAATGAAAAATTATGAAATTAGAACTTGGACATTAAAAATTACCGTTATAAATTACGAGCGGTTATGAAGGACGAGAGGTTAAACCCCAGTGGCTCTCTCGTGACAGAGTTCCTGTATGGGAGATGTAGCGACGGGGATGGGAAATTGTGGATACAGAGAGGCTCCTGGGGAAGGGCGAGAGAGAGTATAAGAACCCAAGCAACAAAGATGCATATTATATTACCTTTACTAGCGTGGCTGCTAAGTAATGTCCGTGATGAATTGCGCCATCAGCTAGATAGACATATGGCACCGAACCAAAATGGCATAGCTCAGCCGCTATTAGATATATCGCATTCGACGTTTTTTGCCTGACCCCTCTTGAATTTCAATGGGAAAAAGGTTTAGGAGAGGTGTCTATTACTTAACTGGAGGTTATAAACCCCATCAGTGCTTCCAACATCCCTCAAGCGGGCGCCCCTTTGATTTTGATTCATGAGTGGAAACGTGAGGACCTGGGATGTCTCTAAGAAGCGTTTCGGGAAAGAGGTAGTATTGAAGCTGGAACTGGAAGCAACGATTGTAGAGGTAATCGCTAATGTAGGTCAGCTCCAGATTCTGCGTTAACTCTATTTTATTGCAACGCAAATTGATATATAATATCTGTAACTTAAGCGTTAACTCATGAAGCATGGTATCATTTAAGGATTGGATTATTTCATTATATAGGACATATGGAAATTGTTACACGAGGAGGGTATTATCTTAGGTTGTCAGAAATTCGGCATTTGATCAGCACATCATCTAGTGCAAATATTAATTAGAGTTGAGGTTATCTGCCTACGAACTCGTATCCAAGCAATTGACTTGAGGAAATGGAACTGCCGTTCCTCGGAACCTTCCATACTTACCACAAAAAACAATAATAATCACAATATTTATAATTGACCAGCTATATCCACAGATATTGCTCTAAACGGGAACAAACAACAACAAATCTTGTAAATAACAATAACATATCTTACCTATCATGAAGTAAACGCAATATATCAGCTTCCAAAACATAATGAAGCATAAAATCTGATACTTAAAGGCGACAAACTCCAATAACAATATTTCTTATGCCTCTAGTAAAACGCATATCCTGTTCGCCTCCAAAGTAATTATACCAACAATATCCCGCAAAAAAAGGGCCTCCTTCCGAATGCGACAAAAAATTGTATATTCCCTCACCATTCGAAATAATCCTTGGGAAATTTAACGTAATCGCGCAGCGGCGCAAGAAGGACGTTAAAAAACATTCCCCTGGAAATAGTGGCGAGTTTTCGCGTTGCCACGACAAACCACTTCGAGCCCCTAGCGAAATAACACATGTAACCATAGATCAGGAGAAATTTTCTGAATTAAATCTGCAGTTAAGGATGCATAACTTCGGAGTGAGATGTCAACCCGAGAGTAGGGAGAAACGGAGATAAACCAGGGAGAAAAATAGTCGTGGAAACTAAGAAACTTCTATTCCGTCGTATTTGTGAACTCGACTCGACTTGCGTCGATTTTTTCCCCGCTCCCCCTTCGTGGCAGCTTTAACGCTCCAGCCAGTGGAACACAAGACGGTAAAACTCGGACAATACCAACGGCCGGCCGCAGTTGGGAAAATAACCGCCTGCAGAACCGTATAAACACCCACACACGCTTGTGGTCGCAGGCTCGCGCATACAAATCCACCGACAGAGGTGTCATTTATCCTCGCTCACTAAGAAATGCATTAAAATCCTTAGAGATTGCCTTAAAGGAGAAGAGGTGTACCCCGCTTTCCCTACGCCCTCCCCGCGACCTTTGCCTACTCTATCAACAGCACTCTAGTGAAGGAGGAAAGAGTATATGCCGTCCCTTTTTTTTGCATTCCGCCGAAGACGCGAAACTCCTACACTCAATCAAGCCATTCTCTCCACTGTGTGAAAGAAAGGAGGGGGCGGAGGGTAAGAAGGGAGAAAATCTTCGCACGTACGAAAAATAAATAAATAAAAAGGATGAGACTCGTACAATTTTATGAGCTCTTGGGAAAGAGTAATTAAGTGTCAAACACGGAGAAGGAGATAGTGAAACGAAGGGTTTCGACCGAATTGAAATGGTGGGCTAAAGAAAGGAACCGAGGCATTATGGGAATGCTGGAATGGACTCGGATCCTATCCGCGGTCGTAAATAAAACGTCATTTTGACGGACGACGAGGATTAAAACAAATACACGCTCTCGATCTGCCTCAGATAAGCAAATGGCTATTCTTAATCTTCCGAATCATTGCTCTTGTTGATAAGAAACCGTTCTCTAAGGAAACTCAATTATGATAAAAGTTAAGATAACAGAGAATTCTCATCTCACTTTCCTAAGAGAAGACAAAGAAAAGAAATTAGGAAGAAAGTGATGAACATAGTCCAGGAAAACCCCAAAGGAAAACAGAAATGAAAAGACTCGGTTCGAAATTCAGGATTTATTTCTGCGAAAATTACGACACAAAGGTTAGTGCTTATAGGATGATTAAGAAAAGATGGCCCGAAATTGTATTCCACCTCAACATACATATATGTATTTTCTCCCGAGTTGGTAAGTATTTGGCAAAAATCAGTTTTAATGAATTATATCTTCAAGTGAACAAATCTATATGACTTCTCAAGGTTTAGGTTACATCACAGATAAAAGGCATCATTCAATTTAATTCTAAATTGATATACGTTGACCCTGTGTGAGCGAATTGATGTTTTAAACCTTATACAATCCTTTCTCTTGATCTGGACTTATTTTTGGCAACTGCATTAAAAGTATGCGATGTCCATATAATTTGTTTACCATAATTCAGAGACAACCACCAAAAGAATAAAAATGTTACTTAATATTATATAAAGATTTTTCTTGACTATAGATTTTAGTAAAACGTTTACGAAACTAACAAATAAATCAGTTTCAAAAATTATTAGCAAACACTATATTTTTCAAAGCGTTCAACTATTACATCTAGTTCTTCATTTATCACATCTACACCTATGACTCATATCTTTCTAAGCTCACCTACTAGCTGAAATATCTCCATCATCTGCGCTACCATCCAATGCAGCATGTAACGGTAAATATTTCGTCTAGTTAACAACAAATCCGCTCAAGAAATACGAATAATATGCAGAATAATTTCCTAATTGCATAATAAATATGACTCATTATCTAAAAGTCTACATAGAAACGCCTTAAGGTTGCCAACAGCAAAGGATTTAGAATCAATTCCTTTAATAGATCATACTCCGTGTGCAATTTTTCCTATACGTCACCGAAAGCCGCTGCATACATAGGCTCTTGGCCTCTACCATAACTTTCCCGAACAACTCTTTACAATTTTCCCTTAGAGAATGCAATTTCCCTTAAACCCTTCGGACACCTTTAGGCAGGCTATACTTCCAAACCTTCGCCCCCACTCAGAGGACAACCCCAAAAAAAGTTACACCTACGCAACTCTCCGCAATCTCTTTCCCTTTATTTTTTTTACACTCGTCTCAGAGCAAACACAAAACACGCCTACATTCATTTCGCCTTTCATCTCCACCTTTCTTTCCCCTTTCACTCTTTCTAACCCGTCCGTGATCAGTGATTCCGATAGCGCTTTTTTAACTGCGTACTCTTTCACCCGCGCGAATGAAAAATGAAGGGAATGGAAGGAGAAAGAAAGAGTTCTACCCACAGCACCGCCGTGTATTTGATGGCCTATCCTTCCTTCATCTGCCATTAGCGATAGATATCGCCTACGTGGCTTCATTCTGTCCTCCACCGATCTTTTTCTTTGCCAAATCCTAAACGCTCATCCTGCGAAAATCACCCATTTACCCATACCTATGCATAATGATGTGGATAATCTTCTTTATAGCAAATATTTATGTAGATTATATTGAAAATGATTCCACCTTCTTCGAGATTGATCTTTTTGGGGTCGAATTAGTATAGTTGTCACAGCAATAAAAAAGTCACCGATATTGAGGAAAGTGAAATGTGTCCACGAGAGACGATCTTGAGGTAGAAGTCTATTCCGAACTGTTGCAGCGGCACACTACTATGGTGTGCAGAGAACAATTTGAAAGATAATGTGTTTTATTTACTCTTGTGAGATATAATCTTATCAGAATCATATATATATAAAGCAAATGTCTGTCCGTCCGTCCCCTTATTTATCTCAGAAAAGGCTTGACTTAGAGTTCTGAAACAAACTGCATGGTGTTTCTACGATGCTGAAACCCCCAGGAAAACTATTCTTATCTCTGTAAAGGCCCGGGTTCGAACCCAGGAGCCCATAATACATCTCCATAAGAGATGTACGTAAAATAGGTTTTCGTTACCTGCAGATTTTGTATCTTTTACTAAATAAAATTAGAAATAATGGTCCTACGAAATTGAGAAAAGTGCCAAAAGAAAGGAAAATGAT